>VZSR01000318.1:823516-1119072 GCA_013398615.1 Brachypodius melanocephalos | reverse complement strand
ATACTACAACCCAGGACACTGCATACAGTTTTAATGACCAGAAAGGGTAATGTTAAGAAAACTACTTTTACAACTAGTAGTAGGATATAGATGTGGACAAATGAGATACTAGCATAGGGGTATTTTCTCTTATAAGTAAATGTGGGAAAAGCAGGCTGGGAGTTAAAATAGGGCTTAAGTCTTGCAGATCTTCAGACCATTTCAAATACTGAGGGGCTGATTTCCATTATTCTGGCAGAACACAGAAAAGCAAAAGAAATAATTATATTTTTACCATAGCTTTTATAGTATCTGTTTCCTGTTTCATTTCTAGTACAGTGGCATCAATTTTATTATAATTTGGTATAACATTAAATACTGAAGTAATGTTTCACATTTTGACTCCACTGCTTTGCTTGTTCGCCTGTAAAATCCTCTTCATATTGGTACTCAAATACAAGTAATGAATGCCAGTGGATTTCCTTAGGCTGTGGGCAAGACTTGCTGATGAGCTAAACCCCTGATTTAAGTGAGAATTTTACCATTGGCTTCAGTAGGCAAGTGCTTCACTAAATTTTGACACTGACTCGGAGTCTATGAGAAAATTAAGCTAAAGTGCTAAAAACCCCCAAAGTTGAAGAAAAAAGAAAATTACTAGAATTTTTGGTCTTGTTTGTTTGTGAATACTAAATCCTCTGTGTGTGTGTGTGTGTGTGTGTGTGTGTGACCTAAGTTTTGGTTGTGAAGATTTCTCCCCTCAACGTGCAAAGCTGAGTAAATAGAGGAAAGTAGGTGGGTGATTCTGGCCCCTTTCAGTGCCAGGAGAGGTTTCAATAAATGAGACCACATGGTTGTGCCTCTGTTTACTCCTACCCCAGTGTATTTACATTCAGACAGTGCATGTCACTGTTGGTGTTTTAAGGTAGTGATGTCATCTTCTTACTGCAGAGCACCTCAAATGCCAATTAATTTTTTATTCAAACAAAAACAATCTGTGTGACTGTATTATAAGCACAAGAGCAGAAGGGATGTTTTGTTAGTTGGTGTGTGCTGCAGTATAGCTCTCATTTCCATTTTGCCCTGCCAATGAGTCTTTGAACTGCTCTGGAGGGACTGCTAAAATTACCAGAGTATTACATCTTCCTGAGGTGCTGTGCTTCTCCATTACACACAGAAGGGATGCCAGTGCAGTGATGGGGGTTGGTAATGACTGACAACAAAAAACTGGTTTGTGTCACTAACTTCTTTCATCTGACATTAGATCCTGGCTATTTCAAAGCAGAAGAGAAACTGAAGTGATTGTCTGGAGGTGGCAACCCCAGATAAGATGTTAAGGCTGTCAACCCCTGTCATTTAAACCATTTTATTTCTTTGCTGTTTCTTCTCTTTTTTCTGCAAAATTCAGAGAAGACTTTACTTGTTAGGGTTTATTTGTGAGGCTTCTTAGGTTTCTTAGCAGCTAGTGTTCTAATCTATGTAGCTATTTGTGGTAACCTGTACCTTAGATTCTGAAATATGTGTCATGTATGCGATTTTTTTTCCTCTTACTTTTGACAGAAATTGGATGAAAAGTTATTACACCTGGAAAAGTGAGTGCACTGACATCTTAAAGTTTTTCAGCATTTTTCTTAGAAAATGTTTTAGCATTTTTTAGCAATTTTTAGGGGCATTTAGGACAAACTCATTAAAAGTTTAGTTAATAATAAAACTCAGATGACTAGACATAAGCATTATTGCAACAGCATGTGCTAACTTAACACACTGCAATTTTCTGTTTATTTAATTTATAATTTCTTTTATTTTAAAAGTTAATCTAATGAGTTTATCATTTTTAGTCAGCTTTTTCAAGGTTTGAAATGGACATCATCCAAATTTATGTATTGTTTATGGCCCAGTCATCAGTCAGCATTTAATTGCAGTTATGTGACTGTTTCTAAAGCTGACAAATAATCTTAAGATTCCCAGACAGTATTTGTGCAGGTAATGCTGTAAAATGGCTGTGTGAATCTGTAGTCTTACATGTCCTTCATGTAATGTATTATTGAGTCTGACTGAGTCTTGCACTGTGGTTACCAGTCACAATTACTGAAAAGTTATCATTGGAGGGCATCTAGAGAAGACCTCCGTAAATGTACCCCTTGTATATTTTTTTGCACACAACTGTTGTTATAGCAAAATTGCTATTTGTAATTTCACCATAATGTCACTCCTATTGGATTAGTGCCATCTTCTTGGAAATAGGATAAAATAAGGGTAATTTTGCAGTCCAGACTAAAGAAATTGTCACTTATCCCTGAAAAAATGAAGTATAACACCTATTTAAGTTCACAGTAGAAAAATAGAATCCGATTTTGCTCTTGGTAGGGTCTGTGTGTACCTACTTAGAAGGCTGTGAGTCCAGAATTTGGTCCTGAAAATGTTAATACAGTATCTTATGGAGCACAGGCTGAGAGAGTTGGGCCTTGAGAAGAAACAGCTTGAGAAGGGACCTCATCAATGTCTGTCAGTATCTCAAGGGAGAGTGTCAAAGGGATGGAGGCAGGCTCAGTGATGCCAAGCAGTAGGACAAGAGGCAAAGAGCAGAAACTGATGTTCCACCTAAATGTGAAGAACTTCTTCACTACACGGATAACTGAACACTGGAACAGATTGCCAGAGAAGCTGTGGAGTCTCCCTCACTGGAGATGTTCAAGAGCTGTCTGGATGCAATTGCTGTTCTGTGTGCTCTAGGATGACCCTGCCTGAGCAGGGAGATTTTGACCAGATGAACCACTGTGGTCCCTTCCAACCAGAGCCATTTAGTGATTCTGTGTTGGATGCTGTTTAACAACTTTTTTGGTGCCACTGAGTGCAGCTTTAGCAAATTTGCTGCTGACACCAAGCTGTGTGGTGCAGTCAACGTGCTGGAGGGAAAGGATGCCATTTGAAGGGACCTTGACAGGCTCGAGTGGTGAACCCACACAAACTTCAAGAAGGCCAACAAGACCAAATGCAATGTCCTGCACCTGTTGGGACAGTCCCAAGCACAAATACAGTCTGGGTGGAGAATGGATTGAATGCAGCCCTGAGGACTTTAGAGGTGTTTGTTGATGAGAAGATCAACATGTGCACTTACAGCCCAGAAAGCCAAGCTCATCCTGGGCTGCATCCAGAGCAGTGTGGGCAGCAGGGCCAGGGAGGGGATTCTGCCCCTTTGCTCTGCTCTGCTCTGCTCTGGTGAGACCTCACCTGCAGTGCTGCATCCAGCTCTGGAAACTCCCAACATATGAACATGGACCTGCTTGAGCAAGTCCAGAGGAAGCCATGAAGATGTTCCGAGTACTTGAGCACCTCTCCTGCAGACAGGCCGAAAGAGCTGGGGCTGTTCAGCCAAGAGCATAGAAGGTTCTGGGGATAAGACGAGGGGGAATGGCTTTGAACTGGAGGAGGGTAGGTTTAAGTTTGATGTAAGGAAGAAATTCCTTACAATGAGGATGATGAGGTGCTGGAATAGATTGCTCAGAGAAGCTCTGGCTGCCCCATGTCTGGAAGTGTTCAAGGCTGGGTTGGACAGGATTTGAGCAATCTGGTCTAATGGAAGGTGTCTCTACCCATGGCTGAGGGGTTGGAGTTAGATATTCTTCAGGGCTCTTTCCAACTCAAACCACTCTATGACTCTATGATACTGTCTGTAACCAGATCTATTATGTTATCAAACAGCACTGAACAGTTGTCTTGTCTTCCAAACTGCAATGGCTGTATCCATTTCAGTTTCTCATTTTACTGCACATGATTCTATTCTTCTTCCTTACTCCCAACTCCTCTAAGATTGTTTGCTATATTGACTTTCAGGGAAACTTCTTCCTCAAATACACATTTCTCACCAGCTCTGGTAAATTGAAAAGAAAATCAGTCAAAAAGACGTTTACTGAAAAGGGATAAATACAGTTGCATCTAAAGATCTCTCTAGACTTGTTTGTCTGTACTAACCCTTGGATTTGTTCTATGATTTTTTTTCTATCTGCAGAAAAAAAGCTTTAAATAGCTTTATCTTACATTTAAGATACATATAGATTTTCATCTAAAAGTGAAAGTGGAAATCAGTGTGATGATATTATCTTCTTTCGTATTTCCTAATTTTTCCTAGATAAACCATGGGATGAAAATCCTGGAGACTCTGTGTCTTACATCTATGAAGCAGTTCTTGCAGATGGTGAGTTGAATTCCACTTCCATTCCACAGAATAAATCCGGTACTTTTCAGAAAATTAAATTTGTTCTCTTACATCTTGTTAGACATGAAAGGCAATAAACCATCCCTGCCATAGCATACAGTTGTGTAGAGAGAGGAAAATGCCTTGTTCTCAGACATCCACCCCCACATTAATACCCACACAATCTTGTAAATGTGAAAAGATGAGGAGATACAACAGGGTGGGGGGTTTTATATTGTGATTTCAGTGCAGAGAAAAAGAAAGACATGGAGAGCTTTCCTTTCCTGTTCACAGCATGAGGGATTTTGCTTGTAAAAAAGAGCTGATTTAAAATTTTATTTACACCAGTCCTACTCACATCACATTTCCAGCATCATTCACTGACAGTGGCTGGGAGAAGATCTGCATTACAGCTTCAGCCCCTGTTGACATTTGCCATTTTGGTTTATTTGTAGCTGTGAAAGTTTATAAAGAGTTCTAGTAGGAATTACAGATTGGCAATATCTTAACTTGCTTTTAGTAAGGAGCTATAGAACATGTTTCCTGTCCTCAGTTCTTACTTAGAGAACTTTCTGGGTTGACATTGATGCAAATTAATTGGCTTAATAGCACCAGCATGCTTACCAATGGAAAGGAATGTGTAAGTTAATCCAGAATTCCTGGCATAGCTGTTCTGTGCTGCTGGACTCTGAGGTTAGTGGCTCTCTTTCCTATTCAACCTCCATCCATATTCTGATAAGGCTCGCTTTGTGACTTTCTTGGGCACCTTGGGTGTAATGCTGTGATCTCAAGCAGAGAGCTGCTGTAAAGCTGCACTGGTTTATCCCTAGAGACCTATTGTCAAGGTTTCTATGGATGTCTCTTTTAGTCCTGTGTTGAATGTGCCATGAGTCAGTGCACTGAAGAAGTGTGTTGGTATAAAGAAGGCTGTCTGGCTCATCATCCAGATGGCAAATAAGTTGATGCCACCATTTCTCTCATTCATCGTTGTTATGTCCAAAAAATGTGATAGTAAAATAGGGAATGGTTAAATGGTAAAATATGGAAAAGAGAGTCCCAATAAAAGAAAGGACTGAGGAGATGGCTACTTCTGTTTCCTAATGGCTGCTTGAAGAAGCTTTAAGTCCAAGTTTACTGTCAACTAAATGGTTGATATTGAAATAAAGTGATTTGGGGATTTTCCAGCAAAGAAAGCCTTGCATCAAAAGCAAAAGTTTCACTTGAAATCTTTGCAGAAGTTTCCTGAATAGCCATTCTCAGTCAGCTTTTGGCAGTCATCCTGAAAGCACTGATTGTCTGTCTCCTTTGCTGGTTAATAATGTCTAGTTATTGCTGAGAGGACCATTAAGAGATCATCCATTGTTGTGTTGAGTGAAAGAGCCAGTTAGAAATGAGGGATTCCCAGTAATGGTATCATGTATGTAAGTTTATGGCTGACTCCCAAACAAGTGTAAGGAAATGCGTGGTCAGCATTCCTCCTTAGAGATGCAACAGGGAACAGTTACCTGATACCACTGCAGAGCTTTGGAGGGAAAAGTAGTCCAAGAAATGAAACAATTGGAACTTCCGAGTTTAGCAAATTGTCCAGTATTTTGTACTCTCCAGGATGTAGGTGAATCTTCAGGTAAACAGACAGGGTTTGACTTGGGAAGAATTGTGAAAAAGTGTTTCCAGGCACTGTCTGTTCCCTCTGCTTCTTCCTTAAAAGAAGCAAGTGTATGCAGTGCTAAATTGTATGAAAGACACAGAACAGAAGTTCAGGAGAAATTATAAACCAGGAAAGGGCTTTTGCCAGAACCTATAAATTCCCAAAAGAATGGCGCTTTTGGTGAAGTGGATAGTGGCTTGCTGAAAGCTGAAGTTTGCTTTGAATATACAAGCATCCTACAAAAGAAAGGATAAGCTGAAAGAAGATGGAATTTTAGCTTGAACTGGAATGGAAGTTGAACAGAACAGAAATATAAATCTAAATGAGAAATCTAAAGCAACAAGGGTGGAAAGAACATGAGTGTATGACAGGACATATTAAAAACAAGATCACAAAAAAATACCCCTAGTATTCCTTAAAGCAAAGATAGATGGGGAACAAGCAGGCGCTAACAATCAATAAGAAGTGATTGACTAAAGTGAATTGTGCAAGGCCTTGAGGGAAAAGGTCAGACAGTACATTGGAAAATGGAAAAACAATATGATCACTGAAATCCTATGGGGAAATATGAGCTACAAGCAGATGTGAAAACAATTGATTTGCTGCTGAGTGAGGGGAAAGATCCAGTTGTGGAATGCTAATGACCAAAGTAGGAATATATGAGGACTCAGTGCTGTAGGTGATAACAGAATAAATCAGCTCTTCAGCCACTCACAAATGTTGTAATGTATTTTCTTTATTCTTGGTTTCTGTGTAAGAAGAGAGGACTTTTTATAATTACTATAGAGCTGTATTTTGAGAATATCCATTGTGGTTACTCAGGAGAATTTCTGTTCCCTAAAGAAACGTTATTTATAATTTGCACCAAGGTAGAAAAATGAAGCAATTTTACTAGAATCTGGGTATACAGCCTTGTTACCACAATAAAATATGAATGCATTATTGTGGAACTGCAAAATAGAGCTAAACTCAGATTTAGGTACCCTTCAGGTGATACTCAGCTTCCCAAAAGGCTCCTCCCCTTCTGTGAAACAGCTTTGTCTTTTTAAACATTTGCCACTTGTATCCTAGCACTAATTAGCTGAAGCAATTAGGGGTGGGCAAGTGCAGCACAAAAGGTGATTTTAAAGGGTGATAGGTATGTGCCTATTAAGTTAACAGCAGACATGTTTTGGTCCTGCTCAGAGATCTCATCAAGGTAAGATGTATGTGCATACGTGTATATCTGTGTCTTTTATCAAACTAAACTGAAGAAAGGCCAGCACTCTTTAACAAAATAAGTGGCATACCTCTGGAGATGAAGAGCTCTAAGAGTACCTCTGCTATGCTGTTCTTTTCCTGTAATGCTATCTAGAGTCTCCTTTTAATAAAATGGGTCTATTCTGTTGGATTAAAGAACATTGTCTTAAAAGATGAAGACCTCAGATTACCTTCTGATTCATAAGTCTAACAAAAGAAAAATAAACAGGAATTAGAAAACAGTCATGGTTTTCAGATGTGTCTAAAAATATCACTCTTGATTGTGTTCCCAAGAAAGCAGTGTACCTTTTAGCCCACTTTAAGGGTCAATAGATTTTAGCTATTTCAAACTAAAGGTGGGAGTAAATTGCAAAGCAGCCTGTCCCCAGTGAGTCAGTCCTGCTGACAACTCACTTTTTTTCCCCCTTCTTTAATACCAAACGTGTCTGGCGTGAGTCTTTCTGCTGACAGCAGCTATGGCAGCATGGCACATGAGACATGTGGTCTCTTAGACAGACAAATCCCATGTAATTTAGAGCTCTACAGATCAAGAACAGCATCATAAATTTAATCCAGACATTGATAAGAGCTCTGTGCAGGTATTGAAGCTCTGCTATCATCCTGAGACTAAGACACCCTCTTTGGTAAATGACCTGCTGCAGTCCAAGCTAGCTTCTGTTACCAGATTGATTTAAGGGATGCTTTAACATGGAGTATATTGTCTTGTGTCAGTACACATTTTGATATTATTAATGATATGTCTGAGCAGGGTGAAGGCTGAGAATGCCTGCTACCAGTGTCTCTTCCCCTTTCCTCTCCCAATGCTGTTGTTAAAGAACTTCAGTTATGTTAAACTTCATGACCTGCCATCCATGTCCTTTTTTGATGACTCTAAAGAGTGGTCTTCATAAAGAGAATAGCTTCAAACATGGCCAAGAGGAGAAAGTTTGGCTACTCAGTCCTTGAGGAATTTCCTCATTCCTTGAGGGTGATACCTGGAAAAACTTAAACCCCTTTTCAGCTTGAATGCTGTGCTTCCCTGAAGTATGTTTTGATTCTTGAACACTCCTCTCTATCTGTGTCCTTTTGTATGTATGTATTTCTAAATGTAGTAGTGTGCCACTTCTGTGTCCAAGAACAGTGTGCAGTTTGAGCCAGGGCAGTTCTAAGAGGCTTGAATTGGAGTTTAGAGATAAAGGAGCCACTAGGCAGCTGCAGCTGGCCCTTTTGCAACAATAAGGGATTTGCAGGAGCATTTTATCAGACTAACAAATTTTGGAGGTTTTACAACTCTGGATGCATTTGGTATCAGTCCTTTTGTCTTCAGTGGTACTTTGAGTCAGATGCAGAAGGATAGCCTGTCTCAGTTGCAGCAGCACATTTCATTTTGGGCAATGTTTAGTGCTGTATAATCCTTCACTGAAATCCTTCACTGAAACAGAGGTGAGAGGTGTCTGTGCTGATAGCACAGAGAAATGGAACAAAACCACCCAAGTGTTCTTGCTGTGGTAGAACTCCAGTAACTCTGAAGTGGATGGAAGGATTCTTTAATAAAACATAAGGCTTCAATAACTGAGAACTTCTGGTACACACAGAGGTGCAGTCTTCAGTTTGCTTCTCCCTGGAGAAGTATGCAGAATCCAGAAACTGGAAATAACAGGCTTGGGCTCCATCAACAGCTCTGCTCAGCACCCAAATGACCTCAGGCAGATAGTTGTTATTTCCAAACTAATCAGTATGCCTAATAGAAACTTTTTGGGACAGTCTTGCTGTGTGTCAAACTCATCAGAGTAGTCATGTTCCTAAGTTCTGCTGGTGAAGCTGAAAGTCATGGATTTCATTGCAGAAAAAAATAATAGCATGAACTGATATGCAGTAAAAGATAAAATCAGTCTCAAAAAGCATCTAAATATATCCCTCCTAGCTAAAGCACTGACAAAAACAAACATTTCTTTCAAATCACAGACCAGTTAGAACTAGTTCATTGTTATAACTTTAGATTGCCACTGAATATAGAGTTACAATCACATGAAAGTATATGTTAAAAGAAATGCCTATATTTTCATACAAGTTATTTCTTAAGGATTATTGATAAACTCATGAAAAACAGCCTTTTGTAGTTTGGGGAATTATTTGAAAACAGGATCTTTTGTTTTTACTATCAGATCCAAAAAGGCTACATGTACTAAGACTTTCATATTCTCTTTGGATGCATTCATGATGACCCCATTAGGCTACAGTTGTATCAGAGTGATAAATTGTCTACAAAAGCATACCTGATAATAAAAGAACAGGTGAACATGTACCTCCACAGCAAATCAATCTGTGCCCACATGTATATAGTAACTCAGAAAAGAACAGATGTGGGGGGTTTCGGGATTGCTGTTATGGGAGAGAAATGGATGTTAATGAAAATTACAGCACCATTGGTTTCTAAGATGACATAAACACCAACTTATATATAATATTCAGAACAGGAAAAATTGTTCTTGATAGCTTTTAAACAAACTGTCAGTTTGATGCTTATTTGCAAGAAAAGTTGTACACCATAAATAAAGTGATAGAAATATTTTGGAGACGTGGGCAAAATAGGCCAACTTACAGAAAGCTACTGTTTTTGACAGAAGAACTCAACCATGCAGGAGAAACTGGGGCTGAGAATGCTTTTGAGAAAAATAAAAATAACAGTCAGTGCATTTGCAAATGATAGTGGGTTCAACACAGAGAGAAGTGTTATTTAAAGCTTGTTCACTAATAAATAAGTTTGTCTTGGTTTGGAATGTATTCATCATAGAAAACAAATGAAAGAAATTAAGACTGAAGTCAGATGTTTTGTGTTTGAGTATGTATTAATAATTTTCTGTGATTTTTGGAAACCTTTTCATTCCTAAGTCTTTTCTCCTATTATGAAAGAAAACTTCAGCAGTACAGAAAATGGGATTTGCTTTGAAGTAATATCTTAGAGAGTGCTTATGGTAAAAATGAGTAAATCCCACGTTCATGCAAGGAACACAGTCCCATTGAAGGAAGCCCAATGCATGTTTTCTGCCTCCGTTTTTCTCACAGCCTTTCTCAGGTAATTTATAGAGCAATTTGTGCAGTTAGAGACTCCCTTTCAATCTCACTCTGCTGCACTCTCTGTTGAGCTCATACATTTGCAGACGACACTTTAACACTTTGATTGTCTTTCATAAATGTCTATGATAAACTAATGGTGGATTGCAAGAAGAACATGATGTGCATGTGTCTTTTTTTCCATATTACAGGAGGTTACTTCATTTTTTTGTATGGTTCTTCTTTAATCCACATTTCTGCTGGGCACTCAGAACTTTTGGCTTCAGGCTTCTAAATTGCAAGGAAGTCACTTATCCATGGGAACCTTTTCAGTCATACTTCACAGAACCCAGTGGCACCACCTCTGCCTTTACCTTACGTCGTGGTGGAGAGTGCAGCTACCATATTACACAGGATGCCTCCTGCACTTAAAGGATCTTCTGTAATCCTCTTTATTTTAATCTTTGACACCGGAACACCCTGACTTTTCTTTCAGGTGGCAAGGTGACCACATGTGCTAAATTACCTTCCCATTCCTTGTCACCTGCCTAAAGTGATTTACCCATATTTCTCATCATCTTGTATGATGTGTGATCTAGGACAAATTGAGGACCTCTTTTGTACTGGAGTTTCAGTTCTTCAGCTGGCATTGCTCTGCAAATCTTGAGGAAGAACTGAAATTTGTAACGCTAGCAGGCATTTTGCATTTGTAAAACCAGTCTAATTTTGACTGAGAGATTCATTCGTGGGTAGCCTTAGAAAACACATAAATTTTTCATAAGTTTGTTTTCTTCTATTTTTAATGCCCTGAATCTGTCACACACATGGTTGACTCAAAACATGTAGCAACTACCAAGTAATCAAAGACGGAGAGCACTTCTAATTCTCATGTAGGCTGCAGTAAGGATAACTAAAGAGTGTATTTGAAAGGTTAGAATTTGGGGGTGAGGGGGAAGTTGGATACAGCAGGAGAGTTGCTTAGAAGCTGTGGTGAAACATTATTGTTGAACACAGGAGACTTGAGACACGTTATGAAAATTCCTCAGTCTATGTAAAGGAATACAATTTCAGAGTCATGTCATGAATTTAGTTCAAAATGTTAAATTGAAAGCAATAACGTCTTATGACCAAAGGGTCTTATGTAAAATATACCAAGCTGATGTATTGAAGTTACATGAATTAGGAGAGAACACTGAAGTGAAATTGAAAACATCAGCACTGTCGCCAATTAAGTTACAGTAAATGTGTGTTATATTTTAATATTTAAAATGAACATAAATGTAAGATCAGTCCTTTCAATGTGGCCATCAGCAGCAGATATTTGTCAAAAGTAAGCAAAAAACCCTCATCTGATGGAAATTAAGTATTACCCTCTATAATAGATGATAATTGCCAGCAGTACTGCCCTGATTACTCAAGGGAAGATTATCATAGATTTTTCCTTTCTTTTTAGCTTCTGGCTCATAGTGTTTTCTATGCATCATTGGATATAGCTAATAATTTCTTATACTTTGATCCAAAAAGAAAGGGTCTGGTTTTATTCATCAATTATTTTAATTGTTACTGCTACATTTTAAAAACCTCACAAGTAGGTCACTATTATATAAAACATTAAAAGAACACATTCACCAAGCAACAAATACCATTTAATAAATCCTCTCACTTACATAGTCCAGCATTATAATGATGTTCCTTTTATGTTTCTTTTAAGATAATCTTCACCCTCAGTTGTAAATTCTGAATTTTTCTGAAAGCCTCAGGAATTAGTGGAGCTCTTTAGCCATTGCTTTCAGGTTAAAACCAAGAGTGTAAAGATGAAAAATAATGAAGATATGCAAAATTTAAATGTTCAAAAGACTCGAACATCTGGCGACACCTTCTGCCTACATAAAACAGATATTGTCTCTCATGGCTCCATTTGTGTTACTACAGTCTCATTATTGTACTGTTAATACCTTTATGAGCTACTTTGTTTCAGTTGATGCCAACAAGCTGAGGCTTGCTTAATCTCTGGTATATTGCTTGTTCAGCATTGACAAATAACATTTCATGTGGTTGTTTCATGTTCCGCATTTTAGGACAGATTGTGTGCAACTACTTGTAGGAATTTGAGTGCTGGAGATGGTGGCTCCAAACTTTGGTGACTGTATTGTAGTGGTAATACAGATCCCTGTGGTTCTTCGGCGGTTATACATGGTTCACTGATTGTCAGGTAGACCTTACATTTAGTGAATGAGGTCTTGCTTGATGGTTTTTACCTAATAAATTGATAGCCATTTTCAAGTCAGCAGGGAAATCTTAATTCTCTTAAATTCCAAGTCTTTGATGTAAGAGCCATATTTCTTAATTTTGCACTATTGGGATAACTGTGCTATCATAGTAGTGACTGGGATGAAGTTCTGATACTGCATTTAGATGTCACTAGGCATAATAAAAATATTAACATGCAATCATTAATGGGGAAGAAAATGTTATCCTAATTTAAACCAATTTGTTACCAGTAGGATTAGTGTTCTCAGTAGATGAATTATTGGCATTAAAAGGGGAAAGTGACTACTATAGTCTTTGATATTTAGAGTGCAGACTGTAGAAATAAAGTTGTCATGAACTTTACATAGATTAGAATGCATCTACATGATCCTTGAAGAATAATCACTGACAGATGGCTGACATCTGAGAATCCAGTGCCTTCCAGATTTGTTATTCATTCCTTTCATTTTGTCAATCTGATAATGGAATATTTCTTGTCTCTGTAAGACTCCTTTGCCTAAAGTGGCAGAAAAAAATTCAGAAGCAGCATGTACTTCATATGAGTTATCTTCTGAAGTGAATTCTGTGTGTGTAAGTGTAAGATTTATGAGTGACTTAAAATGTGAATACATTCCCAAAATATGTGCTATGGGCATACATAATCATAGAATAATAGAAAGGTTTGGGTTGGACAGGATCTTAAGCACCATCTAGTTCCAATCCCCTGGCCATAAGCACCAGCACCTTTCACCAGACCAGGCTGCTCAAAGCCCATCCAGCCTGGCCTTGAACACTGCCAGGTATGAGGCATCCACAACTGCTCTGGGCAACCTGGTGCTAATGTCTTACCACCCTCACTGTAAGGCATTTCTTCCTAATATATCTAATCTAAACCCACCCTCTTTGAGTTTGAAGCCATTCCCCCTTGTCCTATCCCTACATGCCCTTGTAAAAAGTCCCTCTCCATGTTTCTTGTAGGCCCTGTTTAGGTACTGTAAGGCTGCTGTAAAGTATCATAACTATTTTCCTCAGCAAGAGTTCAGGCCTTCATTTTTCTGAAGGGCAGTGCTAAATGAAATCTAGTCTTCAGAGTGATAATCAGAGAAATTATTGTGCTTATATTCTGAGCTGAAGTAGTTAAACTGCGCTGAACTGTGTATGGGTTCTCATTCAGAAAGAGAATAGCCTTTGTTCAATGTAGCCTATTTAATTTTTAAAGTAAATTAAAGCAAGTGTAATTAATGCTACTTTAGTAAAGCACATCTACGTGTAGGTTCAGTGTAATTTTAACAATCTGCGCTGAATTCACAGCTTTAACTCAGAATAATTTTGCTTTAAAGGCATGAGGATATAAGCAGGAGTAGGATGGGCAGATTTTACTAGCTAGTGATGGTCATTGAACCTGCTTAACATAGACTAGATGTTAAAAAAAACTTCAAGGAACCATGGATATTTTATTTCCTCCCTCCCTCCACAATTAAAGCATACCCCTGGATAAAAAATGTTCTACAATAGTATGCCATGGCACAACTTCATTTAGCAGACACATTTATTATAGTGGTAATTTATTACATCTATACCTTAAGCAAGGCAAGATTGGTAAGGCAAGGAAACATTCTGTATCAGATGAACTGGTGCATATTGGGGAAGTAAAGGCCAGCAAGAAGTGAGAAAATTAATTGTAGATTGCCAGTACTGACACTGACTGGAAAGGTTTCTTTAAGTGCCACTTAGGAGCACTGTACGGTTTGTGTACCTCAGTCACTTGGGCATCTTTTCAAAGAAACACAAAATGGCTGTGGTACTTCTTTCAGCAATGCCAAATTGCTACTGTTCTGTATTCTGCCCATCACTAATTTATGTTAATATTCTATATCCATTTAAGAGGAAAAGATGTACCTCAAATGTTCTTTGTATCCTTGAATGTAATTGACTGTGAGTCTTTCATAATTTACAGTAATACAAGATAGTGTGGATGTCTCTCAGGGTGTTTTCTCACCAGCCAGTCTAGATTTTTTAACTCTGAACCGCATGAAGTGATATCAATAACCTAACTAGGTGACTGCAGTATACTGACTAATCCTGCATGATGAAGAGCTGCTGCAGTCCTTTGAGATGGGTGGCGGGCGTGTTTCACACAGGGTAACAGAGTGTCTGGAAAGGAGGTGTAATGATACAGCTGAGACACAGCAGGTAAAGGATACCTTTGCTAAAACATAGGCTTAGTCAGAGCTCTGCAGATGCATTTGTCAGTTCTTTTTCATGATTAAAAGTCTGCAATGTGGTGAAGGATTCACTATATTCACTAAAGGCTCTTGGGCCTTTTCTGAAAGGAAACAGAAAAGAAACTGATTGCGAGCTACCTGTATAAATGGCGTAGCATTTCCAGACACAGATTATCCTATTTAAAAAATTTATGGCTTCCATCCATCCTTTTGTCCATTAAGGTAGGAAAAGATCATGTGTCAAAGAAATTTGTGCCTACTGTCATAGTACCATGTGGCAGGTATCAATGCCCTCATGTAGACCTTTCCTGTAGACAGGTGGGTTGATGTTGTAAACATACAACATGTGCTTGTTTACATATAAAGAAAGGAGGAGTGATAAAAATTCTGTTTTATCCTAGTGTATGAGAATTCTGAGATGACAGAACTGGCTGATCTCCATGACTTTGCTGTTCACAACAATTTCAGTCTAAAGGCTACGTCCCTTTTTGTTTTAGGAAGACAAAGCATATGTGTAGACCCTGTTCATGTAAATCAAGGCTGAAGGATCAAAACTTCAGAGGCAAGCTCTTTATCAAAGGAGAACATCTCATCATGTTTACATTAAGGGAATTTTGCCAGGCTTTCGTGTGCTGTCCTTAATGTGACTCCAAATGCCATATGAGTAATACATTGGAAACCACATCATTGCCATGTTTTGTTGGATTAGGATTATTAACAATGTTCTCATTTCACATTATTTATTTCAGATCACCAGACTATCTCTGATATTAACTTGTCAGATGTCAGGGCAGCATCAGAAGAAACAGACCTTGCTTTTAAAACAGAGGTGTTTTCTGAAAGATTAGAAAGTAACGAGCAGTCAATATTGGTGCTTCCAAAAAGAATATCATGTGAGGTAAGACTTCTTGATGCTAAAATCTTTGGGATAACAGTCATTGTTTTTCTCTTCCTCCTGCTGCACTCTCATTCATACTATATCTGCTATTTGTTTCCAAAACTGTCAAGGGACCAAAAAGAGTGCATCGAGACTGCAGTGGGATTTATTTTGCCTTTGTGTTGCATCCACACTGCAGTTAAAAGATTTGCAAGTAAAGTAGTTTGGAGACAACTCTACTGGAGTTACTTAGCAGCTTGAGTTGAAGGACTGTCATTTGGGCCTTATACTTCAAAGGGAGCAACTAATCAGGCACTTCTTGAGAGATGTGGAATTTGTCTTGGCAAAAATTCAGGATGGGTGTATGTGTACATGCATATGTGCCCATACCATGAACTACACAGGGCTCGTGTGACCGCAGACCTATTTTGAGTTTAAATTAAAGCAGAACTATTTATATGTATGTATCTGCGTGCATATGCAGTGGACATAAATGTTCATATGTGCTTTTAATCAGAGTGGCTGTGAGAAACATGTGACAGCATAAGCAGAGAAGTACAAAATCCTGCAATGCATTCCTTTATATAAATGAGTGGCCATGGTCAAGTACGGAGGTTTCAGTGTACACAGAATGTCACAGATTTTGTTTGCTGTCTGTCTTATAAAGATGACTTACACACATCATTTCATTGTTGAGATCAGTACAGTTCTAAGGGAGTGATTTTGCCTCTGCTTCAGGAGCTAGTAGAGTGCTATTTTCTCACATCACCTGCTGCTTCTGTCTACTGTCACCTTACTGTAAGAGGTTGAGTGTGAAGTATTTTATTTTTATTAGGATGAATGTCATTCTTCTAGACAATAAAGTATAGATGTCTTAGAAAATGTAACAATTCACCTACATATGCATTTAAAATACTGGTTTTAAAATATTCCTAGGTAAGCTGAATTTAAAATCCTATATTACATGTGTCTTTCATGTAAGAAAAATATGAAAGGAAGCAGTGAGATACCATCATATTTTGCTAGTACAACTTTCTTGCATGAAGCTATTGGTAAAGGAAAGTTCTTTCAATACACTTTCAATATAATGTTACACTTCCAATGTAATTTTCTGAAGGACTAATGGGAACACACTTTAATTTTGTAGAACCCTGGTGAAATATTCATTCTGTTGAAAGAGGAAATAGATGAAGAAACTCTAGAAATTGAATTCATAACACATAATCAACGAATTAAAACACAGACAGCCTCTTGGAACAAGAAGGTCAAATATGTGAAAGCCCTCGGTAAGAAAAATATTCTTTACCTTTAAGAAAAACTAAAAGCTTTCAACTGCCTTCACTTTTTCTGATAACTAGTTTCCCTTTCTGCTACTTTGTGGGTGTTTTCTGTACATGAGTTTTGCACATATAACTTTAATAATGCAGAGAAGCAAGGCCTTGTAATTTGTGGGAACCTAGGTTCTATTAGATTGGGCTTTTGTGCTTAAATGGCAGGTGGCAATCTTAAAATGTCATTGATTAAGTTACAGATTAACATTCTTCAAAATTACTGCCATAAAATGCAAACCTAATATTCTTTTCTTATTACTCTGTTACTAACTGCCTCATTTTATATTTAATGCAGTAAATCTGGTTGTTCTCCTCTCCATAATTATTACTGATGCAGGAAATAGTTTCTTTTCTCTGTTCATATTTTTGCCATTTCTCTCTATCACTTATCTTTGCTAGTTCCTAATGATTTTTTCTGTTGCTCCATTGATAACTAGTTGATAAGAGTTTCAACTATTTGACAGTTTCTCTTAGAAGATCTATACAGATTTAAGGGGCACCCCTATCCCCATTCTTGATGTGAGTTAGGAATTAAAACATTTCTCACCTATGCATTCAGAGTATAGTTTGCTATTGGGCTGCATGCTGTGAATTCCCAGAGGAACTTATTATATATATATTTTATTATAATAGTATTGCAATTTTATTATAAAATGATTGCAATATAACCTTAGATAGGAGGAAATACATACACGTAGGCTGCAATTTTCCATTGTGGCTTCTTGGAGCTATGTTTTGGTAATTCTGTGACCTGGCACTGGTGAGGATGCACCAGTCGAGTGCTGTGTCCAGTTTTGGGCCTCATGCTTTAAGAAAGACACTGAAGTGCTGGATTGTGTCCAGAGAAGGACAGTGGAGCTGGGGAAGGGTCTGGAGAGTAACTCACATGAGGAGTGGCTGAAGGAGCTGGCGTTGTTCAGCCTGGAGAAAAGGCTGATCACTCTCTACAACCTACCTGAATGGAGGCTGTGCCAGGTGGGATTTGAGATCTTCTCCCAGGCAACCAGTGACAGGGCAAGAGGACATGGCCACAAGCTGTGCCAGAAGAGGTTCAGGTTGGACATCAGGAGGAATTTCTTCACAGATACATTTGTTAGACATTTGAAACAGGCTGCCCAGGGAGGTGGAGGAGTCACAACCCTGGAGGTGTTTGAGAAATGACTGGATGTGGCACATGTGCCATGATCTCATTGACTGGCTGGTGGTTGGTCAGAAGTTGAACTCAATGAACTCTCAATGGGGTCTTTTCCAACATAATTGATTCTGTGATTTTCATCCTGAACACGGTCCTGAGATGATGGCCACATATGGGCTGAGAGTTCTTTATCATTGTGACAGTGCAGAGAGTTTGTTTTTAGAAACCTGACTAGAAGATATGTAACAAACAGGGAACTTCCAACCGTAACTGGATTTCAGAGAACAAAAGCTGCACACTTCATGCATAGATCTTAAAAGATTCTTCCAAAATTGTTTGGCTTTTTTTGGGTTTTTTTGTGAGAACACTGTTGTTCACAAAAAGGTTTCTGTAGTAGGTGAAGAAATAAAATGTAAAAAGTAAATGAAATACAAAAAAAATTGGCAGAGAGCTGTAGCCAAGTTTAATTATATTTCTTATATCATTTGTGTTTGATGTTTATTCTGTTTTAAAATCTGGAAAAGTAGAAATCTGGAAGTATCCTGTTTTAGGTCCATCTGATCTGATGTTATAGGAGAAATGCTGTGTTTTGCTGGGGTTTTTTTAACCCCCACATTTGGGCAGTTTCCATTTAAGTGATTTCATGTGATGTACTACTAGACTGGTTTCTCTGGCCTTATTCCTCTTCTCCATCTTCAGAATTACCCCTTTTTTCACTGTTTTGTGGGCAGAGTTAGTATTTTAAGAAGACTGTGCTAGTGTGGTGCAGCAGAGTGCCTGGCATAACAAACACTAATGGATTGGGAAATGTGCTCATAAAGTCGGCTTGTGCTGCACGCACGGAGCGAGTCATACTTAACTAACAGACTACAAGTGCCTCTCTCCTTGGCTTTTACGAGGTAAACAACTGGAATGGATTAATTATACTGCACTTTCTGCAGCCTAGCTCAAATACAATTTTGAGCACCTTGACTGCGATGAAGAAAAATGTTTCATAAGATGAATAGCAATTGCACTATTTGTGATAAATGAACTTTTCCTTAGCATGTAGGCATAAGGGAGCTGATTATAAGTCATCAGTCTATCAAAGGGCAGTTGAAAATGTTAAGCATTCTGTTTTCATCTCCTTTCTTAATATGAAGCAATACAATAGCTTTGCTTTATACAGATTTAAATATATTTATTTTCTTTTGTCAGCTTTGTGATCTTAGACAGAAAGACCAGAATAAAAAAACTGACTACGCTGAATAATTTGTGAAGTGCAAATCCAGACAGTTAATCAACTCTATGTTTTTTCTGTGATATTCTCTGTTCTTTTACTCATTCCCTGAGATCTCTGGTCTGGGACTGTAAAATATTTTCAGCTGGTGTTCTGATTTGTGTTTTATAAGATTTTCCTGCTGGCCCTGTATATGTAAATGTCTACTGTGGGGGAGTCATTAAGATGACAGCACAGATTGAATACTATACTGCACTAGAGGAAATTGAACCCATTTTAAAGAAAGTGGCTGACCCAATAGCTTTCACTTGTCAGGTAAGTTGACTTCTCAAATTTTAATTAAAGAAAAATAGAATATAAGTGCCTAAATGAACTAGGAGATAGTATGCCATCTTTTGATTGCACAGTAATTTGTAATCACTCAGTAGTAGGCTCAGGATTAAGAGGTCTGTCTGCCTCTGAGATGTCTAATTGTAACCAAGTCAGGCAAGAGAAAACAAATTTTCCATTTTCTTATTTTGTTTAAGAGTTACGTAAACATCCTTTGTGCTGGATATGCCCAGTGAGCAACATGCTGCACTCCAAAGGTTGAAAATAAGAACAAATATTAGTGAAGTCCCTCTCCATTTAAAGTGTTATTTTTTGTGTGTTCTGAAACCGATAGAGGCAAGTAATCTTAAACCACACTGTATTTGGAGGGTTATTATTCATTCACCAATTTTTCTGGCATACCTTGTATGGGAAGTTATAGGTTGCTGTTCATGTAGAGTCAATTTCCAGCTGCTGAATTATCATTCGTGTGATTTGCTGGTTGCCATGCAGATTTTTTTGCATATATTTAGAAAAAAAAATCAGGTTTTGAGCTGTGTTTCAGATCAGCACAGCAGACTGCAGTGCTCTGCAGCCTGTTCTTTCCCAGTGGCCCATAAGAAAAATATCAGGGAAAAAAGCATATATTAAGAAAGGACAGAATCTCAAGTATCATTTGTTGAATGGTGGCTAGCCCAAGCAGACCTTGCACAATGTCTATATTGTAATTGCAAAGCCAGAAAAAAAATAGATTGTATTTCCAGTGCAGACAATCTCATTTTCCTGTGACAAATATACCTTATCCACCACCTAAGGCATTACACTCATAACAAAAGGATTAATAAAATATGATGTATTGCATTATTAGTGTTCTATTAAGGCTGAGATTCCTTGCAAGTACAAGTTACTTCTGTTCTAGGAAAACAGACTGTTGCACAAGAAAAATAGTGCAACTCAAAGAACAAATGTGTCCTTAATTTTTTTATGGAATTCATAATTTTTCAGCCTGTATTTTGAAGTATATCTAAGTAAACCACTAACAGGTTTAATTTAAACCTCTATGCATAAGAAGTGTGCCATAATGATTTAAAATTTATCATAAACATGGTAAACTAGATATCTACAACACAAAAGATATTTCCACTGGAGAGTTATTTGTGTTATTCAGGAGTTTGACCCTTCATGTAACCAGCATGACAAATATTTATTAAAGCACATGCAATTCAAGTCATATTCAAATGCAAAAATAATTCTGTGCAAAGCAGTAGTGCACACCAGGAAGTACAGCTGTAGTGTTATGACTATGAAATCTGTTTCACATTTCCTCACCTTTACTCCTCTGAATAATAAGCAAGGGTTTAAATGGAGTGACAGTGCTATATGCTATTATTTTTATTGTTTTGGTAACTGAAAATCTTATGTTGAAAAAAAATTTTTTAATTGGGTAAGCTTTACAGTTCACACAATGTCATGGCTACTCTGTGGTAAAATATACTAATGGTAATTCCTCTGTAAGTATACCTATGTGTTGGAAGTTTTGTCACGTTTAATGGCACCTGCTGTGCCTCAGAGTGAGGTACACTAACTATCTAGGTAGCTAAAATTTTTCTGCAAACTTTTTAAATGAGCTTCTGATTTAATGTCAACAAGCTACATCATAAAGATGCAATTTACAGAACATAATTTAACTTAATCTTTAAAATATGTTCACAAAAGGAAAAACAAACCAGACTTGATACTAATTAAAATTCCCATCAAGTAGCAGCAGTAGTAGTAACTTCTATTTAACCAAGATAATTAAAACCTTTGAGACTATCAACTTGTTTGCAAAAGTATCCTGGGGCAACAGTCATTTATCTATGCAAAATAACAATCAAACACGATGGAAAACAAAACTGATATAAAATAGAAAAGCTTACAGCAATTATTGATCAAAGCAATATCCATCTGTGATTCATGGGAAAGTTCTAGAATTTCACAACTACTTGCAATCTGAGAAATATCTCCTTATTAAAATTCTGTGATGAAAGCAAATGGCTGCCTTAGTTCATACCACAGACACAGTTCTTTGGTAAAATGCTTACATTATATTCTGTATTGTCTTGACAACCTTTCCAGATCCTTTGAGAGGCTCCGCTTTGTCCCCCAATAAAGCCAAACAGATAGACAAAACCCAACAAATAGGATTGCAAATATCCATTCCTTTCAGTGATGGTCAGATGAATTCATGGATCTTAGTGGGAGACTATTAACTGTGGTACAACTGCATTTATGGATCTGGTTTTTTGAGAGCAATTAAAGATTGGCATTAGCTAAGATGTAGATTAAACATAATCTGAGATTTTACAAATCATGGTTTTGGATAAAATTCTTTGCTACATCTGATAGATTGTAATTTTCTGTTTCAATTTTTTCTGAATTTAAAAAGCATTTAGCAACATCAGCAAGACATTTAAACAACCAAATAAATATTTAAAATGTAATTGAATAAATAAATAAAATTAAATAAGTTCCTTTGCATGAGTTTTGAAAGAAAAAACCTGAAATGTTAAAGTAGGAAGAGTTGGGATCATAATAACTGAATCATAATGCTGAATGGATTTGCTATGAGACTATAGGAGGGTGAAAGTTGGCTAAAGGTCATGATTTTTAGTTCTCTCACTTTCACATAATTCTGCATTCAAGAAACTCCCTTAGGGAGCTTATGTTCTTACAGTAACCTAATGTATAGACTGATTTTAAGGTTTTTATAATTCATAATTAAACTTTTTCATGTTTCATGTTTTACTTTACATCAGTTAATCATTTCAGCATTCTGCTGGATTTATATGCTGTATTGATTTTTCTCTCAGAGCTTCTACCAAATGGAAATATTGATTCAATTATTTAGTGTTGGGGTTTCCTGGCATAGATTTATTAGGTTTAAAAATTTAAAAAAAAAAAAATTGAAGCTAAGGTCCTTATCCTTATTACTGAAGTTGGTAAGTTCATGTTAGCTTGAGTGACTTAGAATATCTAGAGAGATTGGGGAAGTCTTTATGACAAACTTTGGTTGAATAATACTCCTGTGATTCTGAGATACTTGGTATCTTAAATTATGTTTTTATCATAGTCATTAAACAGGATTCCAGTTACAGTGGATATTGGGAAAAAAGAATGAAAATAAACTGCAGCCTTCTCTATGAGAACTTGTAAAATAGCTGTATGACTTATGTGGTGGTATTTTGTATGCATCTCTACCTGATCCCCAGAGATACTTCATTTGAAACTGTATTTAATATTTTAATCTTCTCAGCCACATCAACAACGGGTATTTTAAAATGCTTCTTTTTTTCCCCTCTAGGTATGAAAGCTGTCCATATTCTATCACTGGCTAATTGTCAGAAATGCCTGACTGATTTTTAAGCCTAGCCCGTTCTCTTTGGCAAAAGCAATCCAGATATGCAAGTCCATATAAAGTAGTGTCTGATATGTAAGAACTAATGAAGAAGTTCGTATTTATGTAAATGTAACCTTGTTAGTACTGCCAAAGCCAGTGTGGAATATGTTAATTTACTGGCTCTGGATGCTGTGTTTCAGTGGCACACATTTTCAGGGTTTGATTAGCATTTTTCAAAAATGCAAGTAATCTCGCTGACAAATGCAGCAAAATATGTGCTTGGTGGTCTCCTTTTTCAAGGATGTTTTTGGAAGCCCAGGTGTGATGGTCAGCCCTTGGGACTTTTCTGTTCATAGCTGTGTCCTGTTGCTCTGGAAAGGGGCGAGGGAATAGAGATAGTGCCTACAGTTGGGAAGGTGGTACCCCATGGGACAAGCAGTAAGGCTTGTGGGAGGATTTCCAGTACTGGAGCAGAGAATAGTTGGCTGTGCCTCAGAGAGCATGAGAAGAATTGTCTACAGATTGCTTGCTTAGTTCTAAGGGGCTGCAAGGACATCGGGAGAAGCTAGCAGTCTTGGCTATTTTCTCTGGTGTTGTAAACCTTTATTTTGATAAAAGGTGGGCTTTCTCAAAGTCATGAGTGGCTCAGAGTTCTCTTGCAGGGTGTTTAATTTGAAGTTCAACTTTAAATACAGTTCTGCTTCTGTTGACCTTGGTGAAACTTCCCGATTGTAACATTGGTGAGATTTCGTGGGCCTATAGAGATCTGTGTAGAGTACTTTAAAGTACATAAACACAGCAGACTTTGAGTCTGTGAGTGCTCTGGGGCAGGAATGGGCAGTGAAGTAAAAGTCTCCAAACGAAATTGTTTCTTGGAGAGGTGCCCTTTGTGATATGGAGCTGGACAGTGCAGAGTGGCCCTATTACTACTTCTGTTTTGCTATTCTTTTAGCTGTTGTCTTCACATAAGTGCTGGAACAGGCTCTCCTGTATGTGAGATAAAAGACATAGCTGCCTTTTTTTTTTTAAATTAACCTTTTTTCCCTTTGGTATCTTTGCTGTAGAGTATCACAACGCTCCCCATTATGGTTTACTTAACAGCAAAGCTTGTTAAATCATTGTTTAAGCCTTCAGATTTTACATCCCAAGAGTAAGAGGAAAAACAAAAAGCTGAGGTGGAAAACTTGAGGCAAATTGCACTGATAACTTTGTATAATAAGTGCATTGTTCTTGACTTGTAATTCATAGAAATGGATAGGCTGATCATTGGGCAGAAGGCCTGTTAAAGTATGAGAAATTTTGCTACAAATTCCTGATGCGCTTCTCTGTTCAAGAACTTGTTTCATCTTAGGTTGTGAAACACTGTTGTATTCCTTGTAAATTTGTTCTCTCAGCATGAAGTAAGAGCTAGGCATTCTTAAGGCACTTCTTTCATAGGTTTCTGACTGAGGAAAAGGGATGAGGAAGGGTTTTGGTCTCAGCTCATATTAAAAAGTAGAGATTTGTGGGCAAGATGTCCCAGTGTGCTTGCTGAAAAGAGACTATGTAGTACTTATTTATCTTGGATATACAGTACAGTCTGAAATGGATTCTGTCTGGAATTGCTCCTCTGGAATTTCAGGACAAAAGGTAAGAGGCAGGTATTATTGGGGAGGATTTTGTTTGTTCATTTCCTTTTAAACAGGGAGGATTAGATAGGGAGCACAATGTGTATCCTGCCATTTTAAAAGGAGATGAAAAATATTGCTTCAAGCTTAGTTTGTCTAGAAAAATTAAGTTCTTATTCTCTGCATGGTGGAATATCTATTACACAGTTGCTTCAGTGAGTGCCAATGGTTTTGAGCCTCTTTCTTCATAACACAGAGTCTGCCATATGCACTCCTTTGAGCTGGTTCCTGTGTTTTTCCTTGGTTTTGTCCTACTCTAGTTTGAATTCTGTTAAGATAATGATAACCTGTCTAAGAAGACCTGCTTGGAATGAGAGAGAATAGTAATGTTTCCTGGCTGGATTTTTATATTACTCCTCTTAATAACTTGTAAATGTAGTGTTGTTATTCATGTTAATAGTTTGGGGGTTTTATAGGTATTTTGGGAGGCTTTGCATATGCTTTCTGCATTCACACAGTACGTCTTGTACTCAGGTTAGATTTTTATTCTAGAAAAAGGCTCAAAGATATTTTTTCCTAGGTGGAGTCTCTTCTTAATGCTTATTGCTTTGCTTATTGAAGATTATTATATGTATTCATAATTATTGAATAAAAAATACTGAGAATGTAGTGTGACAGCACAGAAACAGAGTGAAAAGAAATGCAATGGTTTTTACGTATCTTAATATTGGAAGCGTCAGGGTTAATTGTAGGAAAAATAATCATATTGTTAGCTTCCTACCTGCTAAATAAATATCTCTTCTAATTCTTGGTAGTTGGATGAAAATTATATCCTGCCTCTGCATTCAACATTTTCTGATCGCGTCATACTTACTTTTCTTATTCCCTTTTAACAGTCTTGGGAATTAAACTTCATGTTTCGTCAGTACACCCCTCTGTCATTTTCTCCTCAGCACGTCAGTCGTAGACTTTCTTTTTAAATTCATATGCTACGTATGTCTGACGATGTTCCATTTTAGTCATCCCAGAATCATCCTGACTAGCAACAGTCCACATGTGGGAAGGCAAACTTTAACACAGGGCTACTGACCCTGAGCAGAGTATAGCAACTCTCCCTGACCTCTTCTCTGCTGTGTCTGAGCCCTTTTTAGTGCCCAATGCAGCACAGACTGGACTAGAGCTGTAGTACTTGGTGTAAAATATCATTACTCTTCAAATCTCTTTAGTCAGGCTGCTCTTGTCAGGCCAGGCAAAGAAATATTTAATTATGGCTACCTTCAAAGTTGTTAGGCATAGATCTCGACCTTCTGTCCAGAAAGAGTCACTCAAAAATCTCCTGGCAGTCAGTGTGGATTTCCCTTGTCTAAGGACTGTGTGTTTAGTAGGAAGCTGATCCATCCGGTTGATATCAGTTTCTTGTTCTCTCTTGGCTGATGAAACTAAAGCTGTTTCCTACCTAGGCAAGTCCACAATCTTAATGTAAAAGTTTTGGGTAACAGAGCTACTGTAGTCTTTAAACTCATCCTGAATTACTGCTGTAGTAAAACATAGATCTTCCTGTCCTTACACTTCATCCAGAAGTTTTTAAGTCATGGCTGAACTTGTATATGTTGTAATGGATGCTTAGGTACATTATTCTTTTGTATTAAAATATCTCTTCTATAGTTTTCAAAAACTGTGCTGCTCATACTGAAAGAGAGTTTGCCATAATACTGTTTTGAGTAATTTGATTCACCAGCACTCTGAAGATAAAGTTAAAAATACATATGCAACAAAGGGACTAATATTTTTTCTGGTTTTTGTTTCTTTTAAGCAGGCATTGAAATTTTCTTCTGTAGAGAAGGTAGACAATGTTCTGACTTCATTATTGAAGGGCAAAATATCTACTTATGAATTCAGCGCATTCCAAAGTGAAGAAGAGCACCATCACCAAGCTAGTGAGTCACTTGTTCTATGTATTGATTTTTATTACTGATGCTATGGTTACTACTTATAAATGTTAATAAGGCAATCCTTAAGTATTGAAAGCCTTCACTGAAATGGAAGAATCCAAAATAAAGACAACATAAACAGAAAAAATGGGAGAAAGAATTCTGTAAATCATTACTTTGTGACTCAGCGCTTTGTATTTATACTTCTCTGGATTTTTGATCAGCTTTGGATTAACTGTAAATTGACAGGTTTACAGCTAAGCAGATTTATACTTACAGAGAAAACAGGCAATAAGAGTCATGTGGAGATGCCTGTACATGACATGTTTTTTACTAATTGCTCCTCTGCAATGCAGTTTAAACTTCACTTTTTACGAGTATGGGGAAAATCTGAAAGTTTCCTCTATCTAAGGAGAATGGATGGCTTTTGATCTTAGAACAGCACTGAACTTCTCCAGTCACTTTTAGGACGTATGTATGCACTTAATGGTTCTCATTACTTCTGCCAGAAGATAATTTTGTTATTTTTAAAAGAAGGCATCCCAGTGAGTTAAAATAGGGTTTCTCTATGAAGTAGATACATTATATGCACAATTCAGTCATGCATCAACGTAAGCTGCTGTTAGTATCAAATGGAGGACCCTGGTTGAATTCATTAACCACGTACTAGGGATTCAAACTGGTTTGCAATAAACCAAGAGTGTAGTTATTTAGCTTGTGTTTTGAAAGCATCATTATTTTGTTATTTCAAATGTGTATTGAACCTCAGCTTTTAAAAGAAACTTTTTGGGGAAAACGATACTCAAGAAAATGTGTTTTCCTTCTAAATGCTTGAGAGAGATGAGTTCAGGATGCTGCTTGACTTCTGTTTTGTGTAGCTGGACTGTGTTTTTGAGAGAAATAAGCTCTCTACGATCAGTAAACCTACCACTTCTCATAATCAAATACAAACAAGTTTTGAAGGTAGCACTACTGGGATTGGCATCATGTTTCCTTTCTTTTTTTTTTTTTTTTTTTGTTGATACAATTCACTCTGTGTTAGATAAACATGATTCAATTTGTAATGTAAAAATGAACTAAAATGTCAAAGTTAGTGGAAGCAAATAAATGAGGCACCTGTCCTTGACATTTTCCTGTGCGAGACTGCAGGATGAGGATGGATAACACAGATTCCAGAGTCTTTCCCAATTTGAAATATCGGTTGATGGGCAAAAGATTTTTCACTTCTCTAATAACTGTTAGATCTGGTGAGGTTATTGAATATTGAGAATAATGCTAACCTACCTGCTATGCCCCCTCCCCCCCAAAAAAAAAGCCTGTGTGTTTCAAGAGCAAGTTGACTGCTTGAGCCAACAGTGACCTTAAAATGAACTGGTGTGATGCATGGCCCAAAAAAGCAGGTGCAAAGGTGTATGCCCAGATTCTTCATGAAAGAAAGATGTATTTGCAGTGCTGGAAGCACTCAGAATGTGGCAGGCTCTTCTGCCTGAAAGGTATATAAACCTGTGTCTTTGACTCTCATAAAAGCATCCCAAACAGCCACTAGACATGCCCAGTAGTGAATGAGAGGAGTGCAAGCTTTCAGCTTGAGGCATAGGGAAGAGAAACCTTTCTCAGTACTGTACTATATGGATGCTTTATTTGAACATTCTTGCACATCAGGGTACAGCTGATAATTTGCTGCACTTGAAAGATCTCGATATGACCTCAAAATGAACCAAGAATGAAGAACTTATGATTAATTTATTGGATAACTAATGAATTGCATGGCTTGACTTCTCACAAAGTGTGCAGCTGTGTGATTAAAAACTTGGGAGTGTAAAAGTAAATGCAAAAGGCATGTGATGTAATGAAATTAAAATGCAGTATGATGGTTTCCTATACAGACAGTGATTTAGATAAATATCATGAGATGCACGTTTGCTTACATAATTTTTAAGGAGACACTCCCATCCCCAAAATGGCTGTTCAACATTTTTTTAGTATGATAATGCAGTACTTGAGCAGTCAGTGTCTAGGCTGGTAAAGTCAAGATAGGTGGCAAAGGTGCAAAAGATTAACTCTGATACAGAGGAACAAGCTAAATACAGACTGAATAAAAACCACTGGAAAATATTGTGTTTAACAAACAGCATTAACTGGAGACAAAGCCAAGACTTGTTTGGGATTTTCAGTGGTGGTGTCATACCTTGTGAAGGAATGTAACTAAAGGTGGAAATACTGTCTGAAATACTGTTCATTCCATACTGAATTGATTTCAGGGTATGTTGTATGTAAATTATTCCTTTGTATTCTAGAATCCAGTCTAGATTCCAGTCTGGTAGTAGAATCCAGGCAAAGCGTACCAACAAATCCAAACTCATATTTAAAAATATTTCTTGAGAAATATGTTTCTTCTTGTAAAGCCCTGATTCTCAGAGTCCTCAGATTTGGAAAATTTTGTTGAATTGTTTCCTGTCCAAGAAATAACAATTTACTTGAGGAAAACCTGTTTCATTTTCCACTATTAATTAATTTTCATTTTTTTCCAAGTTATCTATGACTATTTCTCCAATTAAACTCAGCTACTGATGCTTATGAAAATTCCTGAGCTTGTTTTGTAGAAAACAGTGCTTTTTTGTCACCTAAAACAGCTAGCAACATAGCAAATCCTATCCAGATTTCTGTAATTTTTTTTTTAAGTTGAAACATCTGCCTCAAAAGAAGAAATAGTCTGGGTTTTTAGCTTCTAGCAGAGTAATGGGGGGAGGGAGAAGATACTGGTATCGGCACTGTAGAAGTCATCTTAGGTGCTATTTAAATTGCTAAGAAAAACAGCCATGTCCTGTTTCAATAATTTGGGAAATAAAAGAAGGATGTCTTACAAGATGTGCAGAAATATCACTGTAGGCTGCCATTTCCTTGCTGCAATTTTATGAAAATTCCCCCAGGCTAAGACAATGCTATGATACAGTAATATTAGATTTTGCACTCTGTTTTACAGCTGAGGTTTTCCAGAATCCTCTGCAGAGAAGAGAAAGTATTATGGGAGGACAAAAACATACAAAAAACCCCAGCAATTCCCTCTTAACCTTGTGTATATCAAATAGAACTTTAATTAAAAGCAAGCACTGGCCTCGATGTAAGTTGAAAGTTGAAGAAGCCACTTTAAAGCACTTTAAAATGTGCCACTTGAGGACTTTCCCTTTAACCTTTCCTTGCAGCTAAGACATTCTTAGTGTAGGTGGCAAACAGCCACAGCATTTCTTTGTTAACATTCACCATTAAAGGACTGATGCTGAGTAAAAGCTGTTCACTACTTTACCCTTATAACTACTCCTTTTGCTCAGTTCTGTATAGTTAGCTGAAATATACCAGTTGTTCCAGGTTCACAGCAGACAAAATTTTCAGCAATTTTCACCAATTTAGTGTGACAAACTTGGAAGTTCAGGAATGGTATTTTCTGCCTGAAGCACATGGGCTTTCAAATAATTACAGCCTCTTCCTACTGTGTATCATACTAATCTTTATTTAAAGTGATTAAACATGGTATGATGACAAACCAATAGAACTGTTAATACAATAAGTCTTCTGTAATGTGAAGTCTAGCTTTATCAGTGTCTTGTAGGTTTTTTCAAGAGTCTGTAAACCTGGTTAAGTCAGTAACTGGTTAATCTGACTGGGTATGGATGAATAACTGACCAAAATCAGGAGGCAGGCAATTCGGAAAAACCTCTTTTTTTCTAGTGATACAAAGTGTTCAGGGTAGTAAGGAAAAAGGCTGATGAGGGGCGGGGAATGAGAGATTTAGTAATTATGCAGTAAAATGTCAGATGATATTCATTATGGGTAAAACCAAAGTGATGCAAGTGAAAAAAAGCAGTCCTGTGGTATCCAAAATGAAAGGATTTGAGCAGGCTATTAGTGTTGAGGAATAAGACCGTGCAGTTCCATGATAACATCAACTTGTTGCTAGGCAGCAGATCAAAAAGCTAATGAAATACCAGGAATTATTAGAAAAGGAATTGAGAACAAAACAGGACATAATTATGGCAATGCATGAATTACATGGCTCACCCCAAAGTTGAGTATCATATGCAGTTCTTCTCCTGTCATCTCAAAACAGTTACAGTAAAGCTGGGAAGGTTGAGGAGAGAGCAGTGCAGGTGGGGGAGTTGGTTCTCTACAGGGCCCAATTAACTAGACTGGAGCTCTTCAAGAAAGAAATTATGGGAATGATTAAATCACTAGAATTGCATGGAGGGCAGAAAGTGATGGAGAATAAGATGAATTGGGGACTGTCAGTTGAACCCTAGCAGGAGCCAGGCTCCAAACAAACTAGGAAGAGCTTTTTTTCATGCCCTGGGGTAGGAAAGACCCTGAGGGTGCAAAAAGGGGATGGTGCCTGGGGAGTGCTGGATGCATGCCTGGAGAAGAGGTGCACTGTATGCTGATTTATGGACAAGTTGGTATAGCAAACCAAAAGTAATCAGAAAGTATAGTATGAATGCAGAGAGAAGTATTTTTGAATGCAGAGAGAGGTATTTTTTATGCTTGAGCCCTTTCTCTTTGTTGTTGCTTGTTTGGTTGTTGCATTTCACTTGTGGTGACTCTTAGAGTTAAAAATACAGGAAGATACTGAATGTCTCAGTTCTCCCATGTAAAAATGGTTTTTCCTAGAAATTAATAGCATGTTATTTCAGATAAATCCTAAAAAAACTTTTGTCTAATACATTCATCTTTAAATTCTTTGAGTTTTCATTACATGGATAAGCAAATTTCTCCAAGTGTCTGGTAGTGCTGTGAATTTTCAGAAATTATTTTTAATATCAAAACATAGTATCATAAACCTGTAAAGATGTCCCACTCAAAAATATTCTACCTAAGCAAAAGCATGTAGAATGGTTGTAGAATTTTCTGACCTTTGCAAGAAAGCTTATTTCTCAATAGAACTGAAGTGCTTTAAAGTCCCTCTGTCAGGATAAAAATGTGATTTCTCAGTTACACCAAAGGATCCTTTATTGTAATATGTATAGGCACTGTAAAGCTATTAACTGTAAAGATAATTCTTTGGGTGTTAGTTCAATATTGGGAGCTTGATAACTGTGATTCCACAGCACTATTATTCAAAAGATGTTTATAGAAGAAGGTGTTCTATAAAAGCAGAACTTTTGTTTCTTAAGACTTTGTTTCCATTATACAGATAGCCATTTGGAAGAATTTCCTACCCTACTTCACTGTGCAGCCAGATTTGGCTTGAAGAACCTTGCAACATTTCTACTCAGTTGTCCTGAGGCCACACAGGCTTGCAAAATAACCAATAAATATGGAGATGATCCAGAGAGTATTGCAAAGAAGCACGGGCACAAGGAATTAAGAAAATTAATCAAAGAATTGTCAGTAAGTCCATGTGTTTTCTGTATGTCATCTACAACCAGGGGGCTAAGATGTGACATGCCATAATCTCTTGTTGCAAAAACTAATATGTTGTAGTCCTTCTGTCTGAAGGTGAAGATCAGTTTTTGTACTGCTCAAATTTTAGGCATGTAATGGAAAGGAGAAGAATGAGGGAGAAGTCCCTTATGTGGCCTGGTTAGATTGGTGCTTTCAGCAGCCAAACAATGGTTATATTGTAGGTAGTGTGGACCAGCTGCCTAGAGTAGGACATAAAGTCTTCTTTAAAGGTCACTTTAAAGGGACTATGAACTCTCTTAGCACTGCAATTCTTCACCATTCAAAAAAAGAATTGTTTCCCTGCCTTGGTTGTTCATGCCCCTGTGAAGGAAGAGTAAATTTTATCACTTTTAGATGGAGTAAATCTTTCTTCAGCTGGGTATGCAGGAGGGGTTTGGGGCAATAGTTGCCTTTTCATGTGAAAGGTAACAGTAAAATAAGGGTCTCTGGATAGTTCTACCATGCAAATTATTGCAAATAAAACCTAACAGAATTGCAGTAAAAAGCAATGTACTACAGTGATATTTGAGAGCTTTAACCTATTTCAGCTCTTTTTGTGTTTGCTATAATATGTGTAGATATGATAATTCTACGTTTTTTGATACTGCAATTGAGATCAAATTTAACTCAAGAAAATATGTTCCAGTTACCATCCAGCATAAAGCTGTCCATAAAGCCATGCTGTCTTCCTGGATCACCATGTTAGTAATTTCACATTTAACAATTTCTGACTGCTGTAGTTGCCTCATAGTTCTTGCACTGGTCAGAAACCTCCTGCCAGTAGCAGTCAGGCTACTGACTGTGAGGTCAGGCTTTTCAGTTCTTGGAGTTCAGCAGTTTGGCTTGGAAAGAATGGAACTGTATTCCTTAACCTCCCTACCTGTGTATCTGGCTAGGTGCTGTCTTTGTATGGTCAGATACTCCCAGTAAAGTTGTGTGTAAAGAATTGGTAAGAACAGGCAGAATACAAATAATGTGATACTTAACTCTTGGTGAAATACCTTGATTTCTTTTCTAAGATGGTCATATGAGCTAGGGGTTAAAACATGGATGAAAATCCAGTTTGGAAACATGGTTTTCATTGATAATTTTTCATGTTGAATGAAAATTATTAATTCTGTAGGAAATTTATTTTTTATAGTAGTGTAGAAACTCAATTTCTGATGTGTCTTTGTGCATTCCACGTGGAACTGGAAGCTTTAGAAAATGAGTAATTTTGTTTTTATCCTAATGCATTCATACTTTGATTTGGGTCTTCTTCAAGGGAAGACAAGAATGCATGGTACAGTCAGACAAAGCTGCTGTGCAGAGAGTACATTGTGATTCTACACTCTTCTCACATTTTAATAGACTTTGTCAGTGATGGAAGGCAGTGCTCGTGAGGGTGATTTATTTGACTCTAAAAAGAATGTAAAGTGTGTGCATACCTGTGGTTAGCTTTTCTTTATTAAAAAGATTATTAATTGTCCTAATAAAGTCTAAGTATAAATTTGTCAGTCTAAAACGTATCTAAAATGACAACTGAGCTCTACAATGCAATTTTTCATTATAACCCTTCTCTCATGGTATGTACCTGCTATTGTTTGCATGTAAACAATTAACAATAATTGTTCTCTGCTTTCCCAAGCATGAATACTTACACCAGTATTGAAGGAAAAACTACTCTGGACACTGTAAACATGTGTAGTCTGGATAGGACTTGCAGTTGTACTACCTGTGTTCTGTTGATTCAAATGGTGTGGCTTACTAATGCAACATAGGTAAAAATCTGAGTATGCTTCAAGTCTGCCAAATGTAATATGATACTATAGAAATGCTAGCTCCAACCACTGGAAGAAAAATGGCTTATTTGTGTCCCCTGTAATAGTGCACTTAAGCACAAAAACACTTACTGTACTTCTGTAATTGATGGGAATGTGCAAAAGAAATATTTGCGTGGCTCTGGGCCAGGAAGAATTTAGTTTAACCATGTTCCTGGAACTTCCCATTACAGCTGTAGTGTTGACATTACTTATTATTACAATAGAAGTACTTTTGCATTTGGCATACCTCTCAGTGTTTTAAAAGTGTTACTTCTGTTTGGTTGTTCCATTAAGGAACAGCCCCAAAATACACATAGTAAATCATTGCTTCTGTCTTAAAGAGCAATAGGGTTCCAGAAAAATGAATGCATTAAAACATATATTTGATTTTTCCAAAATCCTGCAAAATGTCTTTCAATTGCTGGAGAAAACAAAAACCCCCCAAAAGTGTCATTTTGAGCTGGAGAATTTTTAGGGGAGTAAGAATTCCCCGAGATGATTAGAGAGAGAGAGAGAGAGAGAGAGAGAATCAAAAGATGAAGCAGTAACAACTCAGCTGCTCTTTCTACCTTCAAGCCCAGTGGGCTGTGCAGGGCTGTACAGCCCTTTTTGGTGTCTGCTGAGCAGATCAATGCTCAGGACTTTTAGCTGCTGCTGCTGTGTTGGTAAGGCCCTCCAGCTTCCCTGTCCTGCAGGCTTAGTGGAGAGGTGCTCAGGGCTCTGTTGGCCAAGGTGAGCCATGGGAGCTGGTTGACTTTCACACAGGATCATCTGAATGGCACAAGTGCCCTGTCCTTGTTTAAAGGGAAAACCACTTTCTGCAGCTGGACACTGGCAGTGTCCATGTGGGGAGTGTTACAGCCACGGCAGACAGATCTGGAGTGTCTGGTGGCCTTGCTGGGAGCTGATCTCCTGATGTGTAAAAGCTGAGCACAAGGGAAGGATCCAACATCACAAGGCATGCTCCTCAGCTGTATGAACACAGAAGAGATTTTTCTGCTTTTAGTACCAATGTCAAGTGCAGTGCAGGGTCATGAAGTACTAAAACCTCACACCCATTAGAATCCTGTATATATCTGTGCTTCCACCGTGGAAGTGTCTGCCTTCTCTGTCAGAATTCCTGCATTTCAGATGCTCCTTGAAAATGTCTGCTCTGGTGAGGGAACACGACAATACTTGAATGACTTGTATTAAAGGTACTAAACTGCTGCAACTGTGCCTGAAAGAGTCTTCAGTGGGGATTATAATGAAACTTGGTTTCAAATGTGCCAACAGTTTTTTAAGCAAATCGTATTTTTTTTGTGTTTTAACACAAAGCCACTTCAATGGGCATTCATTTCTAATTTCTGCATGTTTCGTTATAGTTCAGATAAACTAATTCCGTTTTTTGTACCATAAAAGAGGGACATCACTTAACATTCGGCAATAACATCCTGAATTGTTAGTCTTTTGATTTTTATTCCTCTATGCCTTCAATTGTTTATGGGCTGAAATGTTTGAATCAAGTACATTTAAAACTGGTTAGAGACTTTTGGTAGGAATACTGACAGGAGTCCTTGTATTTGAGCCCTTGGAGCTCAGTTGATCCAACCGATGGCTCAAATGCCAGTAGGAAATGCTTTCCATTAGCCACAAGTCAAAACATATCTGCAGTCAGCTGCAGACCTGTGACAGGGAGTCCCTTGTTAAGTGACAGTATTTTTCTGGGATGTTAGGGCTGAATTTCAGATGTTTGCCTTCTGCATATGTTCTGTCTCTGAAAGCTGCTTTGACACGAGCTTGTTCTTGCCACCAGCTGTGGCTTTCTAAGTCTGTGTAAATATTCTACCTCCAGATTATAAAGAAATCACTAAAATTTTGTTCTTATCCAACATACAAAGGAAGACTTTAAAAACAGTGTTTATAAATCTTGTCATCTAGGTGAGTAAGGAGGGCAGTATGTTCAATATGTGACCTGACCATTTAAAATTGGAGGTCACACTAGTAGCCAGTTCAGGCATTTGTGCTTTGACATGGGTGTAATTCTTTGTTCCAGCTCTTTGGGTTTCTAATTTCTCCTTTCTTTTAATAAAAGCTGTAGCTGAATGTGTCATAGTCAGGAAGATTTCTGTGTACCACTGTGGTATACATCACAGGTTCTAAGAAAAACACAATTCAGAAAATGTTTTATTGGTTGGTTAATGTAAATACTTTCTGATTGCTGGCTTCAGCCTTTAAAGCAGATTCTTAGGGGTGGCATGAACATTATTTAAATATAAAAATTGAAACATCATTTTGTGATGTCACCACACATTTGTGCCTGCACAAATTAAATTTTATTTTTAAAATACCTTCTGACGTTTCAGAATTGGTTACCAGAAGTCTAAGGCAGAACAGGCAGACCAATTGAACTTTTTTTAACCTGCCCTGTCACCAGCTCTGTAACAATCTGCAGCAGAACAGGAGACTGATAGAAGAACCCTCTTCCTCTGCCACTAGCAAAACTCTGTCTGGATTTCTTGTTTAACTTAATTTTTTTGCCTTCCTTCTTGAGGTATCCTTTAGGCAGCTATTAAAAATATAATAGGTATTTAATTCTGTACATATTGGTGGAAGTTCCTTTAGAATGGCATAGATTGAGATTGCCTCTCATGGCTATTCAGAAGAAGCTTGTTTTCTTTCTAGAATTACAGCAATTCTGACTCTGAGGTACATCCTGCAAAGTCTAGACCCTCATTTACTGAGTTCACTGCTAGCAGAGAGAAACACAAACTGATCATAATTTTTCCTCATAGCCTGTTTTATGGAAGATAGATGTCTTAGATAGCAGGGGAGGGAGGAAAGAAATTTTTCTTCCTGAAATGCCAAGCTATATTTTTATAAATCATAGCAAACTTAAAGGATGGGCAGAAATGTAGGTTGAGAAGTAATTCATCATTGTACACCTCTCCCCTTTTATCTCCTACTTTGAAGTGCATGGTTGAACCAGAATACAGAATCTCTTGAAGTATCTTCAGCTTGACAAAATAGAAAACAGTCTACAAAAATAGGGTATTGTGGAAATTGAGGGTACTTTTTGTCTCAGTTGTTCTATGTGAAAAGAATCTTGGCTTTGTAGCTACTGTTGCCAAATGACAGGAAATCCTTAGATTGCAGGAATGCCTTCAACAAGGATTCTCATAATTTGCTAGGGAATTCTAGAAGCTCATCAGGAATCAGTGCTTTCTGAACACAGAAGTATTATTCTTCCATTTATTTTTTGCTTTGTGTTCCTGTAAAAGGCTATGTAGTGTGGCAGAGCTCCTCAGCAAGAAATAGTTTACATCCGTTTGCAACGTCTTCCTGAGCGATTAATTTTCTGTCGAGGAAGGATCACATGTAGAAAGATGAACAATCTTAAAAGAATCTGATTGCTGTCAATATCTCCTTAATTACTTCAAATGATATTGCAGTATTGCACTGGCCCATAGCTCATTGCTTTCAAATATCTGGTAGACCATGTGACAGAGAAGAGGATTAGTTTGGTTTCTGAAATTCCTTCTAATCCACCAGTGAGTCCTTGGTGAAGCCTGCTGGGATTTGATTCCTCCCACAATATTTTAGTGCTCAGAAATGTCAATTACATGCATTCTTTGGTACACTGCAAGTTACCTAGCTGAAATGAATAAGTGACTGACTGTATTCTTTGATACTCTTTAGTGAGTGGATATTCACAAATCAAATTCTTCAAGAGAGGCTTCCTATTATCAGGTCTTGGTGTTTTATGTTTAAGATTTGGTTTAGGGAATTTATTTTACTAAGTGACAGGATTTCCCTCTTTTCTTTTTCATGGGTTCTGAGAGGGATGTGCTCCCTGTAATAAAAACTTGCTAGCATATACTGCCTTTTGAGGTCAGGCAATTCATGCTTTAGTGAAGAGGTAAGGTACAGACTGAGCCCAGAGAATTTTGGCTTCAAGGAGGAAAGGCTAGATTTTTCATTTTGAAAAACCAGCCATTACACTACTACTCACATTTTTTAAAGTTTCTGTATTGACTTTAATTCAGGCTAGAACCTTGCACCTTAACTGTGGTTACATCTCCTGTCAATAACTATGCAATTGAGTGAAACCTTCTTGCAAAAAGAATGATAAATGGAACTCCAGATTTGGAAACCTTGCTTTTGTATAAGATGCCTATTGAAATTTGTGTGTGATTTAGAATGAATGAGAATGTTTTTTCCAAAGGATTGTCTGGTATTTTGTCTCATCTTTTAATATTCTGTAACTATAGCAATGCCACAGTGGAAGTCAGTTATTTGCAATTCCCTATTTGTAAAATCTTTTACAATTTTTAATGGAAACTTGAATACTAATGGAATTTCATGCAAAAATGCTTGTGAATTTGAAGTAGGGAAAATGCAAAAGGATTCCGTGATGATACCTCAGTTCTTAGATGTAATTATCGTCGTAAAAGCTAAAATACAGATTTTCACAGCTTTTCCTGACTGTTGGTGTGACATCAGCAGATATTCATGGCTAAGGGACGATTTGGGAAGGTGGGATGGGGAGTGTCCCATTTTTCAGAAGTACTCTGTAGGCTGAAAAGAACCATTCTTATCATTTTACCTGCATTATTAAGTTCTGAATTTGTTCGAACATTTAAAAAAACATTTGGCTGAGCTGTTTATGTTAATGAGAAATGCAAATGCAATTCTTCATAGGAGAGAGAGAAAATAAGTAACCATGTTATGTTGTAGAAATCAATGGCATGTCTATATCAAACCTGGCCTCTGTGTCTACAAATACATGTGGATATGAATAAGTTGAAGTAGATAAAGACTCTGCACTAGCTTGAGGATGTGTTAGAAAGTGACACTTTAGTGCTTCTGCCTAACCTCTGTCATGGAAAGTGACCAAACAGAACATGAAATTCTGTTGTCTGAGCTAGGGGCCAGTGTCTAAAATTCTGTATAAGGTGTCATTTTTCTATTCAGCTTGTTTAGAAAGTGCTGAACCTAGAAGCATAGGAAGCTTGTAAAAGGCTGGAGATTTTTATGGATGTTGAGAACTTTTAGTCACTATGTACTGTGTTTTCATCGTGAGGGCATGAGTCCTCTACCCAAGTTACAAATCAGTTGCATGAACTTAAGCAAGAAATTTTCCCAAGGTGAGAATACCCCACAGTTTTCCATTTTAACAAATGTTCCTATCACCTTTCAATCAACCTTCCTGCACTGACAGTATCACTAACTCTATTATTAGGTGTGGAAGTCTTCTTCCTTAAATACAGACACCTCAGAAGCCTGTAAAATGCAAAGAAAAAAGTGAAGTTTTATAAAATCGTCTGCTAGCCAGTTTGCTGCAGAAGGAAGGATTGCTGGGGCATTTCAACAGAAAGTCTAGAAGAAAGTTTTAGGTCTTGCCTCTGTCAGTTGAAGCAATTTGAAGGTATATGCGTGGTTGTCAAGAAGCAGGTTTGCCTTTACATAGCATGTGCTGCCAGCCTGATTATCTGGAATATGCCCTTTGGCTGCCTCCCAGTGATCTGTGAGGAATCAAACATTGTCATATCTTACAAGCTGTTGAGCACAAAGAAAGATAATGTGTCAGCAGTGTCTTTCTCCAGCCCCTCAGAAGGGAAGAAAACAGAATTTAAAAAATACAAATAAAGAAAGACCACGACAGAGAAAAAAAAAACAGTAATAAGGCTCTTTCAGTTTCGTGGGGGAAAGTGAAGGAAGAGTAGGAGAGGCAGGGAGCTGTTAAAATTATTGTGGTAATTATAATCTGCAAGCCAAAACTACCTACATTTTGAGTGACATTGTGAGGTCTGAGGGAAGAGTTTTGATCTGAGTGCCCTAAGAAAAATTAGGTGGAGAAGCAAGAATTAATGAGTAAAGTTAGGTAAGAGGCTTGCTGAGTCCTTAGCAATCTGAAGTTTCAGTGATCTGCATAGATCTAATAGTGAGTTACCAGGCTTTGCTACAGCTGTAATTTATTGCTTAATTAGAAAAATTGTCTTTGGGCTGCACATCAATAGGATGACCATTAGGGAAAGTAATTTCTCAAAGCTACCAAGCCCGTTATATGGAAACTACTTAAGAAAATCCATTTCTGCCCTGCATAGTGTTAGTTCCGTTTAACACAGCCCTCCAAGGTCTCAATTTATAATTCTGTCTGAGGACCTTGCACAGAAGGCACACTCTTTATTTTGCCTTCGATTCTTCCTGTCCCCATATGTTTTACAATAAATGATTTAGTATTTCATTGCCAGAACTACAGAGTGTCTAGCAATAATCGTTTTAGTTTCTTCTCTTTGATGAGAGCTTAAAAATGTTTTCTGAGATCTCACACTCTACCAAACTCAAAAGAATATGCAGCAGTTGACATAAAGATGTCTGCTTATTTGGGGAGAAAGCCAATGTAACTGCTAAGATTGCTTTATGATATATGTTAAATAACCATCACAATCACTATAGTTGAAATTTATGCTGCATACATAGCAGACATGGGCAGACCTCATCAACCCCACAAGCCACATGCCAGAATCCTCATCTTCACATGTCAGAGGTTTGGGAGCTGGTCTTGGTCACTAGTTGAAGGCTCCCCCCAGCTCTCACTGTGAATGTGAGGCACATAACTGGATCTTAGCACTCTCTGATGATGCCAACCTTCAGAGCCATGTTGGCATGATTTTACTTGCTCCTGAGGCTTCAGAATATTTTGCTGCTCTTGTGTAGCCTTGGGACATGACCTAGGAGCCATCCTTGAAATATTAGAGAACTGCTTAGGACCTGCAGTTGGCCACCTGTGGCCTTTTGAATTCCAACTGAGTTCATCTGCTGTTAATAAATACAACTTTATAAGAAGCCCAAGAATAATAGTAGGCAGAGATGGCTCCCGCCATATGGAAGACACTAGCAAGTCTCCCTGAGCTGCTGAGGAAAACAGAAATGAGGATCTGTGCCACCATGAAAGTAATAGAATAAGTTTGACTCCTAATTGAGTCACTCAATCAAACCTTCAAGGATCCTTTTTGATTAGATGTATCTTTAAAAAATACTGCCAGTTGATAATCCTGTACTGTCTTACATAAATGGGTCAAAGGACTGAACAAAAGTTTCCATGGAGACTTTATATGACTGCAAGGTGCTTTCCAAATTAATTAAGTCTTGTGTTGCAAGGAAAAGAGGTTTAAAGGTGAAAAAAAAATCTAGTACAGGTATATAGATCTGCAGTCAATTCTGGCCACTGTGTCCCAGAGACACCCATCATCACTGACAACACAATCAGTGAAGTTTTAACTGTAAAAGCTAGTGAACTTTATATAATTCTTTCTTCTCTTCATTACCGTTAAACAAGACAGATCCAGGTGCAAGGCTGAGTTAATCATGCACATACAGAACAAGAATAAAACCCTCCTGGAAAATCCAGAACACAGAATTTTTTAATTTCAGAATTTTGAAATCAGTCATGATTGGTGAGAACTGTTCGTATCATTTTTTTTCTAGAATATTAATTAAAGACTAGCGGTTTTATTTTTAACTTCTTTTTATTTTGTGCATATTAAATACACCTGTGTAATGCAGAGAGAGAAAGATTAGATTTCCTACTAGGTTTTTAGTAAACAAAACAACAAAGAAGCAAGTTTGCATGTACAGTACATTGGAAGTGCATTGTGTTCATTACAATTCAGTTAACATTGAAATATTAATTGAATACTGCTTATTTGTTTAGATGGTAACTGTAGATGAATCCACGGATTTCTCTGATTGGAGGAAGTTTTGTGTTAGATTGGTACACAGATTGCTGTAATGGTCTTATCAATGTTACTGATTCTATTGGTACTATACCAAGCTCATAACATGATAGTGTAGAGGATAGAAATGTGGTTTAGAATGGCCCCTGAGTGAGTTGGAGAGTAAATATTTCCATAGTTATTGATGTCTTCAATTTTTGATCTCAGCATTGAGAGGAAACATATATGAACATCCCTATATCTAAATTGGTGTCAATAGTGTGATTAGCAAAATTATTTTAGTCTTTGGCTCATAATATTTGCAATTCTGTTTTTGGGAAAACACTTAGTAAAAAACATTCTTGGTTTTATCCTTCAAACGTTGCTTTGGATGTAATATTCGTGTGTCAGTGTAGCTTATATGTAAAAGTACATAGTAATCTTTCCTAGAGCTTAGATACATGAAACTTTATACATTAAAATGTGATGCTATTATTTACAACTAGAATTATCTCACATTACAAAAATCTGCCAGTGTTTGTCATCCTGTATATCAATGGTCAATTGCTGAACTGTATACTAAATTTTTATCCCAGCTCCTGTCTCTTTTAAGCATTACATGCTCAGAGTATACTATTTTTTTTTTCAAGATTAAAATTAGAGGGTTATTTGGTAAATATACAAATTAGACAGATCAGACACCCTCTGTTCTTGTTATCTTTAATGGTCTGCAGAAATTACTGTAAATCTAAGTTCAGAAATCCCAACGAATTTGTTGTCCCTGACCCATTAAGATCATCTATTATGTCTGGATACAGAAGAAGGATAGAGACAAGTTATTTGAATCACAAATGACATATGGATATGTTAAGGTGTAAAGCTATTTTTGTCTACTGTTAATTTTCTCTGACTTAGTAGTGCTGACTGGTGGAATTGGAACATGACAGAGCTATTGTTCAGCCTTACGTGTTCTTATTCCACACAGAGAAATGTTTTACACCTTCCCATCAGAAGAGTCTCTTTTAGTTTGAGATATGGGTCCTGACTTCTCTCTTTCCCTTTGTGACTCCACATAAGTCCTCAGAGATGCTCACAGTATATCTAAATGATAATACCATTGGCAAGTACCCCTGAAATAGCTTCTAAGTCTGGGAAAAAGGCATCAGATCTGCCCTTTTGAAGTGATGGGTTACCCTGTCCGATACTGCTTGTATTGCTTATCACCACACAAAAAGAGGAAAAGAGAAAATGGCTGGAGAAGAGGTTGGAGCATAGCTTCACCTGACATTTTCTGTGATAGCAAGCCACAGTGATCTGCTCCAAGAGCAGCTGTATTTCTGTCTGTTTGCCACACTTCAAGGAATATCAAGGCAGCCAGGGATTTGATGTTCAGATCACAGAGACCTGATAGTTTTTGAACACAGGGCACTTGAGCCTGGCAGTTACCTGATTGGACAGTAATGCAAGTTAGAGCATTATTTCTGAAGAGAAGGAATCTGTTTGTATGACACATGCCATGTCTTTCAGGCTGTGGAGAGAAAAGCAGACAGTGCTCTGGGAAAACAATGCAGCTAGCTTAGAAAAAGGGAGAGAAAAAAAAAGAAAAGGGAGAGATTCTGCAGTTAATAGTGATGAACAAAGAAGGATAAGAGCATTTTATTCTGGTTTTATATGCTAGTGTGGGTATTGTCAAAAATTTTAAAACTAAACGCATTCTCCAAGTACATCAATGTGTTTTTCAAGAAAATTACTGGAAAGGTTAACCAGCTTCATAGCAAAGGAGACATGACTGCTAAATTCAGAATTAAAATTCAAGTCTTTCTTTCTTGTGGGTTCATGGGAAAAGTAGTCTTCTTACCAGAAATTCTTGTTTCTTGTTGCAGATGCACTTTTTTGATCATACCGATCTTCTGAGTGAAATATGTTATTCTCTAAATAGCAAACAGCAGCTGCTCTACATATAGATTTTGTGATTAAACTTCTGTATCTTCATATCCTCACTTAGCTAAATAAACACAATACCCTCAGGAAATTATCTCTGGCATGTTGTAGCTGGCAGTGCAAGGTGTTCCTGTGTCTGTATGTGTGTACCCTGTACGTGTCCTTTAAAAAAACTTGAGCACTTACATGACAGGATAGAAAATTAATTTTATGCACTCTAGGTAAATCTGCAGTATTAAAAGCTGGCAGACAGGATGATATTATTTGACAATAAGTGTGTTTTCAATGCTTCCAAATCTTAGTCCTGCTGTAAATCTAGTAGTAGATTGGAGATGGATAGCTAGAGATGAATATAGCTAAAAAATTAGTTATGCAAGCTTCTGTTTGCAGATTAAATATATTCAAAAAGGATACCTGTGCAGGTGGGCTCAAATAAATGAAAAGTTTCAAACTTCTAAGTGGAAGTAAAACTTCAAACTTCTAAGAGGAAGTAAAAACTGTTTCTGCAGAAGTAAAATTTATTTTGAAACTTACAAAGTCTAGATAGACTTTTGCATTTGTTTTGGTGTGTTGTGCTTCATACAGTTTTTCTTTGCCCTTTTCCTTGCCACAAAGTCTGTGGACATGTACATTGTTTAAGGACCTATAGAATTCTCATTCTATGAATTCCACTGTGTATTACAGTGATAGTTTGAAAACATCTTTTAGTTTAATTATGTTAAATGTACAGCCACAAAATTTGCAACTTTATTATGGGAGCAGAGTAACTTCAGTGACAACTGAGCTGTGTTATCTATTCGCTTACAATTAGAAGATTCATTATATAGTCTGTCATTTGCTATGTCCTTATCTAAAAGCAAAGAATAGCACCTAGATCTAGGTGACGAAAACCAGGGGCAATCTATATAGAAAACACCAGAAGGAAGTACTTCTGAACAACATTAGCCCTGGAAACTATATTTTGCATCTGGTGGCAACAGCATGACAGGGCTTCTCCTTGGTTTTTATACTGCTGTGACCAATAAAATGTAGTCAGTAGAGAAAAGTTCGTGCTTTTTTTGGCTTCTGAGTCATGTCCAAAATTGAATTGTGCATGTTACCTTGTCTCTTGTTTCCATAAAAAACTGTAAGCTGTTCTTCACAAAACTGGGGGAAGTGGCTAGTGTGTTGTTGAGTATGCAACGAGAAGGCAGGGGGTTTTGAGAGGTCAAACTGCATATAAGGAGCTTGAGAAGAGGTTATCACTCTCCAGTCTCCATTCTACAAACTAGTTGCCTATGAGGGGAAAAGTAAGGCAAAGGAAAGGAATTTCTTTCCCTGCTGTTTTTTCTGCTTTGCCCCACCTCTCTTCCTTCGTAGGAAGATCGAGAAGGATCCAGAGAGCAGCAGATTGTGCAGGTCTATTTCTGTGTTTGCAGTTCCCAAGTCTTGCAGTATTATCAAGATGTTTTGATTGGGGCTTTCTAAATGGTGTTTACTGTAGCTGATGATTCAGGCACAGCTGTTTCAGTAACTGTTACTGTATCATTTATACATTTCATACTAAACAGACAAATTAAGTTTGGCAGGGATTCTTGCAGTAGGAGCTCAAGATTTGTAACTGGTGCAGGAGCCCCTCTCTGGTGAAACTGCAGGATAATGGAGTTTTGACTTCAAGGAACGTTATGGTTTTAATTTCTGCTATTGTGGATCTACCATGTCTCCTACCAATGGAGCAGTGGAGGGAGGAGTCTCCCTGTCCTTTTCCTCTGTCAGTGTGAGGGGAGGAATGGTTTGCCGTAGATTTGGGCCCAGCTGTCCAGACCAGGTGCCCTTATGTTATAATGTATGCTCAGAAGATCATTCATGTCTGGGATCACAGGAAAAGGCCAGCATTGAAACACTGAGAGAAATTTAAGACTACCTGCAGGTAGGCCAGCAGAATTTTTACCATTCTCTTTTGATGTTGATAAATTTCATAAATGAATTTGTGGTTTTTATATTGGAAACAGACCAACAGTCGTTTACTGAGGATTTCAGAGTAATATCATGGAATTTGTCAGTATCAAAACTGCTGGGGCTTGTGCAGAAGGTTCCTTCTGGCCCCATTTTTGCATGCTAGTATGTCTATTTTTAATCCAGTCTATCTGAATTTGCTAATCTGATGTTTGCTAATCCATGTTTGGGGGCTGGGATTCCCCACTCTGTTCTGGGCTGCTCATTTCATGAACAGAGATGAGTCATACTCTTCTTGTGAGACTATTAACACTCTTGGCACTAGAAATGGAACTAAATCACACAGGAGGTTCTGCAGAATCTTATGAGAAGAAGAATGCATGCTAAGTGTCACTGATTCAATTGCTTGGGGAAATAGCTACATCACTTAATGGTTCAGAATTGAGGAGGCTGAGAGAAAAAAAAGCTTGACAGATGTGAATTTAAATGCAAATTATTGGGTTTTAGCCTAAATGGTAAGAATTACTGGGTTTTAGTTCTGAACCCACAATAATTTTAACTAATATAGCACCATATTATGTCCAATCATTGGTAATATGCTCTAACATTAGTGATGGTGATGATGTATTATCCTTATGCTTTATTATTCATCAAATTAATCCCTTGGATATTTCCTTTAATTTCATTTCCCTTACTCCTGGAGTTAGTCTGTCTTTAGCCTATTGTATGCAGGAGATCTGCCTAACATTAGCAGATTTTACCAATTTCTCAGTTACAAAGAATTAGTTTTTGCTTTTCCAGAAAGGCCTATGTATTAGTAGAGAACTTCCTCTTTATAAGATATTTTTAAGGGAGCTGAAATGTTAGACATACAAACCTGCCACAGATAAATTTATAAAAACAACAAAGAAAAAGTATTTAGGAAGAAAAATAATTACTGTGGTTCTTTATGAAGTATGCGTTTTCTCCTTTTTAAATTTTTCTTTTCTGTGAGTATTGCAAAAAATGCTGAAACACCAGAAATAGCTAAAACTTGATGCAAGCAGAGCAAGGCTTTCAGAGAGTGAAATATCCCATTATGGGATGTTTCATTTGCCAGCATTATTTGTTATGGCACTTTCATGGCAGATTTCAGTAGTGACTCTCATTTACACCCATATAAGAGGTTACAACCAAGGCAAACAGGCTGGTAAGGAGTGTCTTCTCTGTAAAGCCCTGCTATCTCTCTCAGCTGTGTAAAAATATTTAACAAAATGCCTTTCTCTGGATACTTTAATAATTGCTAGTTGAGCAACTTCACTCCCAGGTGTTGCATATTTTTTTCACTGGGGTTTTCCTATTTATTTATTTATTTGTCTTAAGCTGTGAGCAGAACAATGCAGGGCTTCAATAAAGCCATTGCAAAGATGGCAGTGAACTTGTAAGGAAGAGGAGAGCTCTCAGAGGAGGTGAGGGTGTTCTAATGTCTATTTGGCATTTTTTTAAAATACTCTTATTGATTGGGGCCTAGATTCTCTGTGTGCTTATACATTCTTAAAATGTTTTATTACCTGTGATTTTGAAGATAGCTTTGGCTAAAAGTACTGGACGCTCACTGCAAAAACACTGCTGGGGAAGAATCTGATTTCACAGGATTTGATGTTTTCTAAGCAGGTGTTTCCAGATTTTACAATACTGGTGCCCTTAGTTCTAGCAGCACAGTCTGAACTGGTTCAAATATGTTCAGAGGGCTTAGGTATGTGGGAAGTGGTTTTGTCAGAATGTCTCAACCATGCTTGTTTGAGAGATGTGTATGACAGCAGCTCAATATTCATGACTGAAATACATTTTAGAGCATAGATTTAATTTGATTTGATAGGTGGCTGAAGACATCTGTCATCTGTTGTTTTTTATCAACAAGGGTTTGTCTTCCCCTACCCCTATATTTTTTAAATAATAGAAAAATAGGGGAAAATTAACATTAAAACTTTTCTGACCAGAAAGTGTTTTACCTTTTAGCCTTAATGATGATTTCACAGGACTTTGTTCAAGCCATTTGTAATTATTTTCATTTTTTATTTTGTTATCACTTATTGAAAAAATTGTCTGCTTTTTGTGACTCAAGCATTGATTAATTTGATCATAATTGTGGAACTAATGCCAGTAATACAGTTCTTTTCATTCCATCAGACAGGCTAAAAGATTGCCATTTTCTGCATCCTTCTTTTTCTTGTTTTAGTGAAGAAGAGCAGTTATCACATTTCTGCAATTTTCAGAAGTAAAAGGATTTTGCAGAATCTTTCAACATGAACTGAAGTTATTTCTCATTTGGAGTTGAGGAAGTTCCTGACCTGAGTTAGAAGTTATCTGAATAATGAAACAGTTTCCTCTAACCTCTGCAGAAGTTGCAGTATGAAAACTTTCATAATTCTAATGCATACATAACAGAGTATTGGAGTGCAGCTAGAATCTTATGCTCTTTATCCATGTCTCACCTCATTAAACTGGACCTGTTTATACAGATATATCTAGGGTTTTATCACAAATATTCTGTATATATGGCTGAGTGGATTGGCCTGTGTCATGTTTGCTCTGTATTGGTTACAGGACTGTTAGTAGCCATGCACAGAGCTGGAGAGACAAGTTGTACTCCACTTTACTTCCTCTCACTACAAGGATGCCAAAAGATAAAACTAGAGGATCTGTTTCCTAAAAAAAAGCTTGCTTTGATGGCATTAGACTCAGGTGTATAGGGATGAGAAGGTAGATATTCTGTCAATCAAAGCCATGCATCCATTAGGCTACAGCACGGTTCTCCTGAACCTTGTTGGAAACACTAAGGCAGATGTTTACATATGTGTGCTCTGGCCATGGACTTGTGCGCTATTCAGTTTGGATGATGCATTGAGGATCTTGAGAAGTGTGCAGGCAGTCTTCCAGTTTACAGATTATGTCATTTTCCAGGAAACATATGCAATGTACCCTGAATGTGAAGGCAGATACCTCACCCGCTCACCCAGCGGATACAAGTCACAGACAAAGTTCACATAAAGCAGTAACTTAAAGGTTATGTTGTGGACAGGTGTTTTGGTAGGACTGTACAACCTGAGTTCATATTTGAAGTTCAGAAGAGACAGAGTTCATTGCATGAATGCCCTGCATTGTTTATTCATCTTGTACTAATGCTGCTGTGCAGACCTTTCAGCTCTGGCACTGCAGTGTAGTTCCTCCAATTTCAATTGTGTCTTACAGAAATATCTGTGCTAGAACAGTGTTTCCCATAAGGCCTGCAGGTAGAAGGAGAGGGTTGAGGTGTTGTATAGGGGTGATTTAAATTACTGAAAGCATCACAGTCAGGGGTATTAGCAAAAGTGGGTTTAATATGGTGTTTTAGGAGTGCAGCTCAATGGCAAGGCTCACTTTTACTGGACAGCACAGTCATTTGAACAATGATTCAAAACTACCAAGGCACAAATGAAAGTACAAGGTTATGTGTGATATGTCACTTACCACTAATCTGCCACAGGGCTCTGTCTCTAGGACCAAACTTGAGAGGTGCCCCAGTTCAAGAGGAGATTACCATGCAGCCATGGCTGCCTAGCAGGGAGAGCTCAAGGCTCATTTGGGATAAACTCATTGCCTTGCAGTCGGATGACATGCGATGGGAAAAGTGTGCATGAGACTCCTTGTAGCCCACAACTTCCTGTGCTCCTTGATAAATGATTCTTGGAAAAGTCACCTGCTATTCTTGTGTTACATGCATGACCAGTATTTCAAGCTCCTATGTATTGACGGTCACAGTGTCACTGTGCTGCTTTATGTGTTTTCAGAGAACAGATTGAAACTAGAGGAGTTCTTGGCCTGTTACAGCTCAGGCCTTTGCCAAAATGTTGCTGGCTTGGTTGAGGTTTCAAGTGCATCTGTCACACAGGGTTTTATGAAATAGTGTATTTATTCCCTTTCTCACCTCTTGAGTCCCAGAGAGGACTGAGTAACACCCAGCTGTGGCAGCAAGAAAATCCTCTGAAGTTAGAAGATACAGGAGACAAAAGGCAGGGCAGAAAGAAGCACCATAGCTGCTTTGGATGTTTTCAGATTTCATTCCTCTAAAATCTGAAAATGGATGCTGGCAGGCAGTTTCTTTCCTTCACTTTTGAGTTTGTAGGTGGAGAGGGAACAGATGATGGACAGCAGCAGCCCAAATCTCTGTTCTAGCTAAGCAGTACAGCACAGTGCTGGGCACTCATCATCGGTGTTGACATAAGCAGAGATGGGGGTGGACAAATGATACCAGAATAACGTGTACAGCACCAGGAGGATGTAGTCCAGCAAATGTGGGAGCTACTTCTGCTTTTTGAGATGCTAACCAACTCCTTACTTTTAATTGAGATTGGCTGTCCACTACCCAGAGTTAAGCTGTTCTGTGTTCAAGCCATCCTTTTACACTACTGTAGGGGAGTAATTGTCTGTGTTGCACAGAATTTAATTTCCTTGCCTAATTAAACTTGAAGGAAAAGGAGTGCTGGTGTACAAAGACTAAATTCCTCTGTGATTTACTTCCTGTTAGGTAGATTTATGTAGAAATTTCTGTTTGTGGTGTGAAGCTAAATGGTTTTCTACCTGCAGTGCCATCTGTCTAGATTAGCTATTCAGGTCAGCACAGATCAGCAGAAAGGTGACAGCTAGAATTTAATTTAGCTTTTGTTCTTTGTATTACTTTTGCAGAATGCTGTCACCTGTTTAGTTACTTGATGTCTTTGTTGAGCATCTCAGTGGAAGGGCCATGTTCTTTTTGGTGATGGACTTCTGATCTGCAGTTTACAGGCAGAGCAGTGAGATAAATCTGTACAGTTTCTCTCTCACAGCTAAACAAACAAATAAAACAGTCTCCACTGAGTATTTGCTGTGGCTGTGAGATATGCACTGGATGTTTTTTAAATGTTAAAAGAATAAAGTACACAGCTCTCTCATCAGGTAACCATGAAAACCCTTGAAGAGATTACAAGAAATACTATATTGGGATGATGTAATTAATTTTTATTAATATAAGATTGTCTATATAGAGCAGCTTTTCAGAACATTATTTGCCTAGTAACTTGACTGAAAGGAAAAATGCAGTCATTTAGCAAAATTATAGGGAAAGACAGGAGGCAGCACTGAACTGAAGAAATCACCCTGTATGGACTCATGGATTCAAGAGCAGAAAAATGTTTCTAGTCTGTGACAGCATGTAGGGCTCTAGAGTTCTTGTTCATGATGAGGGATTTGCAGTAATATGTGTTAACAATATGGTTTATTTCCTACTCAATTCATTGAGATCCTTGCTGTTCAGCCTGATATATGGCAGAAAATATTTCTCCTGTTTTGATTTTCTTGACAGTAAATTTCTGTACTTTTCTGAAATTTCTGTACTCTAAGAGGGGGTTTGGAGCCTTTGTTTACTTAGAGGTGTCCACACTTGCACACTCACTTCTGCTTATAAATGACTGGAGGGGATTATTAAAGAAGTAGGCATAAATACAAATACATGGAACTTAGCCTCTAACTGGGCTTATGTCTACTGAGCAAAAACAGAAAGAGAAAGGTTTAATTCAGTTCATGGGTTGGGGGGGAAGCAACTGGGAAGGAGTTTTGATAAATGCAGTATTTTAAACACATGTCAGAAGAGTGAGAGTGTGATGTATCCAAGCACAGCATTATTGCTAATTATACAGTGATGTAAAAGAAAAAAATCAATGGTGTCTAAATGTGGACCATACTCAGAGGAGTGTGACCATACCCAGATGACTTAGCCACAGAGTTGTTTGGACAGATGATCCCCATGAATTATTCCAATAATGACTTGGTAAAAACTTCATTACAGGGTTCTTCACTGAAGAACTCGAAGTGAAGCTCTGCACCTGAAAGGCACTTGTGTGCTTGTCTGTTCCCATTCATGTCTGGATGGAGATGATTCAATTAAGACACTGATGTAGTTGCTGTTCAGAGTTTACTTGGTGCTATAAAGCAATTGAATAAAGAGACTCACATTACCTCCAGCTAGTACATTAAGAAAAAAACCCACTGAACTGCAGTCTGTCAAATAGTAGTAGACTTAAGAGAATTTAAAATATCAGTTGATAAATTGGGTAAGAGAACAACATTTTAAGGATGTTTAAAAACTTGTGCATTTGGCCAAGCGAATGAATGCAGCTTGCTAGAATTATCTTTTCTCTTTCAGAATAACCCAAAACTACTCTGCTTCACAAAATGATGATATGACAATTGCAGAATTTTATTGCATCTGGCAAACCTTATATAAATTATACTGGTGTGCTCTAACATATTGAAAGTTATGTTCTTCAAATCAGGAGGGCATGAGTCAGATTTCAGGATGGACATTTCACTTAGATACCATTGGGAATTAAATATCAGGCTTGAGTTTAATTTTCTCTTCCACATATTTGGAAGGCTTGTGGGCACTGTTTTTTATGCACAAACACAGGATAATAAGCTGGCAGCCAGAAAATTACAGTATCTCCAGTTCATGTTCACCGACCACTGAACTCTCAATATGTCTTAGTTCTATGTACAGGTTAGGGTTTGGTTACATTAATTTAATTTTTTCAGTTTCCCATTCTGTCTTTTTCTTTTTTTTTTTTAATCAGCTGAACTGGCAAACTGCTAACAGTAAAAATATGACGTTGATTGGGCTAGCAAGCTCAGTGGATCCCAAATACTGGCACTTTACTGTTTTCTTAAAGGTAATATATGAAAAGAAAAAGTTAAAAGAATAGGTCTGGTTTGTAGAAAAACACATTCATAACAACAGAGCTCTGTTTGCAGAAGAGTAGAGATTTGACTTTCGAGCTTGGACCTTTGGTCCCCTACATTGTGTTTCTTGTCTTGGATGATAATTACTCGTATACTAAGTAAGAGCAAGGTATGTGTTGTAAAAATGTAGAAAAAAGTATGAATATGCATAATATGAGTTCACCATTTGCAATTTGTCTGCTTTGTTCTTTTTTATATTTCTTCTCTGAGCTTTGTTCAAAAATACAAAAGTGAGAGCTTCTAGTCATAATTCAACGGATTAACCATAACTTTAGAATTTAACCATTCAAAAGACTTTGGGTCTTTTCCCATGATCTGTGTCAAGGACTGATTCAAGAGCATTGCTGAGACCACACATCCATTTGGCTGGATTTCCTAATGTTTATAGGTAGTTTTTTGGCCTGTGTATTAGGTAGCAGTGAGTGATCTGTTGAATGCAAGGCAAACACTTCTTGCTGGTTTTATGTTTTGAATATTGTATTGTGACTGTTACTTGTCTTTGTAGTCTTCTAAAAGCTCTCTGTATTGATGTGGCAGGTGAACACATTTGACAAGCACTCTGACTGTTCCACAGCTCTGTGATAGGACAAGTAGTGATAAATTTGAGGTTCTTTCTCCATTGACAGATGAACTTCATTATTTAGGTTTTTACCTTTGCATGTTATTGAGGGGTGATAGATCTTCTAAGTTTAGATTTTGTAGAATTTTGTCAAAGGCTGTGTGGAAAACAACCTGTTGTGAAACCCCTGTGTGTGTTATGAACACAATCCTGCATTTGCTCCGTTCCGCTCAGGGTGAGCTAGTAGTATCTTTTCTGGTATTAGTTTATTTGAACTGTTACAAGCCCTTAGGCTACCAAAATATTTTAGGGGAGACTTATTTGAGAGGTATAACCAAGATTTAGGCATTTAAAATCCTTCTTCCACATAAGCATCAAATACTTGCTTAGTTTTCAGTGGAGGTGGTTTCCTCTGTCAGGTGCTTGCAGATTGGAGCTTTGTGGCTTACTTGGAACCTGAAAGCCAGAAGAATAAGTCTTGAGAGGTTCAAAGAAATATCTTAATGACATGTTCCAAAGATGATATGCATTGCACAAAAACAGCAAGTATTTATAAGTGGATTTTCTCAGAATTGTTTCTTGTTATTATTGTGTAGAATGGCAAATGTTTTGCTGGTGTTATATAATCTGAAAAAAGGAATACTTTTTTAAAAAATTACACCTTACATGTTTTACATTTACTTGACAAGCAGTTCTATTGTACAATTCTTAGAAGAAAAGCAAGTCCATTTTGGATTGATACCAGAAACACAGATTAAAAAATAAAAATCATCTTTAGATCATGTGCAAAGAAGGTATACATTAGAGAAACAATGCTGACCTATCCAAAAATTGTAATTGCATCTACCTTTTTAATACACATGAAGTGTCAGTGTTGTGAATTAATTTGTTCAGGGAATGCAGAGTGATAGTTTTCCACATCAAAGTAAATCCTATAAGCCAGGTCTGAAGAAGTCAACAGAAGCGTGTTTTGACAAGCTTCTTTGTGCCTGGCTGCCTGGAAGAGTGCTGCAGCACACCTAACCACTTGTGACAGAGGAAAGCTCATGTGGCATGCCTTGTTTGCCTTGGTGGTGTGAGACGTGTTCTCTCCTTTTATAAAATGCAGAGCTGAAGAAACAGGGAAAACAACCTACCACTATTAGTGCTTTTTCACACAAAGAACACTTACCTTTCACATTGCTATTGATTAATGCCACCACATTTAAGACATTAAAGTTTAGAAAAAGAAATTTGAACAGCTGAGCTATATAATAGCTCAAGTATATGCAAATGTAGCATAGCAAGAACATAGTGTAAGAAATTGCTTTTGGTCATGTTATCGTAATGTATTACCAGTGGATATGTATTTCTGGAATTTTATTGTGTTCAGCTGGAAATACATAATGGATGGTAGCCACTTTTATTGTTGTATTATGTGTGTTTCCAAAGTGTCTTAAGGATGTCAGTACAAAGGCTTTTTTCTGATTGTTTGCAATAGTTTACATAGATGATTTGGTAATCCTGAAAAAATGCATGAACATAAGCTTTTCCATCCAAGTTTCACGACAGCTATAAAAGCAAACCTGGTCTTAGATTTAGCAGTCTATTTCCAACTGACTATGATGAAAGGTTTAGCGTTTGGTGGAAAGGAATTTAACTACCATTTCCTTGTAAAGGTATTTTTTTCTGCACACTTTGTGAGAAGAAATGACGAGTGTGGAGCAGAGACCTTTGGAATTGTGCTCCAGAGATGAATGCCCATGTGAGCTCATGCCCTGTTACTCAACACACAAGCTGTTCTGTGTGAATGAGGAAAAGTCTTTGCTTGGAGTTTGACTATACCAGATAGCAAAAGTTCACTCCTCATTCCAGCTGTCTCTGTTTCCTGTTATTTGAGGCCAGTTCTAGGGGAGGTTAGGTTGCAGACTTCATATTGGTGTAATTAATCTTACCTTTAGGAGCAGAGACTGCAACTAAATCCATCTCCATTTAGTATGAATCATGGAGTCATGTACGATAAACAGGTCACATGCCTTACCTGGGACCAAATACACACACACAAAAAAGGGCAATTCTTACTGCTTCCCTCACTCCCTGGTCAATATAATCTCATTAAAGAAAGCTAAAATCAAATGTATTTACTGTACAATGTAACAGACAAAATAGAATATAGAATACTTTTAAAGGAAGTATACTGAAATATGAGGTTTTTCTACAGTGTCTTGTTGTTTTCTCTTTTGTGACCTATGGGGAAAAGTACATTCTAGTTTATGTTCATTGCTACTGTTATTTCCTTAGAAATAATAAGACACTTTTTTATTTGTATGTGGTTCCTTATCTAAATTTATTTCAAATGGAGGCCTTTAATGTTTAGATATTTCATAAAATGAGAAATAGGTCTATACAGTGTCTCCCCAGGATAACTCCAGCAGTATGAACCTTGAAAGTTTTCAGTGGAGCAAAATTTAGGCTCAGATGTTGAGCCTCTTAAATGATGATTCAAAATAGTATTTTGAGCTGTTTATTTCATCTGAGCTGGTCAAAACCAAATGCAATAGAAGGATGGTGTCACTAGAACTGGTTTTGGACTTAGCATTGTGTGTGAAATAAGTAACTTAGGTGGGGGATCAAGCTCTTCTGCTTCTTCAAGCTCTGAAGTGAACAGTGTTGCCTGTAAATGGGTGATGAACACGTAGTATTCATAAACACAGAAAACACATACACCAAATAAGGGCCAAAAATATGCACAGGTGCAGCTCATTTCCTCTTCTATTTCTTTGTCCTCTGAGCATTAGATCAGCTCAAGCCTGCTTATCTCACACTCATTTTCCACTCAGTGCCTGTCCATATTTGCAATACTTATTTAGCCCAAGTATTTTCACAAAAGTTGGTTTCACTGGGTCCGATGCTTTCAGCTAAGTGGCTGGAAATAGGTGCAGCTTCAAAATCTTAAGTTTGCAATCAAATCGAAAAATCAAAAGTCTTAAGTTACCGTGATTAAAGGCTAAGTTGATGTCAGAATAACTTTGCAATTGTAGTGCTTCTGAAGTGGTCTCCCATGTGACACATCTGACTAAAACAAAAACTAGAGAAGAGACAAATATTGACATTTCCAGGCCAAAGATTAATTCAGATGGCCAGATCTGTCAGGTGTTGTGATCACGGTGACTGCTTATGTTAGAAATGGTATTTCTATCCTTAGATTGTTAAGCCTATCAGAAAATTGTGAAACAACTGGAAAGCTTTGAATAATCCACTCCCAATTCTTACACAATTACTTTATAGATTTTCTGTCTTGGTAAATTATGCAGTGGGAAAGGTATGAGACTATAGTGTGTAATAATTTGGAATTAGCATTCAGAATCATCGCCACTTTCAAGCCATGCAATTAAAAGAATTTTTTTTGTTACACCCTTTTCCTGAAAAAACGTTCCAGCCTAATTAATGGAAAGCCATACATTCATTTATTCAGTTGCAAGGACAAAAGTAGTTGTCAGAGATTAATAGCAACATGTCTGTTTTGAATGGAGACTGCCTCTGAAAGCCTGTTTACTCATTTCACTCCTCACAATACTTGTTCTTGCCTCTCTTGTGATGATTTCTGAGCTCTCTGTATATCCCAGTGCTTCACTTCATTGAAGCATGACAAAGACCCAGGCTTCTGATTTTCTCAATTCAGGGAGCTCCTAGCTGTAAAATCCATTTGCTGATTGTTCTGCTCTCCAGGGCCAAACTGTAGTAAATGTATTCTCACTGGGTGTGATTTCACAACAAAATACTAAACTATTTCAGTGCTCTATTCTAGTGGAATATATTTAATATTGTTTTGTGTACTTTGGCAGAAAAATGAGCTGGGGAGGTACTAGCCCCAAAACACAGCTGCATTGCTCACAGTGTTTTTTAATAATGGAGCTCACTGACATTGTCTCAGGGTCACAGCAGGTCTCACTGTGGCAGGTATTTGCTGGGGCTGATATCACAAAGTCTGGACAGTGCTATGAGAAAATGAAAACAGGATTGCCATCTTCCACTGGGCTCATTTGCAGCCTTTCGACTGGCAGGCGTGTTTTGATGTCTCACTCTCAAAACCTCGATTTGATGTGGGAATTAGTTGGGCATGTTAATGTTTCATAACATGCTTTCTATGTCATCTGGAACAAAAGAAGTTGTGTCCCTTTAAATAAAATTATGGTACCTTGCTTAATGGTAGCTCCAAAAGTGTTTGTTCCTGCAAAATGAGGAGACCTGATTCAGCAAAAGTCTCTGGCCCAGATTCATTGCAGTTCACTGCTGAAATTGAAAGAAAAGCATGCAAAATTCATGGGCTCCTGTCTAGCTGTATGCAGTGGGTTTGCAAAAGCATCTATGACTTTAAAAATTATAAGTGTTTTTGATGAGACTTGAATGTTTAAGTTGTTTGAATAAGAGTGATTTTTAAAAACTTTCTCTGATTTTATCCCTATAGCTGAGCTGTTTGTTACCTTTGTATTCTTTTTAACTGATAGGCTGCCAGTAAAAGTGAAATCAGAATCAATTAGATATTTTAGCTTGAAAGGAACTCCTAACTTTTCAGAGTGGAATTTATAGAAGTTCATTGACCCTTGCACACAATGATGGTAATTGTGGTGGCAATATTCCTGGCTATTTTCATTCAAATTTGTGGGGAAAATCTGGCCTAGAGAGTTTGCTGCATTTTCTGGGTGTTTGAGGGTGAAGAAGCAGAAACTGATCCTGCATGACAGCTCAGTGATGTGAATTATTAAGGACTGGTGTTGATTTCATTGCATCTCTTTGGTCTGCAGTGAAATTGCTACTCTGTAAATCAGCTGAGAGTTAGGCTGAAACAACATAGGTGAGTTCAAGACACGAGGTTTTCTTGACAATAAAAGCGAGTGCAGACTAGCACAGTATTTGTAGAGAAACATTGAAATTACAATTTGCCCTATCCACTACTACCATGGAAATACTAAGATATAGATTCTAAATGTGAGCTAAAAGGGCAAAGCAACGAAAATAATTGTATTTTGTGTATATTAGCCTATATCACCCTATTGAAATCAAAAGTACAGTTTTCTAAGGAGTGTGTGGTATAACATGATGCTGCTCTGTATGATGAGAAAGTTTTCAGTTAGGTGAATTTTATTGACAAAATACTGTCATGCTGACAAAAATTATTCCATGATTTTATGACTTAGAAAAAGTTGCTTTATAATCCAGGTCCCGAGAAAATAATTTATTGCATCTCTTAAGCAGGATTTTTTAATGTGAAGAGAACTGAAGAATGTTGTTTGCATTTTTATATTTTATAATTCAGAAACAGCCAGAAGGATTTTTATTACATTTTTTTGAAGTTCGCATGAATAAAATACAGTTCTGTCAGAGAACAATACAGAGCTTGGCAATACTGTTGAGAAGAGGTTTTAGCATATTGGTAGTGTTACGAAACTTTTTATTGCTTGGTGCAATTTACTTAGGAAAGTCACATCTCTCAGGGCAGGATATTTGTGTAACTCAAGAGTTTATAGTTTATTTTGGAGAAGGAGATGCTATTACATGAGCACTAAGCCAGCTCTTTTAATTAATTTTTAATTACCATAAAAATGGCAAGTATAGGTAAAGTTAGGAATTCTTTATCAGTCTTAGGGCAATACTAATGCAATTTTGTCAGAATGCATGCTTTTGAAAGAAAACTTGTGTTTTGCTTTACACAAGTAGTGTTTTTCAGCAAAGCTGAAAATCTGTAGGTGGGGGGTAGAGGCATGTTGAGGAGCAGGGAGTGGGCAAGTAAGCATCCCTCCATCAACCTCTCTCTGGTGCAGGAGCTAGAGAGCACTGGGTGAAACCAGCAAGAGTTAAAAACATTGTTTTTTGCAGAGCAGGTATTGTACTTCTGAAAATTATTCCCACAGGGTATAATTGTGAATGCTCCACAGGTTGTGAATGCTCAGAGTTTAAAAGTGTGTACCTTAGGTTGGGAGATTGGGTTAGTACTTGGAAGAGAAAGTCATGGAGTGTTAATATGTAGAGGGAAACAGGAAATCTCTTGAGCTAAAAAAATAGTTGATGCAGAGAGTATCAGAGGTGTTGTTGTCCTGCTGGAGCTGGTTTGAACCAGTCTGTTCATCTTGGTTTTGTAATGGAATTAAATGTTGTAAGACAGTTTGTTTGCCCTGGGATGCCAGATGAGCTGGTGAGTAGTAATGGTGTAGAGGTGAGTAGTACACAGGAGTCTAACAGGACAGCACATGGGGGCTGCATCAGGCTGCCACAAAAAGGATTTGCAACTGGAGCTTGTGTCAAACCCCTTCTGACAATGACCCTTGACTGACTTGTTGAGTGGAAAAGTGGGTCCAGACTCACTAATATTGCTTGTTTCTGGTGCTTTAACAGCAGAATTTTCCTGTATGGTTTTACCTTCATAAAGGTAAACTTGATCCACAAACTAAAAAGAAGTAAAGACACTTAACAGCATTTTAATTTCAAAATGCAGAGCAGAAATATGTCTCTTGTGAGGTACCAGTTCAGTAATTACAGCAATATTCTTTGACAGACATCCAGAAATGAGTGCTAGTGTAGATTTTCATAAAGTACTGTGTCCTTAACCGCAGGTGTCCTGTGGTTAAAGTTTCTTCCTGCTTTATTCAGGTGACTATGTAAATTCTCTAGCTGGGCCAGTTTGCTGTGTAGTTAAGATCTGGTGCTTTTCTGATTTACATATGTACAAGAACAAGAAGTGAAAGATAACTTTATAGAGAGTAATTTTTTGATCAATAAATTTTGGTGCAAAGTTTCACTTGCAACATAATCTTTTGAAATACCTGGTTTATTGTATATTACCACTGTTATGATTTTAACTTTGTCCTTATTTCTTCTTGTCTGCTATTTTTATGGATCTGTCAGATCCTCAGATTAGAAGAGCCTATTGGCTAGAATCCTCCTAATAATCATGTTTTGCTACTTGTTTTATTGTTTCTGTTAATTTATCATGGAATTTATTGTTTTAAATCAGAAAATTTAATTGAGCTCACATCTTGTAGTATATGTCTTTCATGTTAAGACTACATTAAAAACTATTCTCACCTGAAGAAAATGTATCCACAAAATTATAAATAATGAAAGCAATTTAAAGGATTGAAAAGTGGTCATTATCAGTAGATGAAACAAGCTCTGTAGTGCAGCATTACTTGTACAGGATTCCATTTTGAGTGTCATTGTGTCAAGGCAGAGATTTGCATTTTAATGGAGAAAGTACGAAATGAGAGTCCTCTACATGTTGGATTGTTATTTAACAGAGGGGCTTTGTTCAGACCCCAGAGTGTTTTGCTTTAAAGAGCTGGTGGTGAAATAGTGCGGGACACATCTACACTTTGCTGCTGCAAAGTAAGATATGAGGGTGTATGTGTGCTTCACACATCCATGCACCTCTTAAGCTTTAAACTTTTCTTCTGCTGTTTGCTTTGGCAAAGCTGAGTTGGATTGAGCTGAGTTGAATAGAAATTGCTTCAATCCATGCGAGAAGTGGAAAATGTGGCTTCTCCTGCATGTCAAAGCAGGCACAGAGGTAGCCAGAGTATTCTGCAGAAAGTCATCCTGGGAGCTACAATTTCATCTCAACCTTAGAATGGGAGAGTGGCTTTTAAATCCCACTTCTTCCTTTAACAATCCCCAAACTGTTCCCTGTAGGACTGAGTGTTTCACATCTATCTACCCTTGCCTGGATTTTACTACTCTTTAGGTTTGGGGAGGGGGAGGGGGGTTCACCATTCTGTAGTGTTTTTAGGAAAACGAGGCAGTTTCGTTTTGGGCAATTGAGGCAAACCTCATGCTCTATTTGCAGGCTTTGGGAATGCTATGTTAATCTCCCATGTCCAGTCACCAGCTGGACAGGAGAGCACGTTGGCTGTGGTTTGCACTGTGCTGCACAAGCCTTCAGTGAAGCTGGTTTAGATGTCTCTGTGCAGGAGTGACATGCCATGCACGCCTGTAGCTACTTCACATTGATTTTGAAGTTTTTAGCAGCCTTGATTGAAGACAAAGCAAGAGCTTAGTAGAGACTGCTTTACATCAGATAACAATAGCAGTTTCTTTGAATATTGAGAAAAAGTGAGACTAGCTATTGTCTTGCTTTAACTAGGATGCCACTTTTCTTCCCAGTACACTGAATTGATGTATTGGTCAGAGGGGAATCTGAGTGTGTGATATAGCTCAAAATGTAGGCTGAATGCAAAGGTAGTCTGAGACCAGAAGAGAATGCGAACAGAGCTTTGAAGCAACTTCATTTGATCAAAACCCGTGAAACTAAATGCCTGGCATGTATTTGACTGCAGCTCTGAGACTAGTTGCCCCCAAGAAGATACGCACACCAATCCTTCATGGAGTCATTGCATTTGTTTCTCCTTGTTTTCCCCTAATATAGAGTAATTTGGGATAAAAGTGCATTCCTCACAGGGAACAAAAAAATCTTACTGTCATTCCCCTGAGTCAGAATGAGCAGTCTGTGTGTGTGTGTGTGTGTGAGTTAATGTAACCAGTCAAGAAAATAGGGATGCATTGGGACAGTAGGTTATGCGACCACTGGTAAAAGTTGCATTATGTGTCTCAGTTTCAAAGCAGTTGAAATAACACTCTGAACAATACCAGTAGCCATGGATATAGTCCATTAAATTCCCTGAATAATAATTGGACTTCTAGTCAAGAGGTACAGAAGTAAGTAAGTGCACTGGTATTCTCAGTTTAATAAAGTGTCAGACTCTCATAAGGCAGCTCCTCAGATGACATAAATTGTTTTCATTATTCCAAATCACTATCTGAGGATCTGCCCCACAGAATATAATACAGTCAAGGGTTATGTGCACAGTCACAAGCATTCAATATCTTTAAGTTGTAATTGTTGCTTAGAGAGAGCTTTCTATTTTTGATTTGTATAGTGTCACTCCTTACTGTGGTAACTTCCAGCTTTGAGCATAAGAATTGATAGCAGTAGTAAGGTCCCTTGTGGAACTTTTATCTCCTCTCAGTGAAAACCCTGATGATTTGTCTTTGTTTGGGGTTTTTTGTTTGGTTGGTTTGTTTTTCAGTTTGGAGGGGTTTTTTGGGGGTTGGGTTTTTATTATTCTTTCTCTTTTTAATGCTTTATTGAAATTTCATTGTTGTTTGTCAGTGCTAACTGAGGTAGGATTTTGAGAGGTGGAAGCACAGGTAGAACAGAGACAAAGCAATGTGTTGAATGTCACAATATAAATACAAAAGGACTTGGTTTTCAGAAGGAGAGCAAACTTTGCACTCAGTATAAGCTCATAAATCACACACACTGTGCTGCATCCTACTATCCTTTTTAATGTCATCACCTTGTTGGTAATCTTGAAGAATTCTAACACCAATAATAGGAAAAAAAAATCCTGGCCTTGACCTAAATTCCCACCTGACACACAGTTCCTGCTGTTGGCAGTGGAGGTGTGCTTGGATGCACACAGTGCCTCATGGCCCTCTGCTTCTGGGTAATAGATGGTTTTCCAATCAACCTGCAGACCTCATTCCCTTGTGTGACTGTGGAGACATTAGTGACAAATGCCTGGCTTCCCAAATAAAAGTGAGACAGCATCTGAAAAATACATAAAGGCTGAGTTTACATTGCAGGGCAGATACCCTGCAGGGTGTGTCTCAGTGTGGATTCCCAGGCAGGATCTCTGGAAGTCCTCTTGGTGGGAAATGCAGAAGTACATGTGGGAAGGGAGCAATTGTGCTTGCTGGTCAGTCCCCTCTGTGGTCACTGGAAGTCATCTAGACAGGTAACAAAAGCTGCTTTCCAGGCAAAAATGGCCTCTGGAACAACAATCTTGAAACAATTGCACACGCAAGTCCGTTCTGCGGCCTTCCACCATTTGTAGCTACTTTAGGTTGCTTTTGTGTATCTCTATCAGCTAGATTATTTTTAACACTGTTAACACTTTTAACCCTGTTGAGAGCTGAGTTTTCATGCCTTTATTCACTGTCAGTAGTCTTTTATCTTGCAAACACTTTCATTGTAAGATACAAGAATATAATACTATCTCTTGAAAATGAGGCTGTTGGAAATAAATTCTACAGTAAAGATACTAATTTTTGAACCATGCACTTGATATCATGGCTCAGCTTACTGCTATATTAATTTTCTATTCCTTTTGTCATTTTTAAGGGCCTGATAATATCTTCTAGATTGTCTGCTATGTATCTGCAATGCCAGAGAGCAAAAATAACGGGTCATTTTAACTACAGTGAACATGTATTTAGAGTGATATTTTACACAAGTTGGCTGTTGCCCCAGACAGATCATTTCTTGAGTCTGAAACACAGAGGAGTAGTAACTTAGCAACAGATCAGGTGGTGGGACTTGGCTGACCCAAGGAGGCTGATGGAAGAGTCCCCAGGTGAGGAGGAGGGGATTATGAAACAAAAGTGGTTGAGGTAGTGAGGTTTGGAGAGGAGAAGAAAAGGGAACAGATTACCTTAAAAAGGGGAAACTGGTGCCCTGTTCTCTAGAAAAGCTGTGTGTTGAACCTCTGACCTAACCCCAAGGAATGCTGAAATATGGCAAGGAATTTGGAGTGCAGTAGGGCATGTGAGCATCTGTTGTTTCACCAATATTTGTATATTTTTTTTTTTTTATGTTACTTCATTAGATAAAGAGTGTAGACACCTTAAAAAATTTAGAGATTGTATGAACTTTAAATTGTCCCCTTATGCAAAGGTTGGAGCTCATGACAAATTAATGCCTAAGGAATTACAAGGTCTTGGGAGCCAGCCCTCACACTGCAGCCCTGGGAAAAGTGTAATAGCCGGTCCCTACCAAGCAAGAGCACCAGAGAAAGAAACTGGAGGTTTTGTAGGGATCTAAGAGATTTAACCAAGCAGCCTAAACATTGGAGGACACCAAAGCAAAGATGTGGCTCTCTGGCATAGGATATAATTGAGACCACATGGCACCTTGTACAAACAGCTAAGAACTCTAGTTTTCAGAAAAGAAGCAGAATTTGATTCTTCTTTTGTTTATTAAGTTGTGGGACTTTTCAATACCACACATTTCAGCTTCCCTTTTTTTTTTTTTATTCTTTTTAATCATCTTAAAATATGATAGGAGAAGAAAAAAAGCCATTTTCTCTCTGTATTTACCAGAACTGTTTTTTATATATCTGCAAGGATAAAAATGTAGGGATATGCTGTCCCTACTGTGAGTCTGAGTAGAAGATAGCATTTCTTCACCACTGAAGCAATTTTCCAGCGCAAATTCTTGGTTTTGGAAGAGGAAGTTTAAGTGGTGATGTTTGTGGTTGACAGGAGATAAAAATGGCATCAGTTCTCTGTGCAAAACTTGTTTGCTTCAGTGGGTGTTGGGGCATGGCTTGTGTACTTCTCTCTATTTGTAGGAAGTTGCCTCCCTGTGTTTATACCACTGGTCTTTTTGTTGGTCGTGGGAAGGTCTGCTGCTACCTTTTATTTTGTCTGCACAGGATTCTTGTCCTGCATCAAACTCAGTCAGTACATCAGGATGGCTCCTCTACTGCCCACTAGAGGAGACATCCCACAGGATTTTTCTAATTTCTGGTGTTTCCAGCTCTTTCCCAAGGGTCACAGGAGCTATCTCCAGATACTCTCAGTGCCTTTATTCTTTTCGAACCTCAAAAAAGAAACAAAAACCTTGTCTTCAGCTTGGTCTGCTAAATATAAAAGACTGGAGATGGCTGTGCTGCTCCACTGATGCTTAAGGAATTACTACATTTTCAAAGTACTGCTTGTAACACAGGAACAGTTTATCTTCAGCCATGGATGCCTCAAGTGGTGTCATAAATATCCCATATGTGTACAAAGTTCTCTTTTCATATGAAGAACATGAACTATCTAACTTGCCAGATCTAAGGTTTGAGGGTTATCTTCTCTTAAGACTGCCTGAAGAGAAGGCATAATATTCTGACTGTTATGTTGAAAAGCAACATAGCTTGGCTTGAATGTTATTTTTTCTTCCTTTATAAATTGCTTTCTCTTTTTAATGGTTCTCGGTTTTGTCCCTCTGTTTAACTTTCTCTGGTTTTGGTGGCTATTTATATTTTTCTAGTAAACCTTTCACTCATTTGGGTACTTTTTTTTTTAATTTTGTTTTTTTCCTATTTTTTCCATTTTCTAGTTTTTGCTTTTCTTCTTTCCATTTTTCTTTTTTGAAAATTCCTGTTGTGTATTGACTCCTGTGCTTAAAACATTGCAATAGTTGACAACAGAGACATCTTTACTGAATATAAAAGAGAATTAGGTCTATTGAAATATTTTTACCTTGTAATTCAGTGAAAGCCCGTTCATATACACCCCACAGAAACTTTTCTATGACTTGGGGATTCCACAAGATGTGATGATGCAGATGCACTTCTGTAATTACAGTGCATTAATACATTACGTATTAATGTATGTTATTTTGGAGTATTCATAGTATTTCAGGTTGTGATACCTATATTCACACGGATTAATTTGACAGAAAACTACAATGAAAAACACAATGTCTTTGAGGCAGGTGTTGCTGTCTAGCAGCCTTGCTAGGTGCTTTGTGAAACAAAAGGTTTACACGAAGAATTTCTCAGCCACTTTTTCTGTTCAGGCTATATAGGACATCGGCTTAAAATCTACCAGGCTGGTAAAGGATATTCTGGTGCATTGATTAGATAAGAGACCTTCAAGGCATTAAACATGAGACAGCTCATTCCCTAAAATTCCTTTCTGTTGGCCTTAATATGTTTTTCCTAGTTATCTGCCTCCATTTTAACCCAATGAGTGCATAGCTTGGGTCTGACTTTTGGGACACACAATCCTGCACTGAGAACTATAAGGACAAATTATTTGTTTAAGCTTCTCAAGCTGTTTGGAGGCAAAAGAGCCTTGCCCCAAGCCCTTTTTGTGCCAATATTTGGAGTTTTGCAGAACTCTAGTTTAATCTTCTTTTTTCTTACGTTATCAAAAGCAATTTGGATGTTGCATATTTTTTTCTAAACTGTACCTTTGCATCTTGAACATTTACAGTGTTTTATTATATAAGGCAATCAAAAAGTTAAACTGGTGAAGCAGGAAAATCTGAATGTCCTGAGTGGTTCAACAGCTGAACATGTAGAGCAAAATGAAATATTAAAATGTAAATAGAAGCTGTCCCTAAAGCTTTTAAATCGTATATTTCACTGAATCAGGTTGAAGAGTCATAGTTGCTATTTCAGTGTGAAGATGTGGGTTATGATGAAGAACACCATCATATTTCCTTAAATAATCTCTTCAGGTAACATTTCTTTTCCATCTCAGATGAGTCTTTTGTATTAACTTCAGCAATTTCCTTGGTATACTACAATGTAAAAGTAGTATTGAGTACTAAAATTTCCTCTCCCTAGAAACATCAATGCCTTGTCAACAAGGTTGTCATTCATCTATTAAGATTTTAATTGAGTCAATAAACAACCATCCTGAGTTTCTACAATGGAGGACTGCTGAAATATAAAAACCTTGGTTCAGTCTCTTAAGTTGAATCATTTGTTGGTAGATACTGAGTTTGGTAGCATATGTTCATCTGCACTCTAATCCTTCTCTTAAACATTTTATTGCCTCTTCTGTTCCCTCACATCACAGACAAACCTAGGTCACAGAGGACTCCATTATTTCCAAAACTGCAGGAGAGAGGTATTATTTTATTATTTTTTTCCAACTTTGCCTTCTCTAATGGGAAGGGAAAACGATGTGAGATGTGTGTCCCTTGGGCTATAGAGTCCCATTCTGTGATCTGCTTTTTGCAGCATGCTGGCAGATTATGAGTCATGTACAGATCTTGGGAAGAACTTCCCAGGCAAGGAATCTTCTTGTATGTCAGTGCTTTTCCCCTTTCTTCCAGATGTGCCAAATCACTGTCATCATTAGTGAAAGGGCTTTTAGTGAAGTGTCAAAATTTAACTTTGGTATTTCCATTGCATCAGTCATACAAAGCACTTGTATGACTGCAGAACATGCTGCACTGAAGGGAAGACATCCCATTTGAATTGATAGTGAAGAAATTATTAAATCAGCTGGGATGTGCTCAGTACTTGTGAGCTTGTTTTCCTTTATTAACCTAAACTCTCCTAAAGGTACAAGAAACACAAGTGCAATAGTCTCAGCCACCCCAGGGTAAGAAGTGTGAACAGATTGCCCGTGGAACACTGAACTGCAGGAGTAACCAAGGGTCAAAGCCCTGAGTCTTCTGTATTGATAATCTCTCTTCTATTGATAATCTGCTCTCTAGTTCAGCATGAGCTAGCCAGGGCCTGGTGCTCCACAGTGCAGCAATGAATTCATGACTCAGGCTCCAAGATCCTGGTTTATCTCTCAATCTCTCTTCAGTCAGTCTGTCCTGACTACCTTGCTGCTGAAGTAGAGATGGCATGGAAATTGTTTTGAAACAATGAAAAATGAAAGTTGCATATTAATCTCTGATGTGACTTCCTGTTTTTCAAGAATATTTAGGTATTTTTAATCAGTTTGTTAAAGCAAGACATTTGGTCTTTTATATCTCTCTTCCCTCTTAGGTCTCAAAACAAAGCAAAAACAAAATTACTATTCATTTTTTATTCTTGGGTTCCTCAGCACTCATCAATGCAACAATTCAAGCAGCAGTCAGAGAACACAAACCTTTGCAGCATTTTGGGCTGGAATGGAAATCTCAATATGAAATACACTTGGGTCTTGCTGGTTTTCATATTCTTTAAACTGTAATTCCCCTGCAATAGCATTGTGTCTTCTTTATGGTTTCACTAAAGCTTTTGAATTTCAAAACATATTGAATTTTAAAGTTTCCTATTCACACTGCTCACTTATTCCTCCTTAACCAGCAAAGTTCTCTCAATGTTGCACAATTGCCTGCTGTGGCAATAACCTCTCTTCAGCATTAGAGATTATTTTAAAATAAATCCAATTTCTAAACATGCTCAGCATCACACACTGCTGCATGAAGTTACACATACTGTGAGTTTGTTCAGTGAATCGTGCATATCCAACATTTACCCATCACAGGAATTGCATGACAGAGTTTAGATGCCTTATTAAATTTCCACAAAAGGGAATTTACTCTCTAACAGAGAAACAAAAAGATAAGGCAGGACACTAAGCTGTCAATTGAAAAACAATACCAGAGTGCTATAGGCAACAGGTAATAAACACAGTGCCATCTATATTTTTTTTCCTGCTTGCCAGAGTAACCACATTTAATAGGAGGTCAGTTGTGACAAGTGACCTTCAAGTGATAGTTGATAGCAGTAGTCCATTTGTAATTTTCTTTCCTCCACAGACCCATATTTATAGGTGCATTGTTTACATCTTTGAATTCAGACATTCTTCCCATACTGTTACACATATTTAGGAAAAAAAAAATAGATGGTAGAGCTTGGTGTAAAATGTCACAGTCCCTTTGATGCTGACACACATTTTACTGTATATGAAGATCTGCCCCAGAGTGCAGCAAAGTGTGCACAGCATGACTGGCGAAGGCCTCAGGGGAAAGAATTAAAAGGGACTCCTTTTGTAACTGGCTGCTACTCTTCTTCTGTCTGCTGCTTGTGTCCTCTCAGCTCCTGAGGTCTCGTAAAGTTACCCCATCTTTACAATCAAGAGCTACTTCCTCTGTGGTGCTGGGGCAGAGAAGATGAAGGGGAATGGGTCAGTTAAAAATTGTCGTATGTCCTATTAGGCAAAGACAGAAATTCTCTTTAAAAATGAAAGTGAAAACGTAGAATCCAATGGCTTAATAGTAACTCCAATACCTCAGCTTGCTTAAATTGCTTTTTTGTTATATAGTGTGGTATTATTTGTAGTAGTGGCTACAAGGTTTCGGGAAGAGAGATGGGAGCAGGAAAAAAACCCAGGCTGCTGATGCATTAGATCCCAGGTTCATTGGCATCTCGTTTCACTCCAATGCAGCAGGTGTGTCTGCATAATGCAAACCTTGGCCCACTGCTGTGAATGATAAACCTCGGTAACTGCACTTCTGGATCCTGACTGTGGGAACATGATGCTGCAGGAAACCCCACACTGAGTGTCAGATGTAGGTTGTTTTGCACTTTTTCTCTCATGCTTTAGTGTTTTCCCACCTGGGCTCTGTTTGTCATTTGCTCCTTCTTTCTTGCCTTGAGAACTGAAAGTGCTCACTGAAAAGGTAATATCAGAGATCTGTATTCATGTCAAGTTATAATCTTGTAGCAGGTGCCATTAAAATGGCTGTCAAATACAGTTTTAGTGAGCTGTGCTTGCTAAGCATTTGCCAATACTGGTGTTACTAGCATAGAAGCAGGCTGATTAGTCCAGTTTTATTGGCTCCTCCCACCCTAAATTGAGAAGAAACACTGTTACTCACTTTTTAGAACAGAAATTACATAGATCAGAAATTACACAGTTATGTGTCTTTATGTCTCTCTTGAAGCAGGTCTCAATGCATGTCATACCATCAAAAGTGATTTTTATGGCTTTTAGCAGGTACTCATTTACCTTCTGCAAGCAGCCACTAATTGTATTTGATTCATCAGTCAGGGAATATATTTCTTTCGGATTTGTGGAAAACACTCACATTTGTTTAGCCTTTCCTCAGGTGAGACAGATTTTATGATATATAGCACAGAGTTCAGTTTATTGTGTTGTTCAATCCATATTTGTTCATGTAAAATTCTGAGAGGATGCAATGCTGGATGTATTAATCTATCTGCTTTGGGCGATTACCTGGGAAGCAGTTACAGTTGAAATCAGGCTGTGGTGAAGATGGAAGGAAGGCAACACCATAGGTCAATAGGATGGTCTTGTCTAGGGGCAGAGACCCCATACCTCAGCAGGTTTCACTAGTGTGTGTGATCCCAGGTGCAAATCCCACAGAGCCCAGAAAGATTGAAAGAACAGGTGACCGCTCACTGTTAGTTTGTTACTGTTCATTAAGCAACCAAAACTAAGAAAACTAGATATTTTCCTTAAGATATGGGAAGTATATATGGTATTTTCTGAGAGAAATACCATATAAAATTAAAACAAATAAACCTCTATTTATTTCAGTAGCATCTTCTGTTAACTCACATTTCATGTTGTATAATTTTTTGCTCAAACATCAGGAGTTTCTCTTCATAGCCAACAAGATGGTTAAAGAAATGGAGCACCTCTCCTATGAGGAGAGACTTGAGAATTGGGATTGATCAGCCTGGAAAAGAGAAGGCTTTGGGGTGACCTAATTGTGGCCTTCCAGTGCCTGAAGGGGGGCGTACAAGGAAGACAGAGAGCCTTTTTACAAGAGCATGTAGGGACAGGACAAGGGGCAATGCCTTCAAACTGAGACAGGATAGGATTAGACTAGATATTAGGAACAAATTCATTACTGTGAGAGTGGTGAGACACTGGAACACGCTGCCCAGAGAAGTTGTGGATGCACCATCCTTGGAAGTGTTCAGGGCAGGTCGGATGGGGCTCTGAGCAGCCTGGTCTAGCAGAAGGGGTCTCTGGCCTCAGCAAGTGAGATGATCTTTAAGGCCTCTTTCAATGCTGTCTATTCTGTGATTCTGCAACGGAAATATTCAGATGAAACACTAGGTGACTTTGTATTACATAACAGATAATTGAAAATAATTTTATTTTGCTGAGTTGCAAGTACTTTTGTTGGACTTTTTAAAGGAAGCTTGGCATTCTTTTTCTCTACTGCTACCTTCTTTCCTCTGTTTTGGGATCTGGATTGTCAGAGGGCTTGTAGAAGCCAGGAAGATAAACTTCATATTGCTTGTGTGCTGTATGCAAAATGGACCCAAATTAGATTGGATTTCTGTCTCTTTTAGCTGTTTTCTGTAAATGCAGGGTGTATTTCTGAGACAACGGATACAGTTTGAAAGTAGTAAATATACAGCCATCAAATAAAACCAGCTGTCACTGAAATATGTTAAATCAGTCAAACACCTTAAAATGAAATTATTTGTGTGATCACAGTAGTGTAGAGGTCACTGACCAAATGCATAAATTGTCTTTTTGGGAGAGAGAGAAGAGCTTTCACTTAAATTGATGTCCAGAGTTCTCAAAGTTTGCCGGCTGTTGTCCTGAAACTTGCTTATAGAATGAAAAAATTATTATCTCTATTTTAGGAAAAAAGGAGATAAATTCTCAGGCAGAACCTGTCATCCCATTTGCTTTCTTTTGCTTTAACTACAGTATCACCATCCTTCAGCTCATAAATTGCAAGATGTAGCTGAACTGAAAGAATAATACAGAATGGCCAGAGTACTGGGGGCAGGTTTATTACAATAGTTGAATCTGAAAGCAAATGCATGCACCATGTTTAGATCCATTTAGAGTCAAGCAAATATAAGAGAAGAATCTTACTTGGATCTCAAGACTAAATTCTGCAGAGGCTAATTATTTATCTGATTGACTAGGGGTTTAATTTACACAATACCTGTTTCAGAGGGTAAAAGGTTTACTTTTTTTAAACCTTTTTTACATTTGCCTTTTACATTGTCCCTGTTTTCGTTTATTATAAAGTGCCTGATATTACCACATGCTGTAGCAGTGTTTTCCCACAGTAGTGCTTCACTAGATAATTTTTTCTGGTTTTGTCTGTGGTCTATGTTTTTAATAGACATAGTTGAATGCAGTACAGGTAATAACTGCTATTTCAACTGCTTTTCTCATTCTTTAGCTTAGCTATTGTTTAGGAATGCAAAGATTTTAAGAACCTGAATATAAAAACCTGTATCTAAAAACTCTGACTATTGTTAGTACATGTATGTGGAACATATTTTTAAAATACCATGCTATTTCACAGATTTAAGCACTTTATCCTATTCGCCTTTAATTCAATATACTTTTAAAAGTTGCCTAGATAGAGCAGAACTCCTGCTACTTTCTGTTGCCTAGATAGAGCAAAACTCCTGCTAGTTTCTGTAAAAGAAGAAAAATTTCTGACCATTCACCAAGATTCAGGGCAGAAGAGCAGAATCTCAGAAGTCACCAAAGAACTTAGAAATTTCTGTTACTTGAGTTCAAATCACAATACTGTGACTCTCGGCATCTAAAACGTAGTTCTCATGCAAAATACAGCAGCTGCTTATATGTTAGGGTAGCACTCTGCAGTGTATACATAGGAGACAGGGTAGAAAATGAGAAATGATGATGTGTTGATGCTGGAGAGCCTGAGACCAGTGATAAATCATAAATGTTCTGCCAGGAACATCTATGCAACTATCTAAGAATCTGACCCATGACATCCTTGTCAGTAATCTGGAGCACAGGGCTTTGAAACAAACAGTACTGAATGTTCTTTTCCTCAGCCAAGCCATGCTTTCCTCAGTACATGGAAAAGAGCTGAAAGTTGCCTGGGCTGTGACCAGCATTTACTCATGTGCATCCTCTTCCTTTTCTTCCAGATAGGCACTGATTCTTTCAAGAGCCCAAAACCTTGCTAAATGCCATTTTTCACTCTTCTTACTTAAGCATTAGCTGATTAAGATTAATCTTAAGCCTTCCACGAGTGTTGCTCTTCCACTTCCTCGTTACACTTTCAGCACTTTCAGGTGTGTTTTTGTCCAGCTGTTACTTACTCTGCAGTATTTGAAACATTTCACACTCCTGGATGATACTGTGATCATGCAAAACATAATTATGCTTTACAAAGGCAAAATTCCTACCTGCTTATAATAATTTGCTAAGAGAATTGAAGAGATTTTCAGAGCCAACGACTTTTTCTTGTCTTGGATTAAAAAAAAAAAAAAAAAAAAAAAAAAAAAAAAAAAAAAAAAAAAAAAAAAAAGCTTTCATATGTAGCATCCAGGAGAAAAAAAGCAGAAATAACAGGTATGAGATGTAAAATTCTGTTCTATTTCCTGTCAGTCAGTCAATTAATCTTCAATCTCCTCTTGCACTTGCAGGGATCTCAGCATCTATGAACTCTCCTGCAGCTGAGAGAGTGGGTCAGTATTACTGCTGGTTCCACAGGCAGTGCTCACCAGCAGAAAATTGTCACTTGAAATTAGTATTTTAATGAACTGATCTCAGCAAATGTAAAGCAAAATCTCCCAGGCATTAAAGAAATAAGTGGAGGGAAAATGAACAACTGTAAAGTTCAACAGATGGGTGGTCAGCAGGTGCTGGCTTGGCAAAGCAGTGGAGCTTGTTCAGGTTTTAGTCCCACAAGCTGCCACAGCTCTTAGGGACAGGGCCTAGTGGGACTTAGCAGTGTTAGGTTTGTGGTTGGACTTGATGACCTTGGAGGTCTTTTCCAACCTAAATGATTCTGTGATTCTCTGTCTGCTACTGCTCAATTTGCTAAAGGAGTGATAATTTAGTAACTACACTGAGAGTTCAAACAGTATAATCACAGTCATCAAGTGACAGAGAAGCTCTCTGGAGAATGATTATTGCTTTGCCCAGGAAAAAAAAATCAGAAAATGCAAGAAAAAAAATTCTTACCCTGCTAGACTGAAAAATTAACCTGTGCAAGAGATAGGAGTGCTTTTGTGGAGTTTGCAATGATTACAGAGCTTGTCAAACAGCAGTGGATATTTTGTTCATCAGAATCAGTACTCCAGGAGATTTGAAAGTCTTTCAAAAATTGTGTGGGTTTGTGAAAAGTGAAGTAACAAGAATTGTCATTAAAGAAGAAATGAGTCTGAGGAGAAATTTTATTTTTGAATGTTCAGAAGAAAAATCCCTTGCCACACAGTAGATAGATTAGAGAACAGCATAAATGCACAGAGGGAAAGTGAGCACAAATTCTTCAAATGGAAACTGCAGCAATTTGATTTTTAAAAACATTTTTTTCTATATACCAGTACATTTAGTTGTATGATTGGAAGTCTCTTTCTGTTTCTCTTGCAGTAACTGTTTCTCTCTCACAGCCATAGTCATGAAGGCTGTATAATAATAAGTGAACAGCTCTCAGCACATCAAACCTTTACTTACTCTGGGTCTTTTTTGTATTTTTTTTTCCCAGTGGGTGTGAATTCCTACATGGAGAGGACACTTTTTGTTTTCCCCAGAAACTCAGTGAAAAGCAGGAGTTAAAAAAGTTGTGGAAAGTTTGCTATGATTTGATAGACAAGCATACAAAGTAAGTGTGAATTGCATAAAATAATGTTGCAAGTAGGGATCACTTCAGGGATGTTGGCTGATATGCAGTGCAGTAGATCTGCTTGTAATGAAGTTAAAGCAGACATGCAAATGAAGTGGTTTAATAAGGGAGCCCAGAAGGAAATTATTTAAGATTACAATAGATTATTTCAAATTAAACAATTCCTTTTTTGCTGTTCTTAAAATCTCTGAGCCTAAAGTTGGGTATTCATTGATGTTTTAATTTGTTTAGTTTATTAATACAGTACAAATCATTTGTTTCAGTCACGCATTTGCTCCAGACTGATCTCAAATCATTCAATTTTGGCAGTGCAGCATTTTATTTCTCATTTATACTATGTAATCTATCTTTGGTGGTTATGTACATTTTATGTACCTTTAGCATAATGGAATGGGAAATCTAGCATTTTGTTATCTTTCAGTATTGCAGAAAACATGATAGCAGTTGAGACTCCTGACAAATTTCATGCAGAGGGAATTTTACAAATTACTGTGAATGTCACAGTAATATTTTTACTGTCATTCTGTCCTTGCTTGATTTTGTACCTTATTTACTATGTGGTTTTTGTGTTCTAATTTGTCAGGATTAGTGTAATCAGCACATAAGTATGCTTGTCCACCAGATCATGTGATACTCCTGATTTGAATTAACATGAAGTAAGTAGAAAGTGTTGGGTTAAACTGAAACCTGTACAGATAAATAAAGCAATTATGCACACACCTATGACCCAAAATAAGAAATCTGGGAACGATAATGCTGCAGGAACACGCCTTTGAAGGATTCAAAATTCTTGTGTCCTGCTCAGGTAGAATCAGAAGGGAATTTTAAAGATCATCTAGTCCAACCCACCTGCCATGGGCAGGAACATTTTTCACTAGATTTTGTTGCTGAAAGCCCTCTCCATCCTGACCTTGAACACTTAAAACTGTTCGGAGTTAAAGGCCTAGTATGTCAAAGGCAAAAGGGGATAGAGGTCATATATAGGGGGATATATAGGGATAGGGGCAAAAGGCATGAGGGGTTTGCAATAAATCATGATTACCTGCTACTCTGAGAAATATTCTGAGTAACAGATCAGTCATAGCCTTTTGTTCCTAGAATGAGCAGCTTTATTCAAAAACAAGTACTGATGTTAAATACAATACAATGATGTTCTTTTTGTGGTCTAATTTGTGTGGCACACACAGTTCTAAGTCAGTTGCCTCTTGCCCAGCTGGCTAATGGATTTTAGAGACACTGTGAGTTCTGACATCTGGTATTGATACTCTGAGGCCTCAATAAGACACAGTAAACTGAAGGGAAATCGTGGGAAACATCACATTGAAAGGCATCAGTGAGAAAAGTCCCAGGGACTTCTAATGCCCTCACACTTTTTCTGTAAACAAGTAGAGCAGGGAAGGGTCTCCTAATTAATTTCTGGGAGCTGGATGTGCTGATCTCTCCGGCTCAGCAATGCTGCTGCACGTGCAGCTCCTGGGCACAGCCTGAGATGTGCATGGGTGCAAGGTGTGATGTGGGGCTGAGGCTCTGCATTCCCACCTGCGGGGAAGCAGGGAGCAAAGCTGACACCCAGCTGGGCAGCAGGGTGGGGTACACAGGGCTCCTCAGCCGTGCCCTGGGAGGGCAGACTGCCTTGCACATCAGCTGCCTCTGACACGTGGGGAGCAAGCAGATGGCAGCAGCAGTTTTGGCTGGAAGGATAATATATCCTGTTCTTGGCTTTTTCTAAGACAAGTCTGGCTTATGTCAGGAGGGCAAATTCAAGTGTTTCAAGGGCTGGATTCAGCCCCTGGGCTGTGGAGCCCACACTGCTTTAAACCACTGTCTGTTTCAGTATTGCATGTGCAGGAAGACTTCTCTCCACCACTGTTCTTCCCACCTGCCCGGCTTCACAACCAGGTTGGTTTTTGTCTTGGATTGTAACACTGTACTGAATATTTCATTGCCTTTATGCTTTAGGGTTTTCTCATGGTTTTTTGCAAGCCTGAGTTATCAAGCAAGCTAATAGGGTAGTAAAGGTGTTTGATATTAATAAAGCTAATGAACAACAATGTTGGAACTGTCCCCATGCCTGCAATCAATTTTATGAAGCTCACTTTTTCAGTCATTTCTCCAGGTGCTCATAGAGTACCCTGGAAAAAATGAGTCATAAATACTTAAACACTTTCAGTACTTTGATGAATATTTTACATTGTAGAATATGTGAATATTAGTAATTAATGCAGACCTGAGAGTTAGAAAAATTTTTATAACCAGAATAGCTGGTCACTAGGCTCAGGGATGCAGTTGGAACTGAATGAAAGAAAAGCGTTTGCCAAATTGCCTGCTTGCGTTTCATGAAGAAGTGAGAGTGCAAATGAAAAATATTTCCTATGGTGTCCTAGTTCTCACCTCTGCATTCTGGAAAGCTCTGGCAGGGCAGTGATAACAGGCATAGTGTAGGCTACACCACAGTGAGAAGGAGCAAAAACTGTGAAAAATAGATGGAAAATTGAAATATATTTCTTTTGCTCCAGGTTGCTGCACCAAGAGTGTAAGGTCTGAGGAGTGGTACGAGCAAATCACCTGGGGCTGGGGAAAAAAAAATCCAACTGCTATGTTTCAGTGCAGTTTTCCTGAAAGCAAAAACATTAGAAAGCAGATCTGGTAAGCCTATGACAAAAAAATGGAGGAAACATCCAGCCAAGGAAAACAATTTCTTCTGTCTTAAGGTCCTGAAATTACTTACCCTATTTACATCCCCTTTTCTTCTGTGCTTAAATTCCCTCCTGGTGGGAGGACATTTTCAGTGTGTTTGTGTACCAGCATGTAGGCTTTTGCTGAGGTCCAGGTCACCAGTATCTGCCTGGAAAGGAATATGGCAGGAGACATTATCCAACAAATTTTTAAATGCATCGATAAAGTTTTGATATTTTAAGTGAAGGAAATGGCTACAGGGCTCTTTTCTGTGTAAACAAAGAAGAGGAAATCACTGAAGTGGTCCAGACAGGGTAACCTTGGTGAGAGTGATCTAAGATTTGTTATTGTATCTAATTTCTATGACAGGAATGAAAAATAACAACATAATTACAGCATTTTTTTTAAAAAAAGCATATCCAAGTGCATGCTTACCTCATTGTGAAGAAAAGGTTGAAAAAGTAGCAAGAGAACAACCCCAGGTAGGAGAATGATGTCCACAGGAAGGAGAAGCTGTATCAGGTTACTAAGGTCAAGATAGAATTGTACCATAGACAGTTAAGAATACTGTGAGAAGGACCAAGGCACAAAATAAAATGGAGCTAACAAGAAATCAGAAATAATAAGAAATGTTTTTATAAGCGTATTTTTCAACAATTCATTGTGAAAATGGAAAGGCTTATTAATTAATGTCATCCTGGTTCTTGTACTATTCGGTACCCTATTAGCAATTTAAATAATAGAAAGATTTTTCAAACTCCTTCCAAGTCCATGATCCAGTGTAGTGATTTACGAGTGGGCACTCTTAATACAGTTAGATGAAATTTTGAAGGGGCACCAAATGTGCTGAAAGAAAAGGTGTAAATGAGATCATCTCGTAACAATTTAGAGAAAATACTTATTTTCTTTAGGATGCCTTGACTCCAAAGACATAGACATCCACATACCTCCTTAGTTGGTATCAGATACTTTTTAAAGCATTGCTGTACTTGCATCTGGGCTCTATATGTTCTTGCAGCCTTTCTAGCAAGCTCATATAGACTGTGGTAGTTTAAACCAGCATTTGACAATTTGTTTCTCAAAATCCCAGGAGGATCAGGGCTGCAGATCAGCAGAGGGAGAGGGCAGCTGCTGAGATCTTTCAGACTGGTGCATCTCAAGGATGGTAGAAATTGGTGTTTCCTGGTGATCAACACAGGCTCAACTCCAGGTGACTGGCAGTGACTGGCAATGTTTTCTTCTGCTTCATAGTCAGAAGAGGATGCCTAAAACTGTGCCTGTAAGACAGCCATGCCATAGCTGTCCTCTGCTCTGAAATGCTGAGCTACAGAGTAGTGGGAGACAGACAAATGTGCGACGCATCTCTTGGCAGAACTGCAAGCTTTGAATGTTGGGAGTGGTATAAAAAGGAATGTCGTGGTGACATGTTATAAACAAATCAGGCAACCAGATTTGTCTCAGCCTTGCCAGAATAGGCCTCCAGTGTGACTGGAGGGTATTTTTGGGATATCTACTTGCAAGCCTGAATTCTATCCAACAGGCAGCTGGAAATGCCCTAGAAACCAGAAGATCAAATTGCCCTACACAAATCAGAAGTTCTTACTTTGTTTCTTATTTCTAGAAGGTATGGATATATTCTAGATATATCTACATCTCTTATACATGAAGGCTATTTTGAGCTGTGATTGATGTATTTACCTGTGAATAACTGTTTATAAATGAAGGGCTGATGTCCAGATGCTTCTCGCTCTTGCCATAACTTGATACAACATCACTGTTGGATTAGATTCCTCTGAATTCTTTAATGTTTCACTCCTCACTATACAGTAAGGTAAATGCACCTAACTTCAATGGTGTCAGCCCTTGCCAGTGTGGATGACTCTGTCTCAGTTTAATAAGGAGAAAATCTTTCAAAATTGTGCCTTACAAAGATGGCTCTTCAGAAAAGCATTGTAAAAAATGCTGGTAAGATAGGTATAATAATTTTCCTAATTAATTCCTGAGTAAGGTACTGAGATAAATCAGTTCAGGCTTTGTATGAGAGGAACAGCTTTGAAGTTATTAAAAAACATTTCCGTATATGAAAGTCAGTTAATCAAGACAGTTAAAATATATAAGTGAAAGCAAATTAGGTATCTACATTTTGACACTGAGAGGTGGCATTTAATCTTAGGACTCAAAGTTTCAGTCTCTCAGAGGACTTTCAATGCATGCCAGCATTCATGTTGCATCCTGAGGTGAGGAAATTATTTTGCTAACTCATAAACTAGTTTCAAACATTCAGAGCCCTTTTCCATAGTCTATTGTGAGCAGTTTTGTGCTGAGAGCAACAACTTTTTTTGCCTTTTTTTGTAATGCTGGTTTCCAATTAAGCTAGTTCTCCCCTTGGAAGGTAGCTTCACATCCATAAGAAATTTCTAGAGTAAATCAAAGATCCATTTTTCAGCCAAAGAGGCTCAAATGACTTGGAAGTTCAGCCATGCTACTACATTCAAGTTACATGACCCAGCCCATATAAAAGACACTTCAAACTCCAAAAACAATGGGCATTCATTCAGGGCATCATGGCAAGGTTTGCAAACTTATTCCAATTTAGTTATGTTGCTGTGCATTCTTAAATAGGGACACTTTCCACTGCCTTTGGAGACACTGCACGGTTTTCAGCTGCGCAGTGTCAACATGCCCTATGTCAGAGGAGACTTCTGGCAATAATTTATTCATTATACAGATTTTTTTCTAGTGCAAACATATTTAGTTAAAGACTTTCCATCTGTTCAGCTTTTCTGTGTCTCACAGGTCCAGGAGACTTTTAGAAAGTGTAGTCAGGGGCTAAACTTCTGAATTGCATCCTGAATTCCCTACGACTCAGCATTATCAGTGGAGCAACTATAAACTAGCAGGACAGCTGACCTTCAGTCTTCTGAAACATTCAAATTTCACCTTGAAAGAATTTCCTGGGTGTGGTACTCGTGTCATAGCAGGAGAACTTAATATATCTAGATCTGTCCTTGCTTGATTTCTTCCACGCACATCTTCTCTTCACAGGAAACATATCAAAGTCTTTTTTTACTCCCACAATATACACTTACATTTAGCACACACAGGCCTAAATCTTTGAAAATAAATATTCTGAAAAGCCCTAACTTTAGGGCTTTTGAGAGGTATCCTGTTCTTGTGAAGCACAAAGGAACTACATAAATAATAGGGAAGTTCAAGAAAAACAAGATTCTCTCTCTCTGCTGCACACATTATATGGGCACAGGAGGCAGAGATGAATCCTCTGTTACTGAAGGTGAGTATAGCTGTGTAAAGATCCAGGTGTGTTTGTAAAGCAGCAAAGCAAGCCAGGGAGGCACCTGTTGCAAAGTCTGGTGGCTGCAGTGTCTTCAGACTGGTAGCCAGGAGATGGCTGTGTAAAACAGGAGCAGGGAAGAAGGTATTCTCAGTTCCCCAGAAAAACCTGCTATTTCTCAAAATACTTTCCTCTTTCATGCACTGAGAACTCTGTCTCTGGGCAGTGGCTTTGGGTGCCAGGAGACAGCAGGGTACTGGGTACAAACTTCTTGAGAGTGTGGCATGAGCTCCTTAGAATCATTTTCTGTGCCATGCAGAAGGGTGTAACTGCTTACCAGTTCTTCCTCTTCACTGTCCACTATTCTACTTGTAATTATCTTGCAATCTGGATGATACATGGACTGTGCTGTTTCCCTGCCTGCTTTGGGATTGGCATATTCAAACCCTTGGAGTTAACATTTTGTCATTCAAAACTCCTGATAAATTATCAAGGGCTCCATTGTGTCTATAGAGAATAGTTTCATATCATACTTACATGAGAATCAAAGTCCTAGTGTGTTTCTTTACAAAAACTGACACTTTTTGAAATTCCAGTTGTTTCAGCAATTAACAACTGTGTGTTCTATATTCTAGACAGCAGAACTGTCTGTAGTTGCATTACAGGCTTGTTTTGCACTGGTGAGCAGAAGTTTGTACCTCTTCAGCTTGAGGAAATACACTGATAATGTTTTAGAGAACCAATTATTCTGACCCTCCTTGGGTTAATTTTGGGCATAGCACTGTGTGAACATAACAGCTTTCTAGAGGAACTAAACACCACATTTGGTCATTGAGGTAGAACTCCAAACATGCTTTGCAGTCCCATTTCTGGTTTTTCAGTGCACACGTGGCTTTTGGTACAAACCACTGTTTGTAACGAGCTCCCCAGAGATTTCTTGCACCCTTGAGCTCTTCAGTCATGCCCTATCAACTTCGTGTTTTTCTGTTGCTGATCTTTCTCTTAATCTTTGAGTGCTTCACAGTTGGGAGCAGAGTTGGGAACTGCCTGGACAGCCCAGCAAAGTGTTAGGGAAAGGGAAAGGTCAATGATCTTAACTCCTTTCTGTGCAAACTTGATGTTTCATGTCAGAAAAAAAAAACATTGTGTCCTTTGAGTGTGTGTGTATACCACTGATACACAGTCCTTTTGCCTGCAGTGTGTATACCACTACATAGCTGCAAATGCATGATGTTTCTGTCTTCACTTTCCTCCTAGCAGAGTGTTGTATATATAATATATCAATGGCAAAATTTGAAGGCAGGAGATGATGCTAAAACAAATAACAAATATTTTTAAACTAAAACAAATATTCTCTTTTGGTTTTCTTTCTAGAATTATGCAGCAAGTGATTTCACTAATTGCAAGGAGGAAGTGGAAGACAGTGACACTTATGAGCTTATGATAGGCTCAGAAACTCCACCTGCTGTGGGTAAGTCATGTTGTTAGACAGCTTTGGTGGTACTGGTCAAATGAATGTATGGTGTGTGTAGCCCTGGTTTCTTGCCTGAGATGTTTTGGTTTCTGAAATTCCTTTCCCAGGGAATTTTCTGTAAACAGGACAAATATTTATGTTTTGTACATATGTTGTGCATTCCTTTTCCGAGGGACTTCTCTTTGATGTCCCTCTGGTTTGACCAATGTGATTGAAGAGGTTTGCCTTTGTTTCATCAATCAAATTGGCCTGTGTAAAATAGTATAAAAAGGGAGATACATCCCAGAAATAAAGGAGTCAAATTTCAGCCTTCTGATCTCAGAGTCTTTGTTGTTATGGTGTAAAATAGTGACATGCTGTGCTGTATCAAATGAATGAGTTCATGGGCAGAGAGGGCAAGTTACCCTAACACTTCCAATTTCCACGTTACTGCAACTTCCAGGGAGAGCAAATGTACTGAAAGGAGGAAGTTGAGGGATTCAGCTGAGATAATAAAGTTCTTGCTCAGTAAGAGAGACCTCAGTGCAACCACCCCTCCTTTTAAACTGTCAATTTGTGATCTCCACTCTGAACCTAGAAAACTGCTGAATTCTCCAAGCTCTCAGAGAAGAACCTTCGTAAAAGGGTAGGCACTACCTATAGGTCCAGTCAAGTCCTGTGTGGAAGCACAGATTTTGACAACAAAAAGTTGACATTTTGCAGCTTGATGTTCCTACTTCCAAGCATTGATTGGTGACAAGCCTGTTGATGATCTGTGTGGTCGCATGCATTCCCCTTGAAAACTGCAAAGTTGTTTGTTTGCATACCAATGGCATATATTTTGCATATATCTTACAGTATCATGGATCTATGAGAGTAAATTTAATGCTTTTTTAATTTTGTTGACAATTTTATTTTTTTAACTGCCTCATACATATGAAAAGGATGTTTCTTACTTGCTAAGTTCAAATTGGTTGCTTTAGCACATAGAGGTAGATGATAGACACTGTGGAAAAACAGGTTTGCTCTGATAAAATTTTCACTGCCTCTGTCACATTGTGTATGGGAACAGCTCAGGGTGAACACCTGAAGAAAGAGCACAAATTGTACCACGTTAGCCAGGTAAATGCCCTAACTTCCCATTTGAATCAGTGATGAGAGGCAGGCATCACCAAAGGAAAACTCAGAGCCCTTTACCTCAAGGGCTTGGTAAAGTCTGCTGACAGATTGTGTAGTTTAAATTACTGAGGTTCACTACTAACATTTTGATGCTGTACCTAGTGATTAAAATGTACACTTTCATGTCCCTCCACTTTGTTCTTGGTCTGTGGGTCACTAGAGACAGAAGAGCTCTGTTTCCACAAGTCTACAGTCATGTCTCCCATGGACAATGTCTATTTCATTTTAGAGAGATTCAAATTAGGACCTAAATCTCATTGTACAGAAAGCAGTAACACGGATGTGTGAGCTGTGGCTTTAATTTGCAAAGTGCTGCTGCTTTGAAAGTCAGGTAATAGAAATTCTGGAGGGAGGGAAAATGTGTGTGATTTCATTCTGACAACTGCTCTAGAAAAGTTTAACATTGCACACACAAAGATGGTGTGTATCAGAGTAGCAAGATACAACGCAAACTTCCACTGTTGATTTAGTAAATATTTTAAAAGCTCTTCACTGATGGTATGAATTTGACAGCTTTCCTGCTGTATCAGTTCATAAAAGTTTTATTAGCCGTTGTGCTGCTTCTGTAGGAATCCTTGAAACAAGAAATGCTTCCAGATGGCAATTTTCAAATGAAATAATGCTTTCTTTAATATTAAAAGCCAAACTGAACTCAAGAGATCAATATGCAATTGGATCGAGATGCCAACAAGAAGTCGAGGTGGATGCAGAAAAGAAGGATGACCTAAAAGACAGCAGAGAGGAGACTGAATATGAAGATGAAGAAGAGGAGGATTCATACAGCCTTCAGAACAATCCTGGAAGTTTGTATGCCAATGTAAGGGATGAGCTCAGAGAGAGCAGGAGAGATTGCTTTTTCTGCAAGAGGCCACCCCCTCCTCCACCTCGAAATCTGCCTGGCCTCCAAAGACAGGATGATCTGCATAACTCAGCACAAGGTACGATCTTGGGAGGAAAATAACGCCGGATACAAACATGTGCAAGGGCAGACAACATACTGCTGTAGAGATTGGTTTGATCACTTGTAGCTGGGCAGGGTGGCCCTAATGCTACAAAGCAAGCTTGTGCATATGAGGCCCTAATTCTGCAAAACAAGCATCTATCTGCATGTGACCTTTGCCACATACTGTGGTATGGGCTGCTGGATTCAGCTTTTCCTCACTCCACCTATCTCAAAGAGCTGCCAAATAGTGCATGGTGCACTGGATTTACAAGAGAGGCTTGAAACAAAGATGAAGCCTGTATTTTTGTCAAGCTGACTTCATTATTTACATTTTTAAAACATTAAATGCTATCATGAATTCATATACAAATATTTAATAATATTTAATATACAACTTGAAGTTTCACAGGTAGAATTAGTAGAAAATGGCCATGCAGAGAGAAGTAACACTATCTTACTACATTTTAGCCGATGTCGTAGTTACTTAGAAGTAAGAAGTTGCATTGCAGATTGAAAAGAAAGGCAGAAATTCTGACAAATGCTTTGCCTTTCTTTTTTTTTTTTTTTTTTTTTTTTATACATCTGCCCCAGAGTAAGAATCTAAAATTCTGTGTTGTGGTTTGATTAAAGTGATGAGAAACTGAAAATAGTATTGCATCTGTTTCAGGAGGAATGATCATCATTTTTTCTCGTTGGAAAAAACAAGTATGCAAAATAATTCTAGCTTAAGTACCAGTTTTAAATAGTTGTATAGGGGAAAAAAACCCTTCCTATTTGTCATAGACACTGCTGATAAGTGTGCACGGAAATTGCTTTTCAGTTTCTTCACAGCTTATTACTGTTAACTCTGTTTTCAAACGGGGTGCAACCTATTAGACTCTTAAATTATCATCACCAAGAACTCTGACATTCACATAATTAGGCAGAAAGAGCTTGCTGTAGGTAGGGATTTATCCTGTGTTCTGCTGTGCAGGAAAGAAATGGCTATAGGTAGAAAATCATAAGTGTTTTCTAAGAGAAAAAGGGGCAGAATAAAATTAACATTAAAGGTGTGTTTTGCTTCCCACAAAACACTCAACTGCATGTTGAGTATAAATGAGGGATGTGTGTATAAATGAGGCATCAGTTTTGGCACACAGGATTTGTTGCTGCAAGTGTCTTGGAATAGTTCTTATATGGCTACATCACCACAGTAATGTGACCCTCTCTGCCAAACGCTCTCTGTCTGCATGTGAGTACAAGCAGAAAAAGTTTCTTGGTGACCTGTGCCAACTCCTGTGCTGGTAAAGCAGAGTTCATCTAAAAATGCTCCTGTGGGAGCAGTTCATTTAAAACGTGCTCTGAATGGTTCTGTGTTTAGCTGTGGTTTCATCACTGGGGAATGGGGTATCAGAATTCTAGATGAGGATGATGCTTCCTTTCAGAGAGGAGCTGTAGTGAGTTACTGCTACATATTTTCAGCCAGCTGCTTGCTTTTAGGAGTTGCTGTGGTGTACCTCGAAGGCAAGTCCCCTCTGCTTCACGTTTGTGTTTTGGCAGCAGCCTGAGAGTGCCCCCTGTGGGAGTTGAAAGAAAGAATGTCCTACAGAGAAAGAAACAGAACTTAAATAGTGGAAACAAAATATTATTCATATTATACGTGGCAGGAGTATTGACACCGCTTGTGGTTTTAAAACATGTATCTTAGCCAGAATGCATGTTAATAGTACATACTGTTATTAATACATCCCATTAACAAATATATCCCACTTACAAAGGTTGTTTAGCTCCTCTGAACTAAACTATGAAAGAAGTAGTTCTTTAAAAATAGCAGCCAAAGGATTGAAAATACAGTAGTGACCACAGCTGAGTTTAGCAGATACACATATGTACAGGCACAGGTAAATTACAGCACAAGGAAAACATTCAGTACAAGAATTCCAGGCAAGTATACTGTTTTTGCAGGAAAGATGGGTAATCATGCCAGAGAAGTTATAAACATTTATGGGAACACCAGCCTCAATTACAGCTTCTAACTTTTAGCAGTTTGTGGATGTTTTAAGACAAATCAAAATAAACCCAGGTATTGGGGATATCATTTAGTGCTGTAAAATCAATGCCTTTTAATGCTGTAAAAGGCAAAAACTCCAGAAAAGCAAGTTCTGAGTAGTTGTACTATGAAATATATGAAGTATAGGGAATACAGAGAGATGTGGAAGTTTTTGGAGGTTTGGGTAGTCTTAGTGTGGATTCTAAGAGGTCATACATTTTACCTACATTGTCAAGGGCTTTTCAATTTCTTTTTCACCTTGGCCTACGGTAGATCTGTAATGCCCTCAAAACCTGGTGGGATATTGAAGAAGTAGGAAACACAAAATCCAACGTTCCCTCAATTAAATTTCAATTCTTAAGTCATTTTTGCAACAGGTAACAAACAGCTTGACTTTCCAGAATGCCAAGGGCCACAGCTACCACTTACTTGGCTTAACCATGAGTTACGGTTAGTTACATGTTGGTGTAACTCTCATGAGAGCAACTGGGCCACCCCATATTTCTGCAAAAAATCCATTTATTTTGTGTCTAATAACTAAGCATCATTTGGTAATCTGATGTGAAATCATGAGGAGGCCTTGAAGTTGGAATTACTCCTTTGGGGCATACTCTCTACTAAGTTAGAGGATCAGAATCCTCTGAAAATGAGAGCGCTTTAGTTTAGAAGTGAAATGAGGTCTCTGAGCTACTTTAGGAAACTCTAAAGCTTTAAGATAAGTCATAATCTCCTCTCTTTGCCCTGTATATGCAACAGAATCTCTTCCTTTTTCAGAGAGGAATTTTGTGATGGACAGGAGTAAAAGAGAACAGGGCGATGGACTCACAACCGCGTGCTGCGGAGAAGACCAAGGTACCTGCGAGGAGGACAGCGAGGAGGAGCACCCCTACACCTGTGTGGCTCTGGATGAACGTGTGTACGACCTCATCCTGGGCCAGGAGGAGCAGGAGCAGGAGAAAAGGAAGCACTGCAGGTCCTTCATCATGAACAGGCCGCCAGCCCCCGCGCCCCGACCCGTGTGTTCGCCGGTCAGAGAGGAGAGCACGCCCTACATAGTACAAGGTTGGTGCTGCTGCCATGTCAGACAGACAGAATGTAGACTCTTCTCTTTGAGCAGTAACACCTTCTAAAAGACCAAGATCCCTGTTCAGCTGCCTCCAAACCAACACATTGTTTGTTTCAGCCAACCTATTCTCACCCTTCAAATGAGCTGAGAACATCTCAGAATAATTTTCAGTTTGCATCAGAGATAGTATCACAGTTTTTATTTAGCTTTTAAAAAATTATGACAGTATGATAGAAAATGAAGAATCACTGGGCTAGCCGTGAGTGTATCTGTTAGAGCAATGCAATGTAGAATGTGTTATTTGAAATGCCTTTCTTTCCAGTTTCTTTATCAAAATGGATTTACTTAAGGCTGAAATCTCTCTCTTAGATTTTTTTTTTTTTTCCTGATGAGAATAATTCTCTTTTCTGGGAGAAATGCCTATGTGAGGATTCCTCTTTCAAATATCTTTTCTCCAATCTGAGATGCTAGAAATGGGCATCTCTAGGTAGGATTATTGTATTTCTTGAAGGAAAAATTATGGCCTTTTACCACTTCTATGAAAACTGGGAAAATTTTTGAGCTATTTCATGGAAATACAAGACCAGAAGTGATTTCAGATATCTTTGTAATGCAATTCAGACTGAAACCAAATTTGAAAGTAACAAAAGGAATTCAGTGAATATACTGCAGAGATCCTTTTGTAAGTCCCAAAATCCATCCTGCCTGCATCTCCAGCCTCTTCTACAAAAGCCTGCCAATACATAAAAATAGGTGGTAAAAAATAGGCTGTTTAAGGACACCATTATACTGCTTACATCATGCTGTACGTGTTTTACACTAAAACAGAATTAATACTCCCTACAACATCCTACCAAATACAGAGTAGCACCTCCTCTTTCATGCCTATCTCAGTCAGGGGTTTCTTTTATTCTTCCTAGCTAGCTCTCTTCCTCCAGGCTGTGTAACTCCAGGTTATGGCCCGAGTGCACGGGCTAATGCAGTCATCATTTAGTTGCTCTTTCTTCCACATATTCAGGAGGTATAAGTATGAATCATTACAGTGTAATCCAAGAATGGATGGGTGTAGGGGGCCTGTTACAGCTACAGAAGGGATGAAATGGCTGCTTTTACTGAGGTTGCTAGAGCAGTGTCTCAAATCTTGGTTCACCATCATCATAGATAGGCCTATCATAGAGAGTGACTTGGAAACCCTTAGTGGAGACGCTTTATTTGGGAGATTGCTTTTACTGTCTTTTATTGCACTGGAGTGTTTCTGCTTTGTTTATTGACTAAGGCAGATGCTATCAGAGGAAGTGCTCTGATGGGGCTGTGTTTCACCATGTGTGTATATTTGTATGTACACACACAGGTTTTTTACCTTTGCTTTCATAAGTGTGTAGTGGTAGACAAATTATTTTCCAGTAGTTCTGTGAAATCAGCCTCTGGCTCATGTTCCTTTGCTTACACAATATATGAGGAAAATGGAAACGCTTCAAGAAAGCCTCAACTGACCACGCAGGTCTCTGTTTTCCTACCTATCCTGCTAGTTCCAGGCCTAGAACATCTCATTTTTGTCCAGAGATTCCTGAGATAGCTAGTGAAATTTTAGACAGAAGGGATATATCTTCAGCTGAAAGATTTTTTTCTTGCTACTTGGACTGGCAATTTTTTTTCCTCCACATTGGTTAAAAAATTCCCTCTCCAGTCCAGCAACATTAAACAACAAATAAATTTCCAATTTATTATTTTTGACTGCCTATATTTGATTTTAAAAAGAAGATTTTTTCATCTGTATGAACCAGGAAACTTCATTCCAGTCCATCATTAAAATCTGCATGTGTCTGCAGCCCTTCCTTTATAATTTAAGCAGTGTAAAATACTCTAGTTATGCATATACACATTTTTCATCCAGCAAATAAATTGATGATGGTTTGGAGGTTGGTTTTCATCTATTATATTAAGAAGAGCATCTCAGATATTGCAAAGTCAGATAATCAGAAAGTTAGAATTGAGGTCGTTTACCCTTTCTCCCTGCCAGGAACATTACAATACAGTAATAAGTAGATAGCCATATGCAACTATTTATCTCGGATTTTTTTCTTTCATTTCATCTAGTGTTTAAGTGAGTGAGCATAAAAAACTTCAGTGTTTTTCATTCTCATTTTGTTTAAAATATAATTCATGCCTGCTCCTAGGCCCCATGGGCTGTTTCAGACCCTCCTTTTATAAACCCTTTGATTCTGCATCCACTGAATTTTGGGATGCCCATTATGAAGTAACTAAGATTCTTGAGGTGAACAGCATTACATAACACTTCACTTATTCAAAGCAGAGAGACCATTGATTTCAGTGGCCACTTTGAGTTCTCAGAACTTCAAATTAAATCCTTACTGTGTCTAGTCAGTACTCTGATGTCAGGTATTATAAACTGGATTGCTGCCTTAAATGGCTTCGGCCAGGGCTTTGTTGGAAAGAGAAGTCCTGTCATGCAGAGGAACTTTTAGTTACTTAACTGAGCCATCCTTCCCTCCTCTGCATTCACTTTCTATTTGCTAAATATCTTTTAATTTATAACACAGATTATTTAATATCCCTGAGAGAAATGATTGCCTTCACTGCACAGTTCTGGTTGATCTTCAGAACTGTTCCCTTCTGGCATTCAGTAAGACACAGGTCCTGTGGAAAACCAGAATGGAGAACGATGCACAGAGAGGGGCTGTGTTAAGGCTACACATTTGCTCATAAATGGATCCCCATGTACTTTGGGAGTTCATGGAAAGCTTCCTGCCCCAAGGATTGCAGAGGCTGGTGTGATAGTGCCATGCAGAGAAGCAAGAGGAGGGCTTTTTTCTTGCTCTTTATGTACCCATTGATGGGCTCATTTATTTGGGGGGAAGTAAGCATTGTATAGAAAGAAATGGCCACTGGGCAGAGAGCCTGCTCCCTGTAGATTACAGCCACTTGGTGTTCTGTAGAACAGGACAGGGAAATTGTTGATCTATAGAAAGCAAACATGGGACCTGACAAGAGTCACTTTCAGAGCAAGATCTACACTTCAAAACTTAGGCAGTAAACACTCAGTGATGCAAGTTGTCATAACTGAACTACCACAATTTACAGTTTGAGCATCTGCCTTGAATTTGCTGACACATAAATTCTGGGAAACATGGGAGAGTTGAAAGATTTAAAACATAACTGTTCTAATCGCTTTTACTCAGTTTCATTTACTATACTTTCAAATTTTAATGAACGTTCAAACTGCTGTATTGAACACTGGTAAACAGACTGCATTATTAACAGAGAGTACATTTGTTCTTTAATTTAGACCACTGCTAGAATTTTATCTTGTGTATGAAAGGCTCATCAACCAGTGGAGCTGCAAATTGGTGCCAAGTAGCTTGTTGTCCAGATGGTGTGCACTCTTACTCTGCTCCCTTACCATCCCTTAGGTGCTTAGTATTCCTCTGAAGGTTATTTCAGTGTTTTGTTCAATTGTCTGCTGCCAAAACAACTGTTAAATAAACATCCGAAGGTGTTGTGTTTTCAGTTTAGAGTGCAATTTTAATGTTCCCTATTGATACCAAGTTTGATTGAGCTGGAAACCGAAGTCCTCAGTGTAGCTGCAGGACAGATGCATGAGTTTCTGCAATGCCCCTGCCATTTCTGAAGTCCGAATTACTAGGACTCCCTCAGGGTTAAGGATTACATTACTGTCCTGGTTTAATCATTTACCTCTCATCACAGACCACTAGTATGAAAGCATTTCTCTGCAGCAAGGACACCTGCCTTAGAACAGCATAAATTTCCTATGCTATAGCCTTTATTTCTTTGCAAAGCTCTCAGAAATCCTTGAAGGAATCTATTTCTCTTCTGTGCACTGAAAACATTTTGCTATTTAAAAATAGATGTTTGTGGGACCTCACCCTAGGGTTAAAAATTAGAAGAGGAAAAATATATTTTCCAGTTACTGTTCCAGTGGAGAATAACATTCTCATTGCTCATCAAAATCACAGGGTATGCAGACGAAGTAGCATCCAGTGGATATTTTTAGGGAAGCAGAATATCTCACACACAGAATAGACAGCATAAACCCACTGAAGTGAATAAATAAAATTCAGAACAGAACTGTTAGTGTCTTGGAAACTTATCAGGCTGATTACTGGGAAATACAGTGATCACATCCTGAGTCAGTAAATCTTGTTATGCCAATTGTTTAAATGCTCTAAAGCAGGGGTTTCCAAAGTGAAGCCTCAGAGGCCATGCAAATTGCAAAACATTTATGTCCCACAGAGGGATTTTGTAGTACTCTCCTACAGTGAGTATAAAGTACTGCACTGCAGATGAATTTCATTATGTATTCCTAACTTAAGGGTGTTTTTCCATGAATGAAATACTAGGAAGCACTGTTTGGCTGACAGACTGTTTTCACAGACCTAGTTGGGAGTGGTATACCAGCTTCACCCACTATCTCCATTCAATCAGATTTTTTTGCTGTCTGAACTTTGGTAGATCGAAACAAGTACTGAATAAGGTGCACAGAGAAAAAAGTATTTATGGGATGCTGTCTAGTTGCAAACCAAACTGTTCCAAAGAGCATATTTGTAGTAAAAACATGTATAGAGTCCTTCTTTTTTTGCTTTTCTCTACTCAAGAAAAATGGGACTAAAGAAGTATATTCAGGTTTTACATGCTGGTGCAAATACTCTCGAGTGTGTCACTAGAGTCCTTCCAGCTTCCATAATCCACTAAGTTAAATTCTGACAAGAGCAGGGGTGTGAGAGTTGTTTTTGTTGTGTGTGGTACTGTGGTACACAGTACACTGGTACCACACCCTCAGCAGCACCTTAAACTAACCACTGGTGCCTCTTCTTCTCGCTCACTCTTTACCCCTTCTGTAAGGGGCTTCTGGTATTATTTTTTTATCTTGCTTCAGTGTAGGGGAGTCATCTCTGTAAAGTCTTCTGAGGTCCCTCTGTGACCAAAGTTGCTGGGATATTAAGAGATTTGAGCTCATATTTGTCAGACTCAGAATCTCACTGCAAATTGTGAAGGGAATTGCTGGTGAGCGTAAGTTTATTTTGGGATTAATACTTTCACATTGTCATTACACTGTAATTCCTTTTCATTTTGCTTTTGGTCTGAGACAATGGAGTGGTTCATTCTCAGCCAACTAAATAATTGTGGAAGGATAGGCTGGCAATAGCCTGTGTAAGTTGGGATGAGTGGATGTGATGCTGTCACTGAAAAGTCGTGGCAACATAAGGAAGCAACATATCAGGCTGGTATTTCTGTAGGTGCAGTTGGCATCACTCAGTCTTTATTCTGATGAAATGACTGCTGTGTGTTCTCAAAAAGGTCTTGAGTGTCAGGCTGCCCATTCAGGCCTGATCAGAATTCCTGTAAATGTGGTCACTTGTTTTCCTACACTTAAAACTGCTCAGTCTTTGCCTTTTCATGGTATAGGTGTACCCAGACACTGATGCTGCCCTCACAGAAGAGATTCTGGGACTTGAGCCTTTGTTACCTTTCACACACAGCCATCCCTTCTCCACAACTGTTGGACCTACCTAGATCAAATTCATAAACCATGATGATATGTTTTTAATCCATGCCCAGATGCCTTGCCTTGTGAAAATAAAAAAGTCTGTTTACAAAGTCCCATTTCCTTAGTTTATTACCTGTTATGAGTCACTGGAATTTTTGTTGTCATTTTGAATATGTGAAATATTTTGTATAAATTTTGGGTCATTAATCATCTCTTACAAAACTTACTGGTTAGCATTGCATTGATGACCTCTCTCGAGTTCTCATGCTGAGTGATGTTCAGTATGTTAGCAAACAAAACAGACAAAAGGAAAATGAGATCTAAAAAGATAGGAACAAACATCTGCAGAGTTCTCCTCTCCAGAATAATAAGCATCATTCTACTATATTCCTTCCTTAGTGTTCTCTGTGTATTTGTCATCTCTTGCTGTGCTACATCTAATTTACAGTCCAATCCCTACCAGAAAAAAGAACTTGGAGGATTTATTTGCCTAGGTACTATGCATGCACAATTTAAATGTTAAAATGATTAAACAATGTGGAAAAAAATTGAATGGACAAAGACAGGAGTCTCTCCCTGCAATATATCTTAACCAGCACCCCTCCTTCTCCATTCTTCCATTAATCATGAATTAATTACATGACGATTCTAAAATGAATGAAGCCAAAACCTACTAAGAACAAGGAGGCAGCTTGAAAACCCACTGTAATTTGCAACTGAGTTGTGTTACTAAGTGCAACCCTAGTGTACTAATTAATTTGAATTATCACTTTGCCATGTGTTCATATAAAGATTTTGTTTTCCTGTATTTTAATTTTGAATGTTTCCTAAGGAAAACAGTCATAGATAATTTTGTTTGGAACATCAGCTCAATGAAGCTGATGAATAAATGCATCTTGAATTTCCTAAGCAAGCTGAATTCAAAATAGTGTTATTTATTGTTGGATTTTTTAAATCACTGTGTCTTTTCTCCTTCGTGTTTGTGCTACTGAAAGTGTCAAGTAAGTATGTATTAGGTATGATTAGCTCATATATTCTTCCAGAGTGTAGCTTCATCAGTTTAGCTTTGTTTGAGTCACTAGTGCATAGTAGAAACTCTTGTTTCATTTTTAGAGGTAATGTTGCCAATTCAACAAATCAGACAACATCCCTCACAGTTTAGATGAGTAAAATATAAATTAGAAACCATATCTTAGTTGATCATTGCCTCTTAGTTGATATGAGTTCTTCTTTCCCATGATCTAACTCTTCCCATGTTTTGATTTCCTGTGTTTCTTAATTATGTCACGAAGCAATCTTTGAAATGTCATAGTGTATCTGTGACTCCTTAACATTACAGCTTTCTCTTAGAACTTCAATTTATTCAGAAAACCAAATTCCTATTCCTTTTGTCAACCTGCAGCTATTGTAAAAACTTTCATTCTCTTTTTCTAGGCCCTTTATACTCACCACAGTTTCTTGCAGTTTGTTACTGTAAAATGGTCTTTTAGTTCAGAATTGTACACAAAAGACTTAGATTTCAAATGTTTCTAACCCTCTTGTGGTGCTAACCATGAAAATATTAACCAAATTTCAAGCCTTGTAGCATTATTTACTCGTGGCATTATTATTATTTATGTGCAGATAGCCTAAGACAACATCTTTAATTTCAGACCATTCAGAGTTCCTTGGATCCCACTCACTTTCCAAGACTTACATTAGGGATTTTCCCAGAGTTCTGCATATTTGCCACAAAATTTGTGTTTTGTCCCACTTTTTAAATGTTATCTTCTGGTTTCATGTCCTGCTAGAAAATGTTGCAGTAGTTTCATTCTATCTGTTTGCTTTGCTGGAAGAATACTGAGGTTACATTACATTCCTAAAGAGAGATCTTACTGCTTGAGACATGAAAATGTAGTTAGGGCTTGCAAAGATCTTCATCTGTATCCTATAGCAGCTGAAGAGGGGAGAGGGAATGAAATGGAATTACTTATTCTCTCAGCCTCCTTTAATTCCAAGATACTGCAAAAGAAGTTTGCTGTAGACAAAAATTAAATGGCATATAAAAGGTCAGGACATTTAATATGTAGATTTTGACCTATGAGCATCTATGGGTACTTTAGCCAGTCACAACATGATTGAAAATCCAAAAGGATTCTCTTTCTGGTTGTACAGATATTTTTGAAGGGTGCACAGTATGATAGAAGTACTGGAACATTTTAATCAGATTATCTGTGCCAGAGATGCCCAGAAAATAAAAATAAATGTATCCTTACTTGAAAAATTGTAGCATTCTGACACTTTAAAAAATTGTAATAAATGTAATAATTGTAATATTTAAAAATATTAATATTGCCTTACTGAAGGAATATTTACTTTATCCTCCGTTAAAAAATAATGGAATATATCCCTGTGCAAGACTACCTGTTTCTTTTATTTCACTGCTGTGTTCAAGTAGTTCATAAGTAATTGGAATGTGGGAATGAAAGGGTGAATTGCCAGAGTTCTCCCTAAACCTATGGCAGTTGTACAGTGGAGTGTTCCTGCCTTTCCAGGCATTCCAGAAACAGGCGTTTGTTTTCATTGACCTCACCCACGCTGAATACTTGCTGCCAACTAAAATCATTTCAGCAAGATGCAGCACATAAAGTGGTTTTAACAATTTTACTTTTCACTGGAAGAGTAATTCCATTTCTGATTACTCCAACATTGCAAAACTCAGCAGAAATTTCAAAGCCTATCAATTAAAGTGCTTTCCAATCAGGCACATTGTTGAGAGTGTCCCTTTTCCTCCTTATGCAGTAAAATTCAGGCTGCCTGCATTACCTCTGCGCTCTCATTACTTGAATTTCTTCTTTAAAAGGAGAATACTATTTCAAGTAGAGAAGAAAACACTGCAACCATACTTAGTAGAATTCTTTGATAATTACAGAGACAAGTATTAAAAAAGTTAAAATCCATCAGTGTTTGGCTGAGCTAGGGACATAACAAGAGAGTATGCCTGCTCTGCTGCTTGAGCAGAGCTCCCTTGGCCTGGGCCTTGGTCCCCAGGAAAATATTTGCTCCATTGAACTGGTACATTTGCTGCATTGCAGTGATGACAGAGGATTACTTAATTGGCAGGAATTATGCTAGGTTCTAGATTGTCAGTCTGTTTAGCAAAAAAATCAGAACTGAGACTTGAGAGGAAGCTACTGCTACACAGACTAAGTCGGAAACTGAGCAATTCCCACCTTCTGGGTGTTACGTATGCTGGCAGCAAAAGTTTGAGTGTAGCATTTAGGGTGTATCCACACTGGCTGTACTCTGGGCACTTCACAGGATTGGGAATGATGGGCTACTCTAACAGAGGGGTTGTGCTTTGCTGTTTCTAGAGCTTGAATAAAGTAGACACAAATATACACACAGACTTTCTTCAGCAGTGTCACTATTCTCACCTGGTAATACTGGAAGTTCTTCTGCCTTAGCCTTCCCCATAAAATAAGGAACAAGATACAGTGTTTGTACCATGTGAAGAACTCTGAGATCCTGCTATTTCTTCTAAACAAGTAATATGCTAGTGTGATAAATCCTTTTAATTTTCTTCAAAGCTTCTTGTAATGGTTTCTCTAACATCGATAATCCTGCCATTCTGTGCAACAGAACGATTTTTCAAGTAATTAACATTAGACTGACAAGTGGGTTGAAAAATACTCTAAGACTAGAAGAAAAAATGTATTCCAGTCTGCTTTTATGAGTCTCCTTCCTTCGCTGAGAATGTGTTATGGTTTATATTGCCATTTTTCAACTTCCTTATATTCTTAATTTTGTTGCAGTGTTTCAGCAGAAGGCCTGTCGAGTGACCAGTGACAACTGCAGGACATACTGTGAGGCCAAGAATCCTGGTACAGAATTTAATTTAGCTCTTTAACTGCATTGATATTTTTCAGTAGAACTAGTAGAGTTTTGCTGTGACTTGATTTTGGGTGATTTAGCATCTGCTTTGCCACCTACGATTTATATCCTTAATGATATTGCAGCATTAAGAGATTAGATTAAAGAAAGAAGAATAAAAGTTATAGTCTTGTAGGAAAGATTTGTAGAGTCAGAGTTACTTTACACTTTTCTGTTTCCCTTCATGATTGTGATTAAAGCTAAGAAAAGGAAGGACAGGAGGACTGACCTGTGGAGTAATTCCAGCCATGGAAAGACAGAAGTGGGGGGAGCAACCATTCTCTCCCTGGGTACCCCAATATGCACGTAAAATTATTTACTTGTGGCAGTCCAGTTGTTATTTGAGTTGTAGCACATTACGATGTTGCTACTATAAATTCCACTAGTGGCACCCCTTTGAACAACCCTTCCTTGCTTGAAATGAAGATAGTGGTGCATGATGTAACAGAAAAACTAGCCCAAATCATATTGATGGTTTAAACTTTTATCCTGGCCACACTCCCCATGCAGTGAAACACATGCAACAGCCTCATAGAGGGCTCAGAACCCCTGTTCCATGGCTGCTCATGTTTCCTGGATCAGCCATTCCAGTATCAGTATCCTGGGGAGAAGCAGTGCCACACCTCCCTGGGCCAAGCTGTGAATCTGAAAACGCACAAGTCCCTTCCGCTGTGCACTGTGTCATAATCTCCAGGAGCACTGGGCTGCAGTGTTTCCTTGTTGCTGTAATGTATTTAATAATGTATTTCCTTCCTTGGAGGAAGGCAATCTTGTGAAATTTCAAGTTGCTTCTGGACCAAATTTCATCCACAACTTTTGAGATATGTATGACATTGAAGAAGAAAGGCATAAAAATATTTTATATAGCAACCATTTCCTTTAAAATGTCAGTTCTGCAGCTGTAGTGCTAGAAGGCAATTCTTTTATGAACTAACACTAATGGAGAACCCGTGGACCAGGGCAGTAGTAATGAAGGAAATGCTTAGAATGCTGCTCTGCTGCCAAAGAGTAATGGTAGAATCCTCACTGATTTGTTGCATTTCTAACTTTGTACATTTTGTTGTAGAAGCACACAGAGGCCACACTGAGACAGTAACTTACAGCACTGTGGTACACAAGATCCCTCCTGAACAGGAAGAACTCATCCACTTGCAGGAACAGGTGAAAAAGGGGGCAATTTCTGTGGATGAAGCCCTTGACAGATTTAAACAGTGGCAGAACAAAAAGCAGAGACTACCATCCGCTCAACAGGTATGAGTTTGAAATTTGTTCCTAGATAGGAATCTTGATCAGATGTTCTAAAATTAAGTTAGTGCTTTGTAAGTCCCAGCTGACAAAGGCAAGAGCCTGGCTGGCCCAGCCTGCTCCAGGGAACGGCTGCTGGGGCCCGGTTGTTACCTGCTCCTCAGGCCAGAAGGAAAGGCGCTCCTGGGCTCAGCTCAGCTTTTTATATGTGTACTCACAAGGGCTCATCCAGCTCCCTCAGTGGTTATACAATGTGTCAGTAGCTAAAAATTGGCCTCTGATAGGTCCCTGTGCTCTCCAAAGGAGACTCCAAGGGCCTTACAGGGAACTGCTTGCTCTTTAACTAAAAACCAAGCTGTGCTAACCCATGACATTGTGTTAACAAACCTTTCATACCAAGATTGTTTTCGCATGGGATCTTGCAAATTGCTTAACTACACTTAGAAGAGATGACAGGCTAGCTATTAATTTAATAGAGCAGGCCTGATTTTATGAGGCCTTTCTTTTATAATTCTTCTACCTGTCACAACAAACTGAGGTGCACAAAAACAGATTTACAAAAGCCCACACACTGAGTCACTGAAAGAACTGCATCAAAGCTGCAAGTCATGGAGAGGAGGTTTGTTAATTACTTCTAAAAAGACACATGGAGGAAGAGGTTATGCCCTCATTTCATGAGGTCGTGCATTAACAAAAATAATTTCTTGCTGTCATTGAGTAGAAAGATGAAAAGCAAAGCTAGTCTGCTGCTTTGCAAAGTGAAGAGCTATCAGATACTGCCAGCAAGGAGAGTGCTCTTTGTGTTTGCATCTACTGGAAAGTCTGAGATTTGTCAACACAGTGGAACGCTTAGAAGCAAAAGTGCAAGGGCCTGGAACAGTTTGGGGGGGGCATTCCCCAAGCTGGGCACCGGCAGCACAGAACCAGGATCGCACCATCCAAATTCATCTGCAGCCAAGCGTGTGGATGAATTGCTGGTATTGCTCTCAGTCAGGGGCATTTCTTGTGGAGGAAGATCATATATAATCTCTGCTATGATAGCAGCACCAAGTTATAAATTTGGGGGTTTTTTTCAGTGAACTATAAGATGCCCATGTTTCAAGGAAGATTTACTTGGCTTGTTTTCCGTGCTTCAGGGAAAGAGCTACTTTGTAGTGGTGTTTTTTACCCTGCATTGCATGTGTGACTTTTCTTTGGTTTTGTTCCATCGAAAAGTCTTTTCTTCTTACTCCTCTATAAAAATGATGAACTGACTTCATGCTGTCACTGCAGGTTTTTTGTCCTTCACATGGATTTTTGAGGAAAAATCGCTTTTCCAAAAAAATAAAAACCAAACCCCAAACAAACAGAAAAGAACACCCTAGCTTCTGTAATCTAATGTCAGAATAATTGTAGCTTACTGCTGGCAGGAATAAATCCACAAGAGTCTTAGGTAAAAATGCTAAAATTAGCATCATAAACATTTTTCAGTCTTTTAAAATTATTTTCCAGGAGAGAGATACTTGGTGTTCAGAAAGCTAAAGAATTCAGTTTTTTATAGTGTCTTAGTATTTCTACAGTAAACTTCCATTACTGATTTCTGCTGTTGGTTTTATGCTTGTTTTTATATTTAAAGGAAAAAGTGCATCACCTTAGAGACACCACTATCAGAAACAGACAAGAAAATGAAAACCTGAATGGTAAGTTGCTCTTTTTCTGCCTTTAAGGACTCTGCAGCCTTGAACTGTAAGCGTAGTACAGAGGTCTGATCCAATCCCTTTTGGACTGAGCATTGAATTTGTAATGGACATTTTTTGTATCTGACCACATTTATTTTAGAATAATCAGGCCTTCAGCATTGTCAAGATTTCATCCAAAGATGAACTCACTGCGAGTTAATGGGACAGAAAATTTACCGAGTCTCAGCTTTTCTGTAGCCTATTTCCTACGGCATCATCAGAATTTGGGTAGATGGCTTCTTTAGAACAATTTGCTTGATGACTTCAATATTTTATTTGTAAATCAGCCATCAATTTGCAAATTCTTGATGAACTTTCTACTGCTACAGCATTTTTTATGAGTATTGTGGTCATGATTTAAAACTGTATCATTGGTGATTTAAGATGCTTTTTTCCCTTTTGGGGGAAAAAAGGGATTTTTGGAGTTGTCTTGTGCAGGGCCAGGAGCTGGACTCTATGACAATTGCGAGTGCCTTCCAACTCAGAATATTCTTTGTGATTGAATGTCATCTACAATAGCATAAAGCATCTCCTTTTCCCACAAATGGTTTTCTCTTGATGTTACAAAAAGAATCTATTAGATAGTACTAGTTTTAGGCCTTTGATTTCTGTAAACTTCAGTACATATGCTGAAAGGAAAAGTAGTGGCTTTTGCACATTGGACTTAGTACCACTTGTATATCTCTATTTAAAATTATCACCTAAACGTGTTATTTCCTTACTGCAAGAGAGAAAAATAATGCACAGTATTGCTTTCATTATTCTCTTAGACAGAACTGTAGTTATGTGAACTTGTGAGGTACTGTAATTAATTAAGGGAAACTTCTGCTGGGCCAGTAGCAGCTTTGCAGTCCAGATATTTTAGCTTTAATATCCTCTGTGGCTGGTAGAGGGGCAATGTCCTGAGCAAAAGCCTTCACAGGGTGCTCAGAGGCTGAGGGCTTGGGATCACTGCCACTCAGGAGAACATGAGGGCGACTCTTGGAAAGTATTTGTCTGTAGGGTTTCATTTTAAGGCCACAGCAACAGTCCTGCCTCTATAGCTGTCCTCCTTCTCCAGAGTTCATTATTCAATCATAGCAGCAGAAATGTAGTATCAACAGCAGAATTGTTAATTTTGTGAAATTATCCTGTAACTCAGATAATGATCACTATATTCCCTTCTGATCCTAACCTCACTGCCCTCTGTTACACTGTCATATATCCTGTGATGCATATAAATCAGCAGCTTTGCACTGCAGAAATACAGGGGGAAGAATCATTATGGTCTGTGTCCAACAAGACAAATCAAATATTTCAGTGCTTGGAAAAAAGGACTTCCTCTAGAGCTGAAAGCATATCAATGGCAAGAGTAAACAAGGATCGCAGAAAGAGGACCTCTATGTCAAGATATAAATTGCCTAAAACAAAAATGACAATCACTTTCTCTTCTCCTTTGAAATTCCTAAGGAAAGCAGACCAGAGAGCATTCATTTGAGAGACATTGTTTCACATGCCATTTAGTAAAGTGGTGTGTGCAAATATCAGCACAATAAATCCTCAGATTTATTCAAAGTATGCTGGTTTTCACATGTCTGTACAGACTCTCCCTGCTGTATCTTTAAAAACATGGGGCTCTCTCTCTAGACTCCAGGTTTGAAATCAGGATTTGGATAGACTTTTTCATAGACGGTTTTTGAAGTCTTGATGAAGGATTTAAAGAGATCACATCTGAAGTCTGTTAGAAAAGGAATTTGATTTTATTTTAATGAGAAAGGAAAATATCTCCTAGAAATTAGTATGAGACATAATTTTTAGTTTCTTGATAAGTTTGATCTTGCTTTCACTGTAATGAAGTTATTAATGAGAGTGGCACTCATTTCAGTCTTCCATTATGACATTTGATGCTATCTCAAAGTTTATGTCTCATTTTGTAACAGTTTAGTATAGGACTGAATAATACCCTAAAAAAAAAAAAAAAAAAGCAAAAAGCAAAAGGTTCTGCCACTCTTGGAGTGAAATATCTACAAAGCCCTGTTTTAAGAACAACTAAATAAGGCCCAGGAATGAAGAATGTTCATTTGTAGAAAGTATAGGCAGGGACAATGCTTTAGCTCAACACTGGTCTGACACACATCTGGTCTGACATGTAGACATGGATAGTATTTTTTTTTTTCCAAGATGTTAGCCAACAGACCAAAACCAACAAAAACAAATACCTTAAATAAAATTTCAGGGAAATACAGAGAAGATTTGTGGACAAAAGCTCCACTTTTAAATCTGAGTAGCCTAGATTTTTCAGGGTGCGCCACCAAAGTATTGAACTAGAAGTAGCCTATTGCCCCTGGGAAACTTTATCTTTGAGCAAGGCTCCTTAAGCTTAGGTAAGGCTGGAGAGTCTTGAATTTGTGCATGTCCACTAATAGAAAAAATGGCAGCAGCTGAGACAATATTTAGTCAAGAATTACTAGACAAGTTTCCTTTAAAGTCCTAAAAAACAACACAGCTTTCACGTGCATCCCACGTCCTTACTTCCTAGCACATGGTAATATTTAAAAACCTGTGTGATGCCTACCTACATCACTGAATTACCCATGTGAATCTCATTAAGCCATTTCTGAACATGGAATTTCAAAATCTGCCTACTATTGCTGTTACATTATGGCACCTTGTGTGTCACATCCCACAGATTTAGTCATCCAGTCCCTAAAAATATGCACAGGCTTGCAGAAACTACATAAGATGGTTTGAGTTGCTTGTAGTTAGCTATCCCCTCATAGCTAATCTCTGTAGAACCTTGAACTTGTTTGTTAGGGAGGGATGTCCCAGGTCTCATCAAAACTGGGAATGACTGATGCTCTGTTCTCCAGGCTTGGTGTAGCAGCAAGAACAGACTATTAGGTGTCCCTGCTTCATTGCTAGGTAATGAGCAAGACAGAGGCCACAGAGGACAATCTATAACTCAGCTGGACTTCACGAGACAAGTACTGCATTAAGTAAATGTTAAGCTTGATTTATTATTACTGCTTGTGGTGTTACTACAACTGTTATTATCCCAATGCCAGTAGCTTCTATGATGGCTGAAGGTAGGTCTTGGGAAAAATGTTAGATGTTTTAGTAGTCTTCCAATGACAAATATACCCATGGGACAAATGAGCAATTCAGTCTTTGCATCTGTTCAGTCTTGGCCTCCCTGGCAAGACTGGCAAGGTAAGTGGCCTGCTGTGGAAAGGTCAAAGCTTTGTCCACAGGCTACTCAACTCCAAGCATTTATTTCTTAGCTGTTAAAATCAGTGGATACTGACTGAAAATGGCCTGAAAATGGCCTTCCTATCAAGAAGGGCAACTTTACTAGCTGTTGCTGTTTAATACTGACCTGCTCCTGTAAGATCCTGTAAGTAGCCAGGTAATCCACTGCAGTAAAGGCATCCTCCACAGAATTTCTTCTTCCGCATTTTGATTTCCAAATCTGTAGATGCCCAGCTTGCTGCCAAAGACCAAATCTCTTTCCCATCTTGATCTAAAAAGCACCCAGAAGAGCACTATGCACTTTCTACAAACTGGCAGGTTATTGATTACATTTGCTATCCAAAATGTCTGGCTTCATTCCCCAGCCCTCATCAGTGCCCTGTTTCTAGTCCAAGTTGCTAACAGATTGCTTATTCATCAGTTGATGCCTCTCCAGCTTGCAGGTTGTGTCTGAGTTCCCTGAAAACTGAAAAAAACACCCCTTATTTTTGAGCACAGCCACCAATTTCTGCTGTCTCTGCTAGGTCAACAGGAAGGTGAAAAAAACAGCCCCTAATTTTGGTATTTGGATTCACAGGCACTGCAACTTCTTTAGTCAGCTTAGCAAAGTTGAAATAACATGAGATCCTAAAGCGCGTACAAGCTTTTGTATGTTTGGACAGTGAGGAAGTCATAAAAAAGCTGGTTTTTTCCTTCATGGCTTCAACAGTATTTCATTCAGGACTTCTAGTCTTGAAAATACTTACTTGTTTGTAGTTTACACTAGTGTCCATTGGACTGGTGAAGGAACATCTTTAGCCTGGCTTATTTCCAATTTCTTGAGCTTCACATGGTGCTCAAAGTTTAAACCTAGAAAATAACAAAAATCAGTTTCCTGTCTATTTGTCACCAAGTCAGGTCTTTGTGAGGCAAGCTCACGGTCCCAACTGCTGACAAGAGTTCACCAAGACAATGAATATCTATATATCTCTCACTCTTCCTAATTGCCACCAAAAGAGACCAGCCTTGCTGCTGGGAGTAAGATTTGTACAAAATCCACCTCATGTCATTCTCCCACACAACAACTGATTATTTCTGTGAGTGTCTCTTGCTCCCCTGCTCCCAGGGACATGTTCTGCCTTCATATGTGAAGTAAAGCACAAAAAAATGACTCATTGTACGAATGTGTTTTCTGAATTATTCAACTTTGAAAGATATTTTGCACAAGCCTAACTTACTGGTTTAAATGATTATTGATTGCATCTTTTTCGTTTTAGTCTACAACTAGGAGCCCAACAGACAAGGAACAGATGCCTGATTACCCGAGGTAAGAGCAGGTATAGGGGTGCACGCACACACAAATGTTGTTTGTAATGGAAACAAACACTTGCGGAGGTCCTTTCCATCCGAGGGCATTTGTGTAACAGGAGGATGGAAGGGCATCTCAGACAGAGGCCCTGATTTCACAAGACAAACCATTATCACCAAACAGTCTGGTTTGTACTAGAGCTTCTTTTTTATCAGCTATCAACCTATTTTTGTTTAGTGCAGGACAGATTAGCAAGCAGTGAGGCACTGAGCTCACTTGTGGGTGCAGCTGAAGAGAGTTACTGCCAGGTATTGCCACTAAGGCAGGGTGTGCACCTAAAAGATCTATCAGAGTCCAGTCCTACATCTTGATTTCACAAGCAGTATCAAACATGCTGAATAAAGTTGAAAGCCATAGATACAAAGATGTGTCCAGACTAAATACGAGACCAATGGTTATTTCAGTGCTGGGAAGCTTAGAGGTGATGATAATGTCTCCATAAACAGCAGAATTTTCCAATGGTTGTGTTGGGTTTGGGGCATCTAATGACCTCTGTAATAGTTGGGGGGGTTCTATTATATATTTATAATATAAATATCTATAATTATTACTATCTGCTACTTGTGTGCTTCTATTTATATATCATTGTATTACTATTATATTAAGATATTGTTATAGCATTAATATTTTTGTTATTATTATGTAATATTATTAAGCAATATTATTAAGCAAACTGATGCAATTTATTCATGAAGACAACTGTAATTTTAAAGGCTTTGTTAGCTTGGTTACTGTGATTCAATTTGCATCTCCAGCTTTTCCAAGGGAGGGGAGTGCAGTGTGTTACTGTTGTTATTTTTTTGGACCAGAAAATGGATTATCTTCAGTGGGGTCTCTTCTACCACCCTACTCTCATGTAAAGGAGAGGGAAGTTGCTTCTTGCAAGAACTATGTGTCCTTGTCTGATTTGTGGAGCCAACTGCTCACCTGCTCACTGGAGTGCAGTGTCCACACAATAAAACAAAAGGTGCTGCTATCTCTGCTTAATATCTGCTGCTGCTTATCCTCTGAATCACTTGTTCAAGTCTCCCCTCTTCAAAAGTTCTCATAAGAACAGAAAAAAGCAGTCTTATGGCCTGAGCTGAAAATGAAAAACTATTGCTCCTCCTTCAAGGGGCAGCTTAACTCCTACATGGGCATTCCTAATGGAGCTTTTTCCTTGAGTGGAGATGAAGTCACCTACACTTAATGAGTAAAAAAGCTTTGAATTTTAAAAGCTCTGAGACTGGATAAAACTATTACAAAAAAAAAAAACCAAACTGGATAATATCAGAGATGCTTATAAATTCCAGATTGCTAAAGTGAGATGAATCATGCAAGGGGAGAGGGGGAATTACCCCTGGGATCAGAGTAGGTGATTTCTGTCACTTTAAGAAAATAATTATGTGGGAGAGAGGTGAATTAGATGTGGGAGAACTTGCAAATACAATTTCTCCAGAACATTCAATAAATTCTGTTTGTGAATTATCCACATCAAACTGCAAGGTTCTCCTCCTCTGCAAATTATGGCCTCTCCATAGTTTTCGTGCTGTTTTCTGTCTTCAGATTGGTTCAAAGAAACCACTTCTTTTTCAAAGACTAATTTCAGGGAGATTTTTGAGTGTTTGACTGTTACAAAAAATTGCAGATAAACATTCAAGACCTTTCTATTGCTCATGTTTTAACTCTCCAGACAGTTGAGTTTTCAACTCCAGTGCAAAGTTCTTAGCTAACTTAGCTAAGAATCACATTTTCCTTACACGAGGTAGGAGGAGGAGAAGGGAATTGATATCCAGCTGGGGGACATGAAGGAACAGAGTGGTTTTGATTCTCTCATACTCATTTCAACAGATACAGTTTGATCTTATTCTAAACAAACCTGACCAGCCTATTGAATAACAAGGCATTTTTCATCATTACCTGCAGGGTGATTCTCCAACCAGCTGCACATCAGCTTCCTCTGCTTGGCATCCCACACATGTTCCAGCTGTGCCCTGACAGCCGCAGGCTCCAGCCCGTCCTGGATTGGCAGCGCCGTGGGATCATTGCTGCACTTCCAGTGCCTTGGATCCTCTCACCAGCACCAGCTCTGGAACAAGACCAGTATCACTAAAAGCAATCACTAAAGCAAATTGATAAGGTTTCTTGTAAAGTCATCACTGAATTTTACACCTTTTCTTTGCTTTTCCTTTTTTCCAAGATGACAGCTGACAATTTATATAAAGATGTATTGCGTGCTTTGGTTAATAATTTTTGAAGTAATTTCAGTTTTTCCATTGTGCTTGTAAGTTGTTTAAAAGTAGATTTTATGCACAAAAGAGGAAGATTGTAGAAGGTTATAAAGATTATTAAGTGAAAGTAAATATAATTTAGGTTTTACTTTTTGTTGAAACATGTTGATATTAACTCTGTATAAAAATTTGTTTTTCCCAGGAATAATTGTATTTCATCACCAGTTTAAATAACTGTACTCACATTAAAGCTAATTTCTTAAGCCAAACTGTGTAAACCAGTACTAATTACCTACTAATGCATTAAAATGATTCCAAGAATTTGGTTTACTAGGAAATTGTATTTTGTTTAGTGAGTTGACTAAGGTAAATTATATCCAGAACAAAACCAAATTACTTTCTACTGCATTAACACAGCAACAGTAAAGGAATAAATATGGTTAATGGGTATAATGGTCTGCATTCCCATAGTGTTATTCTACAAAATTTAAGTGAGCATGTGATGATACAAGAGCATGCAAGATGACTTGCCCTATTTCATGTACAAAAACAAGAAAAAAATCTCCTTAGTATAAATACATTTTTCTCCTTAACTACATGTTAAAGTGACACCCAAATTTGGAAGAGGGGAGTGGATTTGAAGTTCAAGCCCTCAAGGCTGATATTATTTTTCTAATCCCAATAAATCATAGGGCCAAGTGAACTATTAGGAATAAAAATAAGCCAAAAAGCCAATGCTGGGATTTTAAAATAATGACAGAATCTTGAAAGCACATAGTTTAGACTAATTAAAAATCTATTTTCTATTTTAAATGGGTTGATTAAACATTTTCAGTAAATTTTTTGTTCTCTGGGGAAAACCTGCATTTCTGTTAGAACCACTCTCAACAAATACTGCAGATGTATTGCTATGAAGTCATAAATATTCAGTGACTGCTGTATTAGTGTGGCAACATAGCTTTGTGTACCTTACAAAGCTATTTAAACCACAGCAAAAATCCTGAAATGTGTGATGTATTCCAGAGCTGGAAATACAGGCAGTGTCTGTGAAGTGAGGGCCATGAGACTGTCAGGCTTTATAGGGGAGAAGCTGGGATGTTTTAAGGCTTACCTGGCTACATAGGAATTGGAGTGGGGAGAATTATCTGGAAATCTAAATCAATATAAGCTATTGATAAGTTATAAGTTATTTCCCCCTTAAGAGGGCCTTCTTTCTCCCCTCAATAATATTTATATTCTTACAAACCTATCTAGTCAGTGTATCCCCTGACAGGCATTCCTGAGGAGTTGGCATATAGATGGAAAAGAGAATACAAAAAAGGAAAAAGTTCTTCCTGTTGGTACCTGCTGCCTTTTCTGCCATTTGTTGCTGGTTTCTGTAGCAGAGGAGATGAAGGGACCTTTTCTGGGAAGGGGTCAGTCCTCCCAAACCTCCAGGCAGGACCTGGATGTTCTCTGTGCTGCCAAGGAAGAGGCTGTGGCCTCCTGTGCTCCAGTGAGAGGGCACCTGGGCAATGCAGAGAGTTGTGGTCAATGGTGACAAACCACAAAAACAGACATTTGCAAAAATAAAGCACAGACAGTTACATCAAGGAAACAGTATGGGTTTTCCTAGGGAAAAATAGAGTGTAACAACACAGCAACCCTGCCAAACACACAAAGCAGGAGCCTGAGGGTAGCTCCCCTCAGGAAATAGAAGTGCACTCTATGTGCATGCATGTATTTGCATCTCTAACGTGACACTCCACAGTTTCCAGCCCAGGAGAGTTTAGGATTACCCAGAACAAAGCAACTCCTGTTCTCTGCTGCTGCTGCTTCATCCAAGCCCTGCTCTGGGCATCCCAGGTAGGGCAGCCAGCAGCGTTACAGATCTGGGCAGCCCTGTTTTACAAAAAGCAAGAGTATTCTCAGCTCTACTACAGAGTGCAGAGAGCAGCCTCAGAAGGATGCCAGACAGCAATAGGGAAGACATACAGTGTAATGTTAATGAAGAACTACTTCTGCTACACCACAGATCTTCTTGGCTCATCACTCCAGTCTCCTCTGACTCTTGATATTATAATGTAGAACATCAAAAAACAAAACCAAACAAAACACACCCCACCAAAACCCAGAATGAGTCTTGCCAGTCTACAAAATCTTCCTGAAAAACTGTGTGTAATCCATAACAATGCAATTTCTATGGTATTAAATTCCACAATGGCTAAGCAGCAAGTTGAAAACAGGGCTTTTGTTCATTTGGGTTTTGTTTACACACACAGAATTCTCACCCACCCATACTTTGAGGCAGCCAGCCAAGGCCCCAGAGGAGAAATGAAGGGATGGATGCCTTTTTTTTCCTTCTCCAAAGGGAATTTCTTCATCTCAGCATAGTTAATTATGTTCAAGCTACAAGTAAAATCATTATACTTCTGAAAAAAAAAAAAAAAAAGGGCATCTGTTCCTCACCCCTCTCATATTCAGTATTCAGTCTGTTTTCTGCTGCAGGATTTCCATACATTTCCTCAAGGTGTGCCACTGAACTTCAGATATGTTCCTAAACAGACATTCTAAAACAAAGGAAGTCCTGAAGTTTTGCTAACCAATGTGCTTCACTAACAGGGAACATCAGCAAGTCCCTCTTAGGCACTGCATGAACAATTAAGTAAATTACAGGAGCCTGAGAGCCTAACTGAGGCAAGATCCCTGTTGTAGGTGCTCTAAAATATTAGCTGAAATATTAGTTTCATTGTAAGCTAGGGGATTCAGTAGCCAACCCATCAGCAATAACACTCCTCCACACTTCCAGCTGGCAATATGTATTCTATTAAACTTGAACCAATAACTCATTGAAAAATAAATACTTCTAACACAGTGACATCCAAGAGAAAGGAAAAACAATGCAGAGAGATCCACAGTGACTGCAGTTATCAGCAAGTTTGATCTGCCAGGAGCCTCATTACACGAGAGGTTTCAGTGAGTCAGCAGTGCTCAAAGATTGTCCACTTTTTGCTGGGGTAACTCACCATCTGAATGTAGCCTGTCATCCATGAGGAGCTGGCATGGCCTTGCTGGATGTTCACCCTATGAAAAAATACTCAGCATTTCAACAGCAGTGTAACCTGCAGCAGACTGAGAATAAATATCAAACCCTACCTTCACTTTACTAAAGAAGCTACAATCCATGCAGGAATGTGAATGGTGCTGAAGATAGATTTCAGTCTTCAGAGGAAACATCTACTGTGCTAAGAGCAGGAGCAAAATGACAAGAGTTGTCCTGACAGTGTTCAAGGGGGTGTGAATAACAAAGAGGAGGCAGAACCATGTAGACTGACTGCTCATCCCCTGCATTTACTGTAACCAACTTTCTTCCTGACAAACTTCAGAGTCATAATTCAGTAATGCTGAAGTGAGTCATTCCAGAAATGGGCCCCGAGACAAGCCATCAACAAGCAAGGGAGGGACATACTCAGTCACTAGACACACTGGGATGCAGTAGCTGAAATGAAGAACTGCATCAAGAGAGCAGGGAAAAGCTTAATGGAGGCAGAAAGTGGTCTCAGGGAAGCAGCAGTCAGTTTATGCCAGGCTCCTAGTACAAGAAATCAAAAGACCTGTACCAACAGCACTGTCAATTCTCAACAATAATTTCAAAGGCTTGAACCAGGCTCTTCTTAGAGAAAACAAAACAAAACAAAAAACAAAACAAACAAAAAAAAAACACTCCAAAAAAACCAGGAATAAAGTACCCAGGTCTCAGCTCACTTCTGCAAGGACCCTCCATACACACAGTAGGAGTTCCACAGAGGTGAAGAATCCATTGAGGCTGCCCAACACTGCAAAAAACATGCACAGAAGTTGGAATTGTTTGCAGATGCAAGCGACATACAATACTAAAATGCTCACCAGAAAAAGTTTACTGTTACTACCTATGCAGAGAATGCACCTAGTGTGATTAAGAAAATAAAATTCAAAAAGCAGGATTTTTAATCAGTCAGCATTAAAGTTCATCAATTGTAATGCTAAAATACCTCATTATGAATCTGTGGTTTCAGTCCTGGCAGAAGACAGGCCAAAATATTTCACCTCAGAGCACTAATCTATGAGGCTTGGTTGAGTTACAGCAGCTCTTCAGAAAGTAACTTTGGATCCAGTGCATTTCAAGGTAAGACTCACAGGTCTAACAATTATCTGAAGGACTTTTTCCTAGTATGGATTTGGGTAATTCAGTCACTTTCTCCGGTGCTTGCAATACCTTCCTTTGCTAGATTAAGTGCTGTTATCAGAAGCCTTTTTGTACAAAGATATTTATAGATAAAGAAAAAAACCCTGAACTTAAATGGAGCTCACAAAGCAGACTTGTTAAACTTTGCTGTAGTTTTTGAGGTTATCGTAAGCAGTTCTACCATGCCATTGCTGTTTATTACACACAGGAACACCCACAGGGCCTCAGAGATGGGGATCCCACAGACATGATATAAATTACATACAGCTTAGATTTCAGTCATGCTCAGAAAACAAGAGTCAGGGACCACAAGGTAAATAACTGAACAGAGAGCTTATGGCAGGTGGCCTCATCCCTCTCAATTTACCATGTCAGTAGGTTTATCTGTCCTTTTCCACCCAAATCTGGTATGTGACTAAGCATCACAATCTAGACAAAAACCTAGACATCAAATCCTAGACAAGAAGCACACAAGAAGTATGGAGAGACACAAAGGAGATGGAGAGTGGGAAAGGATTAGCTAAGGGGTAAATTGCACCATTACTGCAAGAGAGAAGCCTTCATTTAAGTTCAAAACTCCATCCTACACAATACAGTCAAGAACTTACATTAGTTTTCTATTTTAGGGTGGATTCAGTGAATCTATAACCACAGGAAGCAACAAACCAACTTCCTGATGCTGTCTCTACTGATCAATTACCTCTGGAGCCAAGCAAGCTTCTCCATTAAAAGAGAGAGAGAAAAAATTAAATCACCCCAAAATTACAGGTTTTCCAGCCCTAATACACTAAAAACTTTGGGATTGGTATTATTACACAAATGGTACATAAGTACCACAAACTGCAGTGCATATCTTATCTTGCACAATTTTCACTGCCTTCCTGTTCAAGAATTTCAGTATCACCTAATGGATCAGGGCCAACAATGATACAAGTGCTCTGGTAAGGAAGAGTGACCAAAAAGTGATGAGACCAAAACAAGTGAGAAAATTCTACTCAGTTCTACAGAGGATTCTTCTCTTCCTATTCCATCAAATGAGTTTTAAGCTGCCTTTATACCATACCTGACTCGCCTTCATTTATTAAGAAGAGGCTAAAATCACCTTAACTCCTGTGGGAAAAGACTGAAGTATTTTTACCTCTCAGTATCAGAAACCTGTGGCAATTCCAGAAACAAGAGAAGGAAAGAGAGGAAAGAGAGGAAGAAGTGGTGGCATTCCTCTGCTCTGATAATTTCATTGCCTTTTGAGCATTGTCACATCATTTCTTATTTTCTCCTGCCCACCTAAAATAGAATTTTACAAGATGTGAGCACACTGTAAAAGGAGTCTCCTGGAAAGATACATTATAACACTTCTCATGAAGGATTATTTGTTTTCTGGATACTTTTTGTATGTGAGTTTGAGCACTGAACTCAATTGCCATCACACAATATGTATTTCTTCATTCTTTTTATGGGTTTGTTTGTTTGTTTTGCTCAAGTGTCATTAACTAGATCTTGCATTCTATTTCTGACTGGTGATCTGAACACAGTTCTTCATTCTTTTACCAGTTTTACATATTAGATGTCAGATTTGTGCCTAATTGCATGCCTTGCAAGATAGGCAAAACTGCACAGTGGAGGCATTTCAGACTAAAAAACCACAAACTGCTTGCAAAATTAAGCTGAGATTGGAATCTTCAAAATCAGCTCTCCAGAGCATGGGTCAGCTTCTCAAAAGAGTCCGAGAAAGCTACACTTCTGCTGGTGCTTGAAACAGAATTACTTCCTACAGCCCAGTTCTGTAAAACACGATTTTGCCTTGTAAAACTCATAATATGGAGTTTTATGATATTGCTGAAGAAAAGCAGAAATTTAAGCTGCACAGCCTCTCTGATCACTGTCCAACCGAAGTCAAAGCAAAGTTCTAACAAATTCTGAATTATTATAGCAAGCTCCACTTCTCCAAGCTAATTTAAACAGCGCCTTCATGTTTCAGCAAAGTATTGGAAAAAAATGGTAGTGGCGTTCCTGAAGAAGCACATGACTCGAATTGCACCTGTGAGAATGCGGGCACATTCTGGGACACCAACAACAGGGTGAAAAGAAACTGTTTTACCACGGGGAAGAGACACCTTTAAATCACTTACAAGGTTATTAACTCTTAGGTTACAGAGTAAGCCCCAATGATCTCAAGATATCTGCTTTAACAGGCAGCTGACAGAAGGCATTTGAGATATCACGCCATTTTCCACAGAATACCAAATTAACATAAACCAAAATCAAAGTGAATGAGATTAGACAGGGCTAGACCAAGTTATGCTCTACAAGAAAGCATCTAAGTCACCTAGCTCAAAAGAAGTCCCACACTAATAATGTTTGTTTCTCTGCTGCTCAACCTCGCTCTAGCACTTACTGCATCTGTAGGAACAGCTGAGCCTAGCACACTGTCCTCCCTCCATTCCCTGCCATCTCAGCTTGCTATATGCCTCGAGGAAAAAAAGTTGGTAGATATCCACCCACACAACTCCTTATGTCTCCCTTCCGCTTGGTTTCCTTCCCAGAAGGCCAAAAAGGACACGTTTTTTCCCCATGGCATGCCAGCCAACACTTCTGCAGCCACACAGATATTTCCTTTTTTATTCTTCCTTAAACTTCTGCGAGCCAGCTGCAGCCAAACCACAACACAGCCCAGAGAGAAACCAGCTCAATGGTGGGAAACACTTCTTTTTTCTTCCCTCCCCATAAATAAGTCGTAGATAGCATCAAACTGAACAGACTAATGAAACATCCCTACGTCTGTTTTGCTTCACTGACCTAATCTATTTGCTAAACACTTTGGGGTTTAGGATATCAGAAAATCTCAGTCAGTTGCTTGCTCAGTCTCACATAGCCAAGCTCTCCTTATCCAGCAGCTTTCCATGGAGCGTTAAGTTAAGCAAGACTCCCTGCACTCACCACAGAGGCTGCAGTTTATTTATTCAAGAAATTTAAGTAGGTTTTTAAGAACACTGGCAACCAGGGCATTTTTCCCATTCCTAAAGGGAGCATAGAATCAAAAACACATTCAAGACAAAACCACATTGTATTCCAACAGCTGGGGGAGTAAAGACCCCTCCATCCTCTTCTTGCTTGTATACTTCATTGTAAAGAACATATTTAAGTGGTGGGTGAACTGATTCCAAGCCTTCTCTTCCCACCCACCGCTTTTGTTGCATTTGCCTCTGTTCAATCATTCATTCATGCTCCCTCAGCCACTCGCCCACATCTATTCCTTGCTGACAGCCCAGCTGCACACACACATTCCCAATTACAGGAACAGCTTCTGTGTTCCAGTGCTGACAGAACAAGAGAAGCAGTGGGGAGAGAAGGCTCTGAAAGGCCTCAAGACAGACTGTCCCAGGTTTGCAGCACACACAAGTAGCGTGTGCCTGTGTTCAAGCTCACTCTTGAAAAACCACTGAAGCAGCCCCCAGGGGACTATTTGCAAGATCAAATTGATGCTGATTTTAGAGCCAGAGACAGCACTGGTAACCATCAAACATGGAAAGTGGTGTTTCCAAAGGAACTGAAGGCAGCTGAAATGGAAGAGCCTGAACTTGAAGAGCTCAGCCTTAATAGCCATGGAAAAGGCAACTCCCTGTTACAGTCCTTCAGCTGGAGGTAACCCTGCTCATCTTGTCACTGCACACTACTTCTGAAAACATTCTTTCCCCACCCTCTTGACACTCACCCTTGAGATGTTTGTATGCATCGATAAGATCCCCTCTGTCTTCTCTTCTCCAGGCTGAACAAGCCCAGATCCCTCAGCCTTTCCTCATAAGAGATGCTCCAAATTCTAATCAGACATGTGATGCCTCACATCCTAATAAAGAGTCATTACTGAAGAAATCCAATATAACAAAAATTTAGGAGAGAAAGTATTCATCTTCTACAGACACCACTGGAACTATGACACCCAGGCACATCAGGCCCATCCTTTTCTACCTCATGTTTTTCTAACAGCATTTTTCCCCTTTCCTCTCAGGGTTCAAGGCAAGCCTTGAGGCACAGTTGTGCCTCACACAGCAATGAATCCAGCCCACCCAACACTGAGCTACAAAAACAGTCCTGCAAGGAGTATTTCAAGTTCTCAGAGACCCTCCTGATGAACCTGAGCATTACCAGCACAACATGATGTATGCAATAGCAAAGGAAAGACGTGATGGGGTACAGACAAGGAGCATAATAGCAGGAATGGCATAATTCCCACACTTTATCTTCATTATTTGACAGTTCACAATCTCTTCAGGATGAAACCTACAATCTTACCAGGTGATGTGCTCAGCTGATTGCAGTGACACACACTACATTAAATTCTCCAGCAACCAGAGTGTAATAGCCCTCATTGCTGCGACAGATTGAAAGTGCCATTTTAAATCTATTTGATTTTCTCAGTAGATATGAGTTCCTGATGAATCATTATGTCTCAGTGGAGCAGAGGGGATGGGTTACAACCCAGCTAGATAACCAGCAGGGAATGCAAAAGATTGTATAGCAACATGATATGCAAAGCATGGAAGAATAATGACCAAATTAAAGCTTTCAACCCTGAATGAATGAAACAAAGTTTCTAAATTATACAGAGCATTAAATAAGTATGACAATTTCAAATGTGGTGACTACCTGCTAGGACTATATTGCAACATTTACTCTCACTTTTAAAGAAATGAGGAGGGAAGAGAAGGATGATGCTGTTGCTGCTCAAGCCCCAGCTGAGATTTGGGCTACTGCATGTAGCTGAAATCTATTCTGGGACTGCAAGATGCCACCTGGATTTTTTTCAGGGGACCACAGCCAGTGTGGCTGCCACCACACTGCCACAGGTGCAGGCACAGAACACCTTGGCAGATTTTATCCCTGGGAGTGCTGCCTTCACAGGGACTGAGAATCCCAGCTCAGAGACCCACCCCAAATCCAAGCACTGCACCTGAAGCCCAGCAGATGCGTCTGTCCTCTGACTTGAGTGCTTTGGCACCAACAGCAGCAGTTCAGGCCCTCCAAGGCATTGAACTCTGGCCATAGTGCAGGAAGGACTAAACACCCACCTGTAAGGAATTAGGGATGCCACACCTACAAGCTCAGATCTGAGAAGCTGACCATCATCAGGCCTACAGTCAACTGCAAATCCAGCTCTCTCAGGTCTCTTTAGTAATCAGAAATTTTAAACTTCTAAAAGGCATAAAGCTGCTCAAATAGAAAGCCTGTATCTGCAAGACTTAAATGCATTACAGGAAGTGCTAGATGTCTTGCCAAGGACAGAGAATACCAGAAATCGTGAACTAAAAGTTAAAATCTTTATGATTATTCTACCTTTAATTGTTTACTATTGCTTAAACATGTGGCACCTTATCACCAGCTCAACAGCTGGCTGTGTTGCAAGGATCACAGAATAAGCTGAGTTGGAAGGGACCCACAAGGATCATCAAGTCCAGCTCCTGACCCTGCACAGCCCCATGCCCAAGTCACACCATGTGCCTGAGAGCACTGTCCAAGTGCTTCATATTACCCACATCCACTACACGCCTCCCGGAGTTGAATTTTTCACTGTGAAAGGCTTCTAGCAAATATAAGGTATTTCTGAGAAGCAGCAGGGGAAGTTGGTAATGAGGAGAGCACTCTTCAGATGGTTTAGGATATTTAAATAAATGAGGCCTAAAATCCATTCATTTTGAAACTACCCTTGCCAGTGATTAACATGTTGTAACAACTCAGCCTGGTGTTAATCTCTATGGGCAGACAAAGAAACATTAGCCTAGACTATTTGCTCATAATTTTTAAACTGAAATTTCATAAGATACTTTGGGATGCAGTAACCTCTAGAGGACCCCTGTAAATTAATTTATTTTCAAATATCCACAACCTAAGTAGAGAGGGCTTTAAATTAGTACCTTGCATTAGATGAAACAGCTTCTCATTGTGTTCACTGCAAAATGTGAATTAGCAGAGAAACATCAGCAATTGTGCCCGCAAATTATTTTATTAAAAAATCATTTTGTCAGTGGCACCCTTTGCTTTCTCTCCCCTACATTCACACAACTGCATTTTAGTAGAACCAGCAGAGCCTTGCTTCAGCTCAGAAGAGCCTGTACTTTTGAAAGCCATGCTGTATCAGGCTAATTCAGATATACACAAGGTTCAGGCAGGAGCTTGGGAGGAGAGAAGGAAGGAGGGAGTTTGAAAGTTTGGGGGTTTTAAAGCACTAACATATGAGGAAGTGGAGTGCTTCAGCACTGGGAGCAAACAGTGGATGATGCAAAAAGCTCTCCCAGTCTTAAGGCTAGTAAACTAAAGCCCTCAAAATACTTCAATTATAAAGAAATGGAGAAGGCTTAACTCAGCAGATATAACTGCACTTGTCAGTCCCAACCCTAGATGTGAAAGCATAATTTATGATTAACATTTCGGCTGATACATTCTTTGTTAGTCTCAGTATTCATCCAGGTAATACATCTGCTCCACATCCTTTTGTAATTTTGGCAAATTGGTTTTGATCAATGGCATTCTTGCTAACAGCCCACTTCTTAATTGGCACTGCAGCATCGCTTCAGCTTCTCGTCAGGCTTGGGATGGAGAGCCCTTCAGTTAGAGCTCTTGTACAAAGTGCTGGCAATGCCTGCCTTGAATGCTGGACGAAGAGTGGCCGGCTTGCCCGTGTGCCATCTGCAGAGAGATTGGGTAACACACACTGAACTCGTCACCCCATAAACATGGGCAGAGCTATCGAGGCTGTGTGGGGCAGCCTAGGAATGCTGATTCCAGAGACCCAACAAGCTCATCTAACTTCTGACCAGCACAGAGCTGTGATGTGCTCATAAACCAAAGCACACAGTAAGCCTGGAAGAAAGATCCTGACAAGCTCCAGGGCTGAAGTGACAAGGAAAAAAATTGCCAGGTTGAGTTCAGATTCTGAAATCAGGTGCATTTTTGTTTCCAGTATGAGTAAACCATACATTCTCCAGGAGCTTAGATGAGCAACCTGGAAGAAATACTTAGCAATCATTTTAAGTGTATTGATGAGAGGGTCTGCTGAATCTGCAATTCTTGCTAAAACATCAACAAAAATCTTACAATGAAGTAAAAAAATGATGGAGGACAAAGCTGAAAATACCTTGTTATTTATATAAAAAAATCGTCGTTTCCTCTTTGGACAACATGGTTGAAACCACCTCCACGTACAGACTTTTAAAAATCTGTTGTTCTTTTCCCTGTCTTTCATGTGCAAATAACTTGCATGATGGGCAGTTGTAAAAGACAGGGAAGGGTTTGCTATTTTAAAATCAGAAAGTCAAGTAAGAAAGAATAATACCAGAATTAATCTAAAGATACAGAAAGTAATAACTTGACATGCCTATCACCTATAACTTCAAAATACAGAAGAGTGAACCCAAAAGGGAAGCCTGATGGAAAGCAAATATGAATAAATTAGTCACTGCAAGTGTGGCTAAAAATACAGCTGATTCCAGGAATTCATCAATTTGAAAGCATATTTGACATGCACACATAGTAGGAATTACACATTCATAAACATACCTCAGGACATGCCTCAGCCACTGGACTTGGGAAAAAATCATCCCTAATGAATGTTTATACCTATTTGCATCACAGTTCCTATGGTCTTGTCTGTTCTTTAGAGCAACCATGGGATCAGTCTATGGTTCTTCACCTCACTCCACAGAATGCTAATCCCCAGCTATCAGTAGGAAAAAGCCACTTATCTCAGTAACAGGGGCTGCTGTACTCTGCTGTCATCTTAGTCTGGAACCAGATGTATACAAGAAACAACTATAAGGAAGGAATTCCAAATCTTGTTTAAATTCAACCACAGGATTATTTATGATGTGCATGATGTTTCGCCCCAGTTTCTCAAAGATAGGGGAAACAGCATTTGTTTAACAGGTTAAAGTAAAATTAAAAAGAAAGGAAGAAAGAATGAAAGAAGAAAGGAACAAATGAGTACTATAAGCCCTGGTACCAAATGTAAACACTCAAGATGCCGTTTCAAAATCCACTGGAAGGTCAGGAGTAGCAAGTGGCTTTGTCACCAGGTATCAGTGCTGGGAGAGGCATCTTGAAAACAGCAGGAGCTTAAGCTCTCCACCTGTCCCTGCTGAGTCAGCAAAAGGAAACCAGCACTGCGACGGCAGTGATTCACAGAGGGCTCCAGGATGCCCTGCTCCACCCTTTGGAAAGAATGGATCAGCTACCAATCTCTCAACAATAATCAAAGCAACTCAGGGGAAGCCAAAGAAAAGGCTTAGCAGAACAGCACAAGCAGATCCCATTCAAAGTAAGTGCCGATTTGCAAGGCTACCTGCCCATTACACCGGATGCTTTATTGGTCAGAATATGCCTATGCTGGAATTTCTTTGCCATTTAATTTTATGGGTCATGCCCCAGAAGAAAACAGAACCAGAAAATTATTGCAGTGAAGTAAATTAATTAATTACAAGTTACAAGGAGCACCGGTTAAGCATTAAGGCTTTTGTTTCTTCTGACTTTACACGTTTGTTGAGCAATGCACTCACACTCAGCCCTTCCTACCTGTTCTCCAGCATTATAAGACCTTATGAGGCTGTACTCATGCCACACCTCCCTTAGAGTCAACCCAGGACAACAAGTTTGGAAAGGCAATATTTACTGTAGGGTAAGAATTCCCATAGTTGTGGTTGACAGATGTTCTTTTTGTTTTGACGTGCTTCATCTAGATCCCTGTGATTCCACTAAAACAAAAGGAAACATCGTATTATTTTCACTTCAAGAATAAAAGACAGCTCCAAATACCTGTTCTTTATGAAAAAAAGCCCTGTCATTTTCCTCCCTTTCAACTGCTATTAGAGCTTTACTATGATTTGGGGTATTTAATGATCATGCTTAAAGATACACACACAAGAAGCTGACTGATCTTCTAAATAATCCATTACACATAGAATAGCACCTGATTCATGTAATTTATTGAAATTGGGAGGCATTGAAGAAATCCACTATTTTACTCTACATCTCCAAATCATACCAGCTTTGCCAAGAGACCAACAGAATCCTCCATGGGAAGTTAGGAGAGATCAGTAAATTTTTTACTAATTACCCTCTTTATAATAAGAGAATCTGGCTGCTTGTGCACAAAAATGCTACACTGCTTGTGTAAAAGTGCTTTCAGTAAGAGTTGATGTGATTCATACCCATATTAGCAGCCTTTGACAAGATGAGTTTTTTAATATTATGCAATATATACACAAAAGTGCAGCTCTGCTTGTATCATTTTTTTTCATATAAAAATATTTAACTATCCCATCCCCAAACTCTCCATTTTTTGTTTCTTTCATTGAGCTTTTTACTAGATTAGTCTTGGAATACCAGCAAGCTCTGCTTTTTCATTTCAAACCTGATGTTACATTTGTTATTCCGATGTTGTAGCAATGGAATATTGTAAACATGCTTTTCTTATAAAAGAGTCAGTCAAGCACCTGCTAGTGCACACGTGGAAGTGTTTAACTGGAGCCTTAATACAAATTGTCCCCATCTTACACTTGGAATATTCATTTGTAGTTGTGCAGACTGGCATAAAAACGTGGCTGTTTAATTTTACTGTCGTCTATGAACAGGAAGGTATTGCTCTCTTTTATTTTTTTAAATGAAGATGACAAGCTGGAGGCATCTGCTTAATTACACTGGTAATTATCTATTTCAGCATAGAGACAGGCTCATAAGGACATGGTCCTGCCTGTTTTTATCTGGTTTAGAGGTTGCTTTTTTACCTGAGCAAGTGATGAAAGTCTCAGCGTCATCCTGCAGGTGACGTAAATGCTCGATAAAAACCAGCCATTGATACCAGCAAGGGTTACTGCTGGGATCAGACTCCACTGAACAGAGCTGCACTTCCAGATCGTGACTGCCAGTGCTTAAAGCAGTTTACAAGGGAGAAGGGAAGTGTTATCTCTGTATTCACACAGCTGCCTTCAGGGAAAGGTAACATGAGAACACTGCATTAACCAGAACACAGACTGTGTCTGCAAATGTAGGTGCAAACTCTCACAATATATTAGTTAGAGGCGTAAGTCCATTTTCAGCATATGTTTAATTTTGCCACTAGTTGTCTTATTTCCTTTCACCTGACAGTAAGATCACAGCAGGTTTAAAATCAAGCACACCTCATGTCACATTAGGAGAAATGTCAAACTCTCTGCATTAGAAGAATAACTGATAGCAAATTTTATTCAATATAAAAATCTCTGCCTGGAAAACAGAAAAATGCCTGTACTGTATGAACATGCCTGAATATTGTTCGAGATTACAGCCTGCAGACCAGAGTGTAAGCTATCTCTCTTTTAGATTCACAGCCCTCAGCCAAAGCCATGGCACCTGATCTGTGCCAGCTCTTACCCAGCAGCAGCTGAGGAACAAGTGATCTTTCATTTGCCAAGCAGTAAAACCCACACAGAATAATTGCTGAGCAACAGCCAACATGCTGTAAATCAAAAGTTGTTGCAGAGCCACCCTCTCAGAGGCAGGAAATTTTCTTGTTATGTTTCAGAGATCTAGACCATTCTGAATTTGGAGAAGACCACATGATGGCACAAGCACAGATCTCAAAGAATGTGCCTCCTCCCTGCTTGCTAGGCACCCTGGGTAAATAGGAAGTTGGAATGAATGGTCCTAAATCATACTAAACCCCACTGTCCTTAGTAGCTCCTAGGCATTTAAGAACATGTTGAGTTCTCAAGCAAACAAATTTTCCCTTCTCCCCTTATGGTTTTCCAAACCTGTCTGCACTAGTGACAACAAAAACCACTGGAAAAGAGTAGGAAACAGCTGGGGGAAATAATAGTAGCCACAGTGGGAAGGGGATGCCAGAGGACAAGGCAGTTCCCAGGGAAGTCCTCTTTTCCAGAATCTCCACTTCCATGTGAGTTTATTGCACTAAGGCCACTGAAAAGAGAAGTATCCCACTAGACCTCAGACCAGGACTCTGTTATCTACACAACCCTGCTCCAAGATTGTCACAGAATGAGCCTTATTCCACAATCTACTCTAAGCAACACGAGTCACAAGATTTCAGTATGCTTTCAAAGAGTATGGCCATCCAGTAGAAGACAGTGCTTTGAAAAAGTACCTAAACCCACATGAATGGCCCCCCAGTACCGGGAGAAAATAGCCAATTTTCAATAACTTGGGATAGTTTCAGCAGCTTTGTTGGCTGACTCCATTCCGGACTCCGGGAAAAATCCCGTCCGGGTTTTCACTCCAACCGGCTGCTGGATCTCGGATGGAATTGCCCGAAGATGAAGTAAAATTTCGATTTTTTTTATGGCTTCCCTTGGCCAGCTGGAGCCGGGATGTGCTAAGCTACCCCCTCCACCCAACACTGCAACACCGGAATTTTCTCCATGAAAATTCATTGGTGCCATCTTGAGAAGAAAATACAACTCAGCAACTTCTACTGCAGTACCTTTGAATGACAAGATCCCATGGCAAAAATATCCACAAAAAGTTCAAATAAATAAGAATACATGAATACCAACATCAAAATCTGGGCTGCAAATCTTCAGTTAATCAAGTTCAGTGCTTACAGCATGGTCTGTTTATTTTCCAGATGAAAAACCACTAATGCAATGGGAGTAACAAAGGCTTAATACCTTTAAAATAAGGCAAAAATTAGTACATTCTAGGCAATTTCATACTGTCGAAATTTGAACTATCAGCTCCAGAAAAGCACATACCAGCTGAAAAAAAGCCTGTAAAAATTCTCTCAGAATTCTAACAAGATCCTTCAAATAGCAAATAAAAAAGTTACCTCAAATAACAACGAGTGCAATGCAGAACAGACACAAACAGTAACAGGATGAGGGTAAATCTCAGAGTCTGGAGTCAAACAGAGCAGTTTAGCCTGATGGAATCAGCACAACCCTGTCCACATCCATCCCAGGGAAGAGCGTGGGCTTCTCTGGGGACACTCCTGCCCAGCCCTCCCCACACAGCCAAGCACAGTTATGGGATGCAACGAGTTACACCTGGCTTTAACGAAGGCTTGTTAAGACAGTCCCCACGCCAAACTTTCTTACCAAGAAAGATGCTCTACTCGATAAATTATTGCATTCAGACCACTTAGAAATTGGAGAGGTGGATTGACGCGTACCTCATAGTTACGATTTAAAGAGATTCTATCACCACAGGGTCTACATCATGTCAGGCAGACATAGAAAGGTGGCCACTAAATTCGTTCCTGTGGTCGTCAGAGTGTCTAAATGGCTCTGATATGAACCACACAGAGGCCACTGCTGCCATAAAAGGCCATATTAGTTTGTTCAACAGCCTTCGTGTAAAGATAAAAGACAATTGCCTGCCAGAAGTTGTCCATCACCTCTTCACTCTGATCTGTACAACTGAACTTCTCCATCCTAATTGCTGTAAAGGACGTAAACCCACAACTGATAGTAAACCAAACTCCATTATATTTTTCTAGGGAATGGCTTCACTTTGGTGTTTAAAAACTACCTGTGACTGCAAATGCCATTATTTCCAGATAAACCAGTATTATTTTTCAGAGATGAATTAACCTTCAGTCTAATGAAACTGAGTTCACTGACAGACACTGCTCTTCAGTGAGCCAAATGATTCCAAAAGTTCATCTGTCTGTAACAAGCACTGACTAACGCCCTCTCAGTACAAAACACAAGCTAACTTTGAACAGATGTTACTTTAAAATCTCTTTTAACTGTGGCCAACTCGAGAACATTCAGATCAATGCACAGCACGTGCAGGCTCAGAGGGCTGATAGGCTCTGCCCCTTCTACAGTTTCAGCTTGGTAACGCACACACTCATGTGGTGCACATTCACCCCAGAGTTTTTATCCATCAGAATCATAAAGAGCATTTCTCCTTGCACTCACTATATAATTGGCCAAATTTCTACAAGCATATGAAAAAATTTATAGACCACACCAGATTTAAATATAATTAATCAAGACGGTTTGGGGTCACTTAATCAGGGCATACAACTATTTGCAGTTAGTGTTGCTTTTAAGAGCAATTGTTCCATATTTCTCTTAAGAGTAATAAATTACAAGGTTCTTTCCTTGCCTTTGCAATCCAATTTCTTATTTTATCTCTTGACTTTTATTCTCTCTCCCACATGTTCCTCCCTTAATTACAACTTCAAACATTAGAGAAAAAAACTGTCACAATGAATCAGATGGTTGGTCCATGAGGTGTGCTATTCTATTTAATACAGATGTCAGACTAGCAGATCACTTGGAAACAACGCTGCACTGCAAGTCAGCTGAAGAGAAATTCTCACAAGCTTTTTCAATATTCAGTTCCATTAGATGATTCCATAGTGGATTTAACCAATGCAAACCACAGGAAAGCCAAAGAGGTGGCATGCAGCATTTGCAACACTTGGGTTTCAAATAGGTGTCATTTCCTATAGAAAAGGCACAGCAACTGGGTCTGCAGAACATGCTTATACACAAAATTCACCTTGCTACCAAGGCAAGGTATTTCCCCTATGGTATACTATTCTGTATGCTCAGGAAGAAACTAGAAAAATGATTAAACTTATGTGTCTGTCCTACCAGAAAGTGTTAATCCCTTGAAAAATCACATTTACACTATCTTTTCAACTATCTGCTTTTCAAGCAACAATGTCTGGTAACGTTTCCAGGGTGTGAGCAGCTAAGCAACAGAGTTAAGGTAACCTAAAGGTCAGCAAGTTCTGCCTGAAGTCACAAGCAGTGCCACGTTTGATTTAATCTTAGGCTGAAAAAGCTTCCCAATTCCAAGTTTGCAAGCTTTGAGTTAGAGTAACTCTGGCCAGAAACTTCAGTTTAAATCTATATCAGTGTTATCCAGCTTCCCCAAAACATGCACAGAGCTAGAGTTTTCAGATTGGTGCCTGGTGTGTTCCACCAAGGAGTAGGAGTAATGGCAGTGTAGAACTACAGCCTGCACAATTGGCTCTACAGTAACTCTCCCTTCAGTTTCTGGCTCATGCACACTGGGTATTCCACATGTTTTCTGAAAGGTAAATGCACGTGTGAGGAACTCAAAGGGAGTGAGAGAACAAAGAGATAAGAATTCCCACAGAGATGCAGTTAAGACAAAAATTGAGTCTCAGTTCATAACTTGGCAACCTCTTCTAAATATCCTGTTGGATATTCGGTGTAATCCCTCGAAAAGATTTTGGATAAATTAGGCCTTAGTGCAGCATCAGGGAAAGCACCTGCAATCAGCAAGATTTTTCCACCCACCTCCATGAGATCAAAACGAATTTTGAATAAACCTTCTTGTTTATCATATAGATACACACTGTTTACTTATTTAAAAGACTGTTCTCTCCTTCCTGCCTCGGTAGGTACTCAGCAATTGCTGTGCTCCTTTAATACAGTTGGAATATTTGAAGCATGAATCAGAAGTTAATACTGCACAATGTTTTGTTAGGTATTTTATGACAGATTACACTCATTAAACCTGTGATTACTGTTTATATTTATTGTGTTCCAAGGAAGGATTACAAAACCAGTCCTACAGACCTGCTAGAAGGCTTAATTGCATATTTGCTGTATTTGCACCAGAAATTAAAAAGCAGAAAGTTACATTCTTTAGGCAAAATTAAAGTTTGCCCACACATATAAAATTTTTTTCTAGTTGCTGGATTTCCCCATACTTTATTGTAGAGTCCTGACATATAAAAGGCTCTATTTCTATACTCTACATGATGCTTCATGAATTAGAAAAGGAGAAAAAAATGCAGTTGCACAAAAGCTTAAAATTATTCACAGCAGTAAAGTCACCTTTACTTATTTGAGCTGTCTTTTTTCATTTATTGATAGACTTGAGTTCCAAGTCCAATTGGGTATTTCTCCTAACTTTTCAAAGTGTTGCACAGAATTATTTGGCTCCAATTAAACAAAAAAAGTAAAACTGCTTGCTATCATATGAAAAACTTAAAAGGTCATGGCAGGATGGGAGTTGGAGAGAGAGATGGGAGCAGAAATACATTATAAAAAACACCACCAAATCCAACATTTTCTCCAGTAACTAACAATGTGTCTTTTACATGTCAGTAAGATTCAGGCATTGTCAGATTTCATAATTTTGAAGGCTGGTGCTATTTATTCAGCACTTCAAAGGGATTTGACTTAGTTTCAGACGCAACTGTGACCTTCCCATACAACTGGAAGAAAACCACTTCAGATCTGCAACAGATTTTAAGCTTTTCTCCCTAGCACAGAGATCTTTCTATGTCATATGACAAGCATGGAAATGACCACACAAGATAGACAAGGACCTATAAGACTCCACTGAAGGGAGCTTTTTGGCAAAAACACTTGTAACATCCTCATTTTTCATCCATCAACTAATACAGCCCTAAAGCCATGCTCCAAGGAAACGACACAGAGATGTTTCTAGGGAACATATATGAGCAACACCAAACCCAAGTCTTCATAACAAACTGTGCAGTATGTATGCACTAAACATCTGCGGTCTACCAAATGCAAAAGCGTTTTCCCTCATATATCTAGCCATTGTTTTAATTGCTGGCAAATTCCCTGTCAAAACTCTGTAAGGTGGTACAGATTATTACAGCAAATCCATTTCCAGTTATTTCCAAAGGGTATTTCTCAATAAGGTATTAACAGGAACTTATCCCATATGTGAAGATAATTAATGTCTTTTTCTGTTTATGACTTCACTAAGAATTAGGGTGATGCAATTGAGTTACTCTTCTCCAATACAAGCAGTATTTATAGGAGGGATCCTGCACAAAACCCCAGAGCTGCTTTGAGCTCAAGGTGGATTTAAGCCAGGTGAGAGGCTCTCTTTCCTCTCAGCCCATAATTATGCAGTTCCATAATCAATGTTACTTTTCTGCAAGAAAAACCTCGTCACACAGAATCCAAAATGAGCAAACATTACAGATGTAAACCAGGTATTTCAGTGGCAATTCTCCCATGAAATCATCAGCTGAGTTGCCAGCAGCACTAAAGGCAATGAAAACACTGCAGCTATTACAAAAGCAGCAACTGATCTGTAACACAGACAAGCATTATTCTTTGTTCGCAACAAAGATGAGAAAATTGCAAAGAAAATTGGAGTTTGAGGCCAGGAAATGAGTTTCTCCAGCTGTTGAATCAGTCAGCAAGTTCAGAAGGGCTTCACTCACAGTTGATAATAGATCTTTTCCTCTTGGAAACTACAACTAAATGGCCAACAGTGGGAGGAAAAATAAATTCTCTATATTGTTTGTTATTTCCTATACTATTGAGCTGGAGGGTATCTCACGAGCAAGGAATTTTTACCTTTATAGAACCAATCCAAGTTTTTCAAAATCATACTGAAAGTTCTATTTCTAGGTTTGCCATTATGAACAAAATTTACATTTCCTTTCTTTCCTTCTTATTACTAGGTCAAAGGGAACACTAAGTCAGGATTTGCCTTAAAAAACACCCCTTGATTTTTGTGAAGAATGTGTGTGGGATCCTATCTAGCTTTCGGAAAGACACCTCGAACAGAAGAAATCTTCAAGATTCTCCAGTAGTTTCTTTTTCCAAACAAACAAGAACTTTGACAGCTTCAGATGGCACAAGGAACTCACAGCACTTGCAGTACTATTTTCTGACACAAATATTCCCATGGTAGATGAAGTTTTTATATCTTAATTTCAGGCAAAAAAGTGTGTAATTCAATTTAAGAGTAAACACGGTAAGAATGGCACCGCTGACTTAACCAAAACTTTTTGTACCAACAGAGATCAAACATTTCCCACAAAGGGAACAGAATAATAAATAGTCAACCCCCGAAATTTGTTTTATCAACTCAAATTGACATTAGATGCTCGAGGATATCTGAATGTAAAGTTACAGTACATATGTCTTCAACAAGAGACTTGCCATTTCAATCTCCTTTGCTCCTATTTATTTTGCAAATGTTCAGTATAGCTCTGGAAGATCTTTTTAATAGGAAAAAGAAAGGGAGGTTGCAATATTTACTTTTGCAGGCTTAAGTACAACATTTTTGCAATAGCATTGAGTTTGAATATATCCTCAGCCCTTTCTGCAGGAAAGCACAGTTGCACTCTGTTGCTGAGGCAGGACAGAGGAGTTGTCATTTCTTACCCAGAAAACAGCTAAGCAAGCATCAGCAAACTGGCAATCAAATCTAGTTCTGCTTTAAGCTTTCAGGCTCCAAACTCTTTCTCCAGTTTGCTGTCCCCGAAATCAACTGCTGTAGGCTTTAAAGAGCTTTGAGCTCTCAGCTGGGAGCAGTATGGTCTAATGTCATCTGCTTTATTTCAGCCCAGGCTGCCTGTTCAGGTCCTTTATCACAAATACCCCAGCGAACACATCTTTGCTGGGCTCTGAGGTTTCTGGTTTATTCCATAGCTCAACTATTCGTGCCTGTCCACTGCTGTGTGACTCAGCAGCCATTTCCCCCACACCTGCAATTCCTCTCTAGCATTTAGTACCTTGGCTCAGTACTTCGAAGCTGCTCTGACCTGCAGCCCACACAGGCACATTGTGGGTCCAAGGTCCTGGCTAGTCCTGTTATCCCAGTCTGCAAGCACCAACAGCCACTCTTGATGTGGCTTCCAACTTTCTTCAACTAGGAAGGGCCTGACCAAGGTCTCATCTACTCTATGAAAAGGAAGTGTTCAAGGATGCAAACAGACAGTGCCACAAAAGATATAACCTATGTAATCTTAAAAGTCTTATAGGAACTATATTGATCCCAGACTTCAAGTCTGTGTATTTTTGATGAAAGCAGATTTTTATTTGGCTGGATTCAGCTGTGAAATATATGGTCTTGCCAAAAGGAACATTAGCTCATTTACCTTGACATGGACCAAATCATCAATCTGGACTTGGATCTAGATAGACAGGACATCCTTCCAATTTTGCAAAGCCACTTAGGACTCCTGCATTTGTCTATCCAGGATAAGAGAGGTTCTAATTCCTTATCTCTTCTTTGAAAGAATAATAAGAGTTTAGAAATTCTTAGCCTACCCTAAGCAGTTTACTTTCGTGACTAGATAGATGCCACCTCGTCATCTTGGATCTCAGTGTCTGGAATAGAGAAGACCCTTTAGTTAATTTGCCAGACAAATAAATGTTAATAGCAGCAGACAACCATGCTAAATCCTACTCCTGGGGGAAAGACTTGCTGCAAGTACTCACCAAAATAACATTGAGTTCTGGCTTTTAGTGCCATATCTATGGAGGGGAATTTCCTGTCCGAGGGAGAGGCATAAGAAATCAGGTTTATGAGCTCCAACAGAGAGGGTTTTGATACCAACTAGTAGAAACACAGAAGGGACAGAACTATGAGAGTACTCGGTATCCTTTATAGTACCTTCTCTTACTACCGCTCACCCTCTTCTTCCTGTTGGCCTCCAGCATATCACACATTGTTTTGCCATTCTCAAGTACACAGAGGGCTCAAAATTGTATCTCTTTTTTAATGACCTTAGAAACTTCCCTGAAACGTGCCTGCTGAAAAGACAGAAGCAAAGCTGTGTTTTGCCTCCAAGGTCTGAAGCACTTTGGCCTGATTTGTGTATTTTCTGAAGAACAGACAGCAAGTAGGTCTGCTGCCACTCTTATGAGTCTCAAACTGCCACCCCAGGAACTGGCCTCAGTGATGTCAGGTGTAGGGTCAAAAGCAGATCTGAGGTCATTTCTTCAACATCTCCAGGGATGGTGACTCCACCATCTTCCTGGGTGGCCCATTCCAATGTTTAACAACTCTTTCTGTGAAGGAATTCCTTCTGATCCAGCCTGAACCTCCTCTAGCATAGCTTGAGACCATGTCCTTTTATCCTGTCACTGGCAGCCAATCAATCCAGCCTGTCTAGATCCCTCTACGGCACTGAAACAAATTCAAATTCATAAACAAAACAAAACAAAAAAAAAACCCAAAACAAAAAAAAAAAAACAAACAAAAGAAAAAAAAACAAACCAAAACAAACAAAAAAACCCCAACCAACCAACCAAACAAATAAAAAACAAACAAACAAACAAAAAAAACCAAAACAAAAAACAAAAACCAACCCAATGAAAAGCAAACCAGTCCCAGTCTGGACACCTAAAGGGACAAAACTACATAAAAGAAAACTTATGACCTCTTCATAAAACTTTGTTATGCTCAAATTAAAGCAACCAAAAACTCATCAACCATTCTCAGAAATCACAGTTCACACACTCTTAAAAATAACAAACCCCAAAACAGAACAAAGATAGGAAATTACAAGCTGCAAAAAATAAAATTGTTTTTAATTAGCCCAGACAGAGCAGCCCCACTATTTCACTTACCCCACTCCTGAGACAGCTCCAGTGGCAGGCATATTGTGTAACACGCTGCCTACTCTGCCGAGCAACTCTCTAGGATCAGCACAGCCGTGGCAAGCAGGGCAACATGCTGGATTCAGGTACTCAGCCTCATCCTGGACTCAGCTGTACACTGATACACAGCTGAACATGTGGACCTGGAGAAATACAAATGACCTGCAGCTACTTCCCCTGCCATAATTTTTATGGTGTTCACAAATTATACCCCAGCAACCATGTAACTTCCAGCTCTTTCTTGCAACAATTGCAAAAAAGGCAGTGTTGTATAAAGGTTTTGTTTCAGGTTTCCCTTAGAAGCACTACATGCAGCAGATACTGCTCTAATATTGTTGCTCCTGGAGAAACCTGCCACTAGTCCCTTTGGCTCATGTTTCCCTTGGGTTTCCCACCTGCTGGGCTGGAGCACAGCTCTCTAGCTGGCATCCTCAGCATTTCAGAAAAGCAGCAGCACCTAGTGCACGTTCAAAAATGCAAACAAGAACAACACAGCTCCACACCAACCACAGTGGCAGAGGCTCTCCAGGTTCCCTGCCTCGTGGTTTCCAGCAACGCCATCATCTTACCTCCTCCTCAGCTCTAACACAGGTTCTACAAAGCAGTTCAACCCCCTCTCCAAGGCCTTCTATTGTGATGCAGATTCCAGTCACTTTCTTTTCAAAGCCAGGTGTTCTGTTTTCTCAAAAGCCTTCAGGTAGCAAAGTCTCTCTTTGGCTCACATTTATCCCAACAGAAGCATGAGTGGCAGTAAGATGCCAGTAAAGCCCAGGAGGAACCATCTGTTTCTATTATAAACATCCTTAAGAGTGCTTCTTTAATCCATTTTTGGTGCATCTTCGTCAAATCTTTAGAGTTTTACAGCAGGTTGTTTCCTGGCCCTGCAAAAAGCCTCACTCAATCCTGCTTGAGAAGTTGTGAAGTCAATTACCACAGTGAATGGCTTCATGCCCACCACTTGGGCTGGGGCATGGCCTGGCATATGCTGCCTTCCACAGCGCTGGAAGCCTCTTCTCTCAGGGTGTTGGGCCCATCTGCAGCCCAGAGTACAGCACAGATACACGTACCTACCCCACCTTGCTGGTACATCCCCACATGGAAAGTCTTTCATGTGCCCATGCCCAAGTTTTTCCCACACAATAGGGGATCTTTCATGCTGCTGTCTTCCAATTCTTTATAGCATGTGCTTCAAATCCATGTGGGGTTACCAGAAATCAGAGGGTAGGCATGACAAGCTATAGTCACCTACCTATTCTGCTTGCCCTTTTCCAGTCTATATAAAGCATCAGCAGTTTTCCTATTTTTCTTTTCCCAAGACATCATCCAGTCTCTGTATTACCCAGCCCTGCCTTCTCAGTATTCCTGCCTCCAAATTCTCCAACTCACTCGTTTTAAGGACTACTTCCCTCCTCTCAGAAGCACGTTGCCAGGCCCAAGCTTTCCCTTCTCTTCATTATTTCATTTATCAAGAGCTGGCAGCCTCCAGTTTTCAGCCATAGGATCATTTAGGATGGAAAAGACCTCTAAGATTGCCAAGTCCGACTATTCACCTAACACTGCCAGGTTCACCACTAAACCATGTCCCTAAGTACCTCTTCCTCAATTCCCCTCAGAACAGCAATGGTAGGTGCTCTGCCATTCCCTCCCCACACTGGCCTTTCATCTTCTTCCCCTCCTTGCACCCAGTGCTGGGGACTTCACCTTTCAGACTCTGGCTTGAGCCTGTTATTGCCAGGAGCCACATGATGATTCCTGTTTGTACAGAGATCAGTTAGTCCTCAGATGATCACCTGAGCAGACCTCTCCCTCCTCTGCCCTTAGTGAAGTCTGAACAGTGCCCAGAGGAGCTAGTGCCTTCCATATGCTCCCATCCTTGACTTTTTTAAAAAACTGATTGTTCTTGTTTAAAGTATAAAACATTTTGTAACTTTAAAAAGGAAGTCACCATTCACCACACCAGGGGAGAGCTCTCTTTGAACCATCTTTCACTTCACAAGCCACAAATCACAATGTGACCATGACACTAATTGCAGCATTTAGTGTAGAATTCAATTGATGTAAATAAAAGTAATTACAATAATTATTGCTGCTGTGGTGCAATTATGTTAGTAATTCTTCCCTCTCAAATTATGATCACCCTGACTTGCATTTCTGGTATCAGCCATGTCTTTATATTCTCTTAGCCTGCCCTTCCCTTCAAAGGGAGAAAGACCAAGAAATTTCCTCCTTCACACAGTGCACTCCATCACCAAGCTATCCTGTTCTGACCTGCTAGTACAGATATACTAATCTTAGTTATTAGTATAATTAATCTTTAGTTGATCAGGAGACAAATAGAGTCAACATAGCTGGGGAACAAAGCAGAAATTGTGGCTCACAGAGTGCTTTCTACCATGTGGTTATGGATCAGATTTTTCTACCAGTACCAGTATTTTTGAGTTTCTTATAGGCCACAAACTGGGACACAGTTTCACTTTGAAAATGCAGAAGAATAATGTTTCCTGAACCCTCTAGGCTGGGAACTCTGCAGGTATTTCACACCCACACAGGACAAGTAATTACCAGTCAAATGTGGTTACAGCTCCAATTATTGCTCTATAACTATGTTTGTACCTATGTTTGTGTCTAAATCACAAGGCAAATACGCTCTGGAGAGGAAATCACAGCCGCTGGTACACCAGTTGCCTGAAGCAAACAGTTATACATCTACCCTTGCTAGGAAGCCACTTTCCTTCCAGAGGAAATAAGAGCGGACACAGAAGATGAGAGGGTGGAGAAAGGATGTTATACACGTGGGTGACATCTCAGCACAGCATCAAGACATATCTGGACACCCACTGAGTTGACAGCTAAGAAGTACTCTGAAGGTGCACTGCTGAGATCTGCCTTATAAATAGACTGATATCTCTCTGTTGTGTTCTACTCCATGAGCTTTCTCCCCAGCATGGCTAAGTAGACTTGGAAACAGGATGTTAGTTAAGAAGTGAGGCTGCAACCCAGAAGCAAGTGATCAAAAAGCCTTCAAGAACTGATGACACATAAAGTGTCGTAGGGAGCACATTGAACCAGTATCACACTACGGTGTTCTAAGTGCCAAGGGTTATCATTTTTCAGATAATGTGTAAAATGCAGGTTCTGCTTGCTGTGACCACTGTCAGCCTTTCTAAAGTCAGAAGCTTTGCTTTCAGTGACTGAGCTAAAGTTCCTTATGTCTTCTGGTTTTGACTGTTTTGTGGAATTGTTTCATACTACCTTGTAGCTGCATTCTATGATAAAAAGCCAAAAAGCTGCAAAACTGAAGAGTGAGGATGTTGGTCTATGGCAGTTTTAATCTCAAAGGTGTTAGAATACAGTTATGATAGAACAAGTTTGTAGCTGTAAATATAAGACATTTAAGACAGAAAATCCCGTGCCTAGAATTCACCATGCAAATATTAACTACTATAACTTCATGAAGTACACCACCACTGTGTCACAAACAGCGACTGTAATTTCATGACAGACTAGAGCTTTCTTATTAGGATTGACTGCCTTATCAACATGGCTGTCCCTCTTCCTGCACACACTATGGATGAACACACACCACCGGATTTATCTGAGCTTGTACAGATCTCTCCCAACACAATCCTTCACTGTGTGGCATGGATGACCCACTCCACCCCTCGAGAAAGAAGTTACACACGCTGCAAGCCCCACTGTAGCCCCACTGTACCATGAAGATTCCTAAGCTCACAAAACAATCATGGCAGAAGGCAGTTCAAATATAAAATATTCTGTGTGTGGTCATATTTAGAAACCAGCTCTATGCTGCCTCCATACCCAAAGTTCTTCCTGAAGTATGGAAGAAATTGGTTACAAATACTTCAGTGAACTACCAAAGTCCTTGGTAGTTATCAAAGGAAGGCGTTCATTTAAGCTGCTACATGATTTTTCTATATGGTAAGACAAACAATCATAGACTTTGCTATGATTAGAAGAGAAATAAAAATAATAATTAGAAAAAGTGTGATTTTTATGGCCTTATTTTTTAAAAAAATAAAAAAAGGGTCAGGGAACCTCATCTAATTCCTTGCCAATTCATAAAAGCTGTGTCTTTGATTTCTCTAATATACCAATGAAATGAAAAGTTAATAAAACTCTACTGAAAAAGGACAATTCCTCTTCTGCCACAGAGAAATATGTTCTTTAATACATCACCATTCATCATGACTGAAGTTTTTTTGCACTTGGGTCTACTGTTTGTAAAAGGAGTTTTAAAATCACATCATAGCTTACTTTTAATGAACATCTACCTATTTGAAATCAATACTTAGACTTTTTAAAGGAAAAGGGCAACTGTAATATCTTACTAATAGCTTATTAAAATGGTCAAGAACCTCCTGTAGAATACAAATTATAGAAAATAAGTGAGGAAAAGAGACACTGTAATAAACCTTACTAGAGCTAACTAATTTCAGTAGACGAAAACCTGAGAAATTATTTCAAAATCTTAGCACAAATAGGATTCTCTCAAAGAGAAATTTTCTAAAGTAAGTTTTCATTTGCAAGTCATTTCAAGAACAAAAAAAATACAAATCAGTGACATAGCAATAATATTTTTTTTGTCTTACAGAAACAACTTGGAAATTATTTACCTTTCTCCAGTCAGTTTTTTATTTTTGTATTTACTGTCAGACAAGCACTTCATTAGCTTTCACCCATGAATTGGAACAGTGCATTTTAGTGCAGTTTCTGTATCCTTTAAGCCAATGCCATTTTGTATTCTCTAGCTAACTAAATCTGCTTGACTCCTATAATCTTGTTTCATGTTTCTTCTAATTAGATTTTTTTTCACTCCTCAGCACTAGAGGAATGCCTGCTGCACATCATCTTCTCAAGAACCAGCCCAGCCAGAGACAACTGCTGCTGTTTTTCCAACTGACCAAGGCTAGCTGGATATAAATAATTTTTCCTCTTGTTTTCGATTGTCTATACCACTGCTGTTCCACATAAGAAAATACCTGGTATAATAGCTAAATGCTTTTATTGAACAGGATTACTAGTTATTATTATTTTCATTTTAGTAACTCAGGCATTGCCAAGACCAACTCCACAAAACATCACAAGACTAATTTTGGCAGCTTCTGGGGTTTGATTGTGATTTAAAGGACCGAAGAAAGCCAGAAAGCAGTAGGAAATGAACAACTATCCACGGACATAGTCAAGCGAGAACATTTAAGTTTTTTGTCCTCAGTCAGGAACTATTATTTCTCTAAAGGAAATCAAATTTGGACATCATCCTTCACACATGCTTTCACTCAGAGCAGCAGTTGAGAGCTGTATTTTGGAGAATTACATTATTACCTAAATTCATAAATTCAAGCTGCATCTTTCTTGCAGTTCACTTCCTGTGACATTCTGTATCTCCTATTTATATCTCAAACCTTACTGTAGCACTTACCTTTTAAATGGAAGAAGATGCAGAAACTGTGGAGGGTATTTACATCAGAACAAAGCATTATAATCATAATATCAACCACAACAGATGTAATTACATTATCTTCTTCAAAAGCACTGTAATAAGGCAGCAAAAAAAGGAGACAATATATTGGGTACAAAAGAAGTGTAGTATGTATTAAACCCCCAAAATAGAATGTAGCCTTGCCTTTGACAGGTGCATTACATCTACTGCCAGTAGATTTATGGCTTTCTCTCTAGTCTTCATTCCAGCAACCTTTCTCAGCTTGACACATCTGTACATTTTGAACTGAACTGCAAGACAAGGAGATGAGTCTCTTCTCATATTGTAGAGAGATAACTTGTGCACCAAGTGTAAGAGCTGTTAAGGCACCTACAGCATTCCTGGAAAGGATGAGATATTGCAGTAAAATAAAAGTCAAGAACTACAAGAGGCATTTAGTGTGTAGGCATATATGAAATTATTTACTGGCACCTACCAGTCCATAGAGTAACAGCCTGGAGAAGGAAATCCAAGTCAGTGCCCTGCCCTGCAAACCTTGGAAATCATTGTGAGTCCTAGAATTGGAATAGATGTATTTTATATATGGACGAGAATAATAGCAAAGAGATACAGAAAAATCTGCTCATACAGAAGTCAAAAAGCTTTCCTATGCACTAAATATCCCCCTAGCAGAAAAGGCAGTTTGGTTTTTGTCAAACACAAACTTTGTGACACAAACTTTAGTCACAAACAAAATCAAACTTTGTTCCACCTCTAGTCTGCTCTGTGGTCTAAAAGTAGGTTATTCCAATGACTTGCTTGTCTCAGTTTTTTCCTCCTTAGGGAATTAACACAAGTCAAGTCTCCTTCACAAATGTTTGGATTTAAAGCTGAAAACTACCGTTCAGGCATATTATTAAAATAATCTCATGAACTATGAATGGTCACATTGTTTCAGGAAGTCTATGAACATTTATAGTTACCATAACACATTATTGTCATGCACAAGAGTAACATTTGCAAACAGCCTATATCCAAGAAACCAACAAAGAATAAAAGGAAAGACATGGTGGACTCTTCTTCACAGAAACTCAGAGGGCACAAAATTACTAATAAACACTTTTTTCATACAGCAAGTATCATTGGCTACTATATTTACATTTTAACATTTATAACATATTTTAAAGTATTAATTTCAACTCCTATGCAGTTTTCTTTAAAGTTTTTATTAAACAGATACTTAGAGAAGTTATTTTTTCCAAAGGTAATTATGGATGCAATTCAAACAAACTATTAAAATAGATACTTAACCTGGTAGAAAAAATATTTTAATAAAGAATTAAAAATAAAATAGTTGTACCTTCTTACAGCAAAGAAATACATAAAAAACCAGTATCTCCTTTGAAGCTGTAAAACTTACGTAAAAGTGAATGAAAAAAGTAACTTCCTGGAGAATAACACCACTTCCTTCAAAGCAAAGTGGTGATTGAAATAGGATGTATTTTTTCATGAATTTCCTTGAGCTCATCTTGCAACAGATTAGTAATAAGTAGATGAATTGTTTATTTCAGAAGAACTCATATATATACAAGCATGATTTTAGAAAGTTCATACACAACAGATTGTGGTAAGAATTTGTATATTTTATTATCATTTCATTCCACTCAACTGCACACAAAGAAATCATTTGAATTATGAAGAAAGCATACTGGAATGTTGATTTTAGCAGGTTTTTTTTTTTCTAAATTCTCCTTTGTAAGACTAAAAACCTGATTTTTAAAGGGGATATATGTGAAACTTCAGTATAAAACTTTATTATTTTCATAGAATACACAATAATTGAACATTTTTAAAGTACTCAATGTTTCTAAAATACTATGGAGTTGATAAACAGTCATAAATTTAACACAGGTTCCCTCTAATTAAAAAAAGTGGTTCTCAAAATAAATCAACAATTCCCTAGTGCACTTATAAAGAGAAAGGATCAAAAGCAGGAACTGGTATCCTTCCTTCCAGTGTTAATTAGTAATTAAAAATCTTAGCTTCATTAGTACCTACTCTGAAATGGTTTGATTTTTTTTTTTCTTTTTTTTTGGTGGGGAACGAAGCTGTTACACAGACAAATCCTGCAACAAAAGTCATAAAGATTAACCAGTTTTGAAACTGTTTGCCTTCACCACAGTTTAAAAAAAGATATGAAACTGTATGATTTTCTTTTAAATACACATCTTCCTTGTAGACCTCAGCTTTCAGTTGGTCTGGAGTTGCATGTAGTTGCATGTACTGCATAATTCTACTGGCCAAGTAACACCTTTCCTCTATGACAGTTCAGATCTGTCTGATAATTTAAAGTAGAAATAAAAATATTAGCATTATTTTTGGTTTTTTTTTTTTTTTTTTTTTTTTTTTTTTTTTTTGTTGTTGTTGTTGTTGTTTTTTGGTGGTTTTTTTTTTTTTGCATCATACAGAAGCTGACAGCTCCTACTCTCTGTTTCAACTGCAAGTCCTAAAGAAGAATTTCCTGTATTTGGGGCAAGAGGGACAGGATGGGCCTTGCCACCATTTCAAAACCAAGTAGATTAAATGAATGTCCCTGGATGGATTTCAAGTGTCTTCCATATGCTGTTTACTTGATGTCTCCAATCCTGATGCCGTTTTCACAGCTCGATATCTCCTGCATACAAGGTAATCATCAGGATAGCAGTGAACCCCGTTAGTAAACCAGCATTCTGAATAAGGAAGAATGTAAGATCCGTCTTTCTTCCTGTCACTTTCTCCCGCAGCATATCATTCATCTCTGGGAACTGAAAAAAGGGATATTTTTAGGTAAGTATTGCCATCTCGTGGTAGCATGCTTAATTTAAGGCATTAAGAACTGAACCATATTGCTACTCTGGACTGAATATTAGCACTAACAGAGGGTCAAGGCAGTCACAGGAAAATATCACACTAATTATCCTGAAAAACAACTCCACCAAGGATGGTAAGATGAAACGGTGTTTTGTTACTCTCTACTGTGGCTTCATCTGGTTGTGTCTCATGTAAATTTTCCCTTTTTGATTCCAGTGGCCTCCTAGGTTCCAATTGTTGGTCCGTGTGTTGCTGGGAGCAGCTGCCCTCCTATTGCTAAATGTTTGGGTTTTTCCTTCACTGCTATAAAGAGAAATCCTTGTTTGGGAAACAGAAGATTAGGATTCTTCTTCTTTATCTAAAGGAGAATGAAGTGAAGACGAAAACACGGATAACCCCTCAGAAATTAGAAACCTTTTACATGTCTGGTGGGCTCATCAGGTCAAGCCAAGAAGAAGAGGAAGATGACTGGAGTGAAACTGGTGGTAACAGATGCAATATGACATTATAGTGCCATATTTGTTCCATAATATACATCTCAATGGTTAACGCAAGAGCAAAGGGTGACTGATCCGCTGTTAACTGCAGAAACAAAGACACTGCCTCTGGAGCTAGTGGAGATGATAGCAGAAGAGCATAGGCATGAAGTTCCCTGCATGGAGTGATTCAGGATATGTGTTTGCTGCAGGTAAAGTCAACTACGGTGGCCTTGAGAAATAAGCCTTAAAGTATTCTGATCTGCTGAGAATAGTATAACCAGAATACAAGGAAGACAGTTTATTTCAGCCCTAGTTAGGAAGCCTTCAGGCTGGGTGACTCAGAAATTGTATCTTTCTCTGACCTCACAACACAAAAACAGCCATTGGAGGTAATGCAATTCTCAAATAACAGGCTAAGGTTAGCAGGAAGAGCCCAAAGCTTCCCAGAAATCGCTTCCAGAGCTCCGTCACACTCTTGCACAACAGTGCAAAACCAGAATAACTTCATGCCATACAGCAAGGCTCATCTGTGCACACACCTCAGTGTACATTCCCACCTGCCCACAGCCTCCCCACTTAGTGATACTATTGGCAGAGGTTGGACTGTGCCAATACTGGAAGAAAAAAGAACAGCAAAAAGAAAAGGAAGAAAGCATGACATTCCAGTTAATCCTACCTGCTTCTGGACAAGCAAACCAGAAGTGTGTGAAAATCGTAAGAAAGTGGAAAGCCAGATCTCTGTACAGAGCACTTCAATACCCTATTTCAGACTTTTCAGGGGGAAGAAAAATTCAGATAGGTAACTGATACAATCCAAAAACCTATAAAAAGAAAGAGAGGAGGGTACAGAGAGAGACAGATAGAGAGGAACAGAGAGAACAGAACAACAGATACAAAGAAAAGAATGTTACCTACTTTGATGGATTTAACAACAAACTTGAGTCACTATAAATTTATGCCATGAATTTTACACATCAGAGTTCAGTACATTACTATTCATTATATGAGTGAAGTTAAATGAATAGCATTAGCAATTAAGGTACTGCAAGTTTATAAAATAAACTACTTGTATTGTTTATAACTCTAACAATTTATTAAATCCTATACTATTACCTAAACTATAACAGTATTTAATGGAATAGTCACTATAAATACATAACAGTTCCTAAGTGCACATGGAACCAAACTGGGGTCTCAAATCTCTTCAGATTCAAGCCTCACTCTTCCAGTTCTGCATTCAAATGGATTCTCATGTGGCAGATGTAAACACCTTTGCCTCTGTTGCATCTGTTCTTACAACACTGAATTAAACATAATAAAACTTAAAACTCTTGAAAGATCTCTCTCATTCTGAGACAAAACATCATCATAAGAGGAAATTGTGGAATATTGCTAAGTGTCTGTGAATCCAGATTTTTTTTCCCAATGTCTAAATACAATCTGGATTTTAGCACCATTTTCCTTATATCTTCTAGTACACTTTGAAAAACTTAGTGTATTTTGAATAAAACTTAGCAAATTTTTTTGTCTGAACCACAAAAATGAGGCTGGCACTCTTTAATTTAAACCAGGATAGAATTTAAATCAAGTTTTTCTTTATCATTGTGGTTACACAACACCTTTCATCCAGCTCAAAACTTAATATTTAACTCTATTCTGTTTACCTTTTTTTGTTTTTCTTTCACAGCATGGTTTAGATAGACAAATGAACCTTTTAAAAGAATAAGGTGGAGTACTGTGACACTTCAAAATCCTGAAACAAAATGTTTATACACTTTTTACTCTTTGATTAAACCAGGCCAAATTCATGAAAGGCTTGTCACTGTCTAAAACCCCTTTTCAATAATAATATGATGAGGTGAAAGGCTTTTGTGTTTCATGAATAAACATAACTCATTACTGACAGGTAAGGCTTTATAAAGCAATACATATAAGTATCTGTGCACCTCCATTAAGGGTTTAAGTGACAATACTCTAATATTATTATTATTGTTATTAGTCACTGGCATGAGAAGAGGAAAATACTAAATTCTACTGGAGAAGCTTAGTGGAGTGTACGGGTTTTTCTGCAGAGAAATAAATAACTGAAAACGAAATTATATCTCACCATATCTGCCAGAGAGATGTACAGGAACATTCCACCAGCTATAGCAAAAATGATGTTAGGAGCAAAGTTGTTGCCTACTAATATTCCAAAGGCCAATCCAATGTAACAAGAACATGCAGATAGGAAATTGAAAAACAGAGCCTGCCGAGTACTCATTCCTGCATTAAGCAAGATGACAAAATCCCCTAAAAGAATAAAAAAGAGAAAACCATCTTTAGAAAATTATATTGTGGTTATTTTCTGATTTCAAAGGAAGTCTGAAGAAAAGACATTATTTGTATACACATTATAACCCTGTGTTGTTTTTCTTTGTTCAAATACATGATGAGGATTTCCCTTCAATACTAAGGAAACTGAAATATTCTAAACAAATAGTGATGAAAGACTGAGCTAAGAGCAGAGGAATACACAACTACCTATGATGATTTTTGGTTTTAAAATTAATTAATACAACACTGTATGCAGCATATACAAACAGCATAATTAGTACCTGTCCAATACATGGTCCCAGCTTCCACCCACCTGCACTTGGGAATTTCCTGTGCCGGATGTGTGTTTTGGTGCTCAGTAACTTTTTGATGAATATTGTTTCTATTAATTTGTCTAACTTTCTTTCAACCTCTGCCAACTTTACGCCAACACAACCACCTACAACAGTGATTTCCACAGCAAACAACATGTGCAATACAGTTCCTTACCCAGTTCATGAGGAAACTCTTCACACAAGATGGCTATGGAGGTACTAAGCCCTTGGAGCAGAGACAAAGTGAAAGAAGCCCCAATAGCCAAGCCATCTATGAAATTATGTACAGCATCACTCAGTGTCACCATCCAAGCAATGGTGCCAATCTTTGACAGTGGACGCCCCTTAAGACACTTGCACAAGCTGCTTTGGGTGGTTTCTTCCTAGAACAAAAATAATAATAAAAAAAAGAATAAAATAATTACAAAAAGCACCAAATGAAGAAGCCAATGAATCTTTAAATTATAAATAAATAAATAAATTTAAAGATGCTTCCAGCTTTAAATGAATGCCAAATATAAACTCAAGAACTGCTGCATATGGAGATCAAATTGCTTTGCCCAAGAAGAAAATGGCACAGCAGGAGCACCAAATGTTTTCTGCTTCACCAAGGTAAGGTGCAGGACCCAATCACCCTTCCGACTGCCAAGTGTCACCTGGTTGCCCTTCAGCTGAGACAGGAAGCAATTCAGGCCACAGTGGTCTGAATGTCTCTCTGGAGTCTCTGTCAGACAAAGACAGTCCCAAGCCTCCTCTGCCACCTCTATACAAGCATGTACAGTCAGAAGGATCTGATCTCAGTGAATGGCAGCACCTGTATTTAAAACAACTATGTCATGGTCTCAGAGACACACTCAGCTACCAGAGTAACAGAATTCTATCTACATGATACATATGCTGTGTCTATACTGTAGAATGTGTCTACAGTATAGACGCATTCAGGTATTCCATAAAGTTTATTTCTAATTTTGGGCAATGATAGTCCAGCTATTCAAATCAGTTTCTACAAAGTGAATGTTTAATAAAAATAGTGGTGGCTAATTTTGACTGCACAATTAAAGACTCAGAGCACAAAATCAACAAGCTAATATAAAACTGCAATGCACATACACTCCAGGGATCTCACTAATTCTTCCCAGAAGTGGAAGTAATTTATACACGTGGTGCCATGAAATAATGAAAAACTTGAACACACATAAAAGAAACTGCCATTTTAACTAGGAGCACGAACTAAGCTCCCCTAAAAGTTCCTGGTGATCCATTTGATGAATTTCTGTACACACATACTGTATTTACAGAATATTTGCAAGCACTATAGTATTTCCTCCATTAAAAAAAAATGCTTATAAAGCATTAACTAGTGCTTACTTACTGGAATATATAAGCAGTAATATCTGTGTGCCTACAGACATACACAGCACAGATTAGTTAAGGCCACAGTGGCTCATCTGGTCCAACATCCCTCCTCAACACAGATTGAGGGACTGCAACCAGGCAGTTCTTGGATGTCTCCAATAAGAAAGACTCCAGAACCTCCCTGGGCAATCTGTTCCAGTGCTCAGTCACCTGCACAATAAAGCAGTTCTTCCTTGTGTGCAGGTGGAACTTCCTGTGCATTGGTTTCTGCCCATTGCCTTTGGTCCTATTGCTTGGCATCACTGAGCAAAGCCTGGCTCTGTCCTCTTCAGATACTCACAGACATTGATGAGTTTCCTTCTCTGTCATCTCTTCTCAAAGGCTGAACAGACCCAGCTCCCTCAGCCTTTCCCTTTAAGAGATGCTCCAGTCCCCTCACTGCCTTTGTGCCTCTGCTGGACCCACTCCAGGAGCTCCATGTCCCTCCTGTGCTGAGGAGCCCACAGCTGGACACAGCACTCCAGATGTGCCTCACCAGGGCTGAGCAGAGGGGCAGGATCGCATCCCTTGACCATCTGGCAATGCTTTTCTAATGCATCCCAGGATGGCAATGGCCTTCTTGATCACCAGGACAAACTGCTGGTTTATGGACAGTTCATTCTCCACCAGGGCACCCAGGTCTTTCTCTGCAAAGCTGCTTTCCAGCAGATTAACCCCCACCCTGTGCTGATGCCTGGGCTTATTCCTTCCCAGGTGCAGGATGGTGCATCTGCCTTTGTTGGATTTCAGAAGGTTCTGCACTGCCCATATCTCCACCCTGTTGAGGCCCTTCTGAAGAGCTGCACAGCACTGCAGGGTATTGGCCGCTCCTCACAGGGTTGTCTCATCAGTGAACTCGCTCGGGAGGCTTCTGCCCCTTCCCCAAGTCCTTGATGGATAGGTTAAACAATACAGGGCCCAGAAATGAACCCTGGGGGACACCACTAGTGACAGGCCTCCAGTTACACCCTGACCCACTGAGATCTGCCATTCAGCCAGTTCTCAATACACCTCACTGTCCACTCATCCATTCCACACTTCCAGAGTTTGCCTGTGAGGATGTTGTGAGAGATGCTGGCAAAAGCATTGTTTAAGTTAAGGCAGGCAATATCCACTGCTCTCCCCTCATTCACACACATGTCCACTTCCTGAAGTAGAAGGATATAGAGGAACACCTCCTTCTCCTTAGGAGAAGATGAAAGAGTATTCCAAGAAATTTTCTTTAGTTATTAAAAAAAATGTTGCAAATTGTTTTAGTTTTGCCATATGCAAATGCTACCAGGAAAACTGAATTTTGAACTTCAAGGAAATAAAATTATTTAAAAATTCTTACGAAATCTTTAAGGACAGAGCCATAAGGTCTGTTGCATGATTTGCTCACAGGACTCTTATCTGATTACATTCTTGTATGTAGGAGCTGCCTTGGGACAGGACAAAAGTTCAGGTCAGGAATTTCTGAGTCAGGTGTCTATTGCACTGCCTGGAAATCATAGATAATAAAGCCTTGGTTGAGTAGTGCCAAAACTGCCACAAAGCAGCTCCTATTCAGTCCACAGGAAGTTCTGAAATTGTACTTTTTTGATGTGAAAATGAGCAATGGTATCAAAAAGTCAGGACTTTCCCTGCTGACCCAAACACATAGATTTTAGATTTGTACTGCATGCTTGCCTTAAGTTTTTGAAGGCTTTCCTCTCAACATTTCCTCTAACACAAGCAGTGCCAATCATTTTTTTGAGATTATTAATTTGTACCTGTACTATTTCTGTTTGAGATAGGATCACTTACAAGTAATAGATCTCTCTCTTAATCCATGAAGACAAGCTGAATGCCACTTTAAGAAAGAAGTATTACAAAGCAAGCCATACAAAATATATGAGTGTAAAAAAACCCAAATACAATTAGCAAAGCTCCTCCACCAATTCATCCAGCTTCCTGAGCTAAAGATATGTTCTTTATTTTTTTCTGTTCTCTGGTGACCATCCTTCAAGCTGACTACAAACTGGAGGAAGCATTGTTTTGCAGATCATCCTGATTTCTGCCTAAGCACATCATCTTTCTTGCACATGTTTCTAGCTTCACTGAGGAAAGGAAATTTGATCTAATGCACAAATTTTCATTTTAAATAATCCACGTGTTTTTTCCACCAAAAAGAACATTTTAAGAAACTGGAATTAATTTAGGGTACTAGTATTGATTTACTTCTAGAAATTACTTTCTTGATCCAAACTTTCAAAATGCAGAAACAACTGTAGTTTATAAACTAGGGATCAGTTTCTGAGACACTTCTGGTGTGTATATATATATATATCTATATATATATATATATAGATATATCTGCCATTTACATTTACTGTGTAGCTCTGAAGTATCATAATTCTTACATGTAATCCATTTTAAATATTGTCTTGACAACTTCTCTAAATTATATAAAGTACAATTAAATTGTTTTTCTGGATTTACACTCTAAACTTTACTAGACCATGTATCCAGTAGAAGTAGATGAATGAGTAACACATATGCTTCATGTTTAAGATAAGGCAGACTACTGACAATATACCTTACAAACGCATAGGATTCCAAAGCAAAAAATTAACAATGTCTGCCTCCCCTGGAGTATTTCCACTTTGTCATGGTAGTTTAGAAGACATCAAAAGAGATGCCAGCTAAGGAGCTCTGTAATACCCAGCTGGACTACCAGGTTTATTTTTTCTTAATTATTAGTGCAGTTCTACATCATTTGTATCTCCACAGTTTATGGTGAACCAAAGACAACCTTGGTATTTATGCTATTCTAAACATAGGGGGCTTTTTAAAAAGTAATGGCCTCTCCTTCATTCCCAAATTAAAGAAATTATACAGAGACTCTCCTATTTTATCCTACGGTATCTCAGATTACTATTGCTATTTCCAATGCATGTCTGATTCCCCCAGATATGAACCCCAGACACGTCCTCTGGAAGAGCTCACAGGACCAAGAAGGAATCCTGTCACTGCCTCTAGGCAATAAATAAAGGCACTGTAAAGTTTTGTTATACAACTCTAAGAATGTGCACTCAAGAACACAGACATTTCACCAATTTGTCTCTGAAATAACTTTCCTTCAAAGTCTCTGTTGTCAAGCCATATTTCAATGCATAGTAGATACAAACTCTGGGTAGAGCACAAAGGTTTCCAAGGTTGCAATTACTGCTGAAAGTGAAAACAGAAGGTAGGTGACTAACTAAACATTAAAGGAGAGAATACAGCTGGATCCCCATGGCTGTAAACAGTTACCACACCTTGGCACAATCAAGCTTCAAACTTCCTCTCTAAAGCCTTCATTTTGATTTCTGACTACTCTGTATTTGCCCTCTTTAATAAGCTGTCAATGATGAGGACACATTAAAATTCTCTTTGGTACACATTAGCTTATGCCAAATGGGTTTGTCTTAAATACTACATTCTTGTAAAGTTGAACGCATACCCACCCTCCTGTCATCACCCTAACTACCCCTAAGCACCTCGGCCACATTGGCCCTCCCCTGATCCAGCCCCTTTGAACCTCCCTGGGGGAGGACAGGGGCAATGATGGCTTTTCTGTTGCTACACAGTATCACCTCTAAGATCATTGGTCCAGCCATTAACCTAACACTCCCAAACCCACCACTAATCTCTGTGAAGAACTTTCTCCTAACATCCAATCTAAACCTCCCCCCGCACAACTTGAGGCTGGTTCCTCTTGTCCTGTCACTTAATATTGGAAAGAAGATACCAACCCCCACTGGATACAACCCCTTTTTGGACAGCTGCAGAGTGATAAGGTCCCCCCAAGCCTCTTTACTCCAGGCCAAACAATCCCAGCTCCCCCAGCTGCTCCTCACAGGGCTCATGCTCCAACTCTTTCACCAACTCTGCTGCCCTTCTCTGGACATGCTCCAGCTCCTCAATGTCTTTCTTGTAGTGAGGGACCCAAAACTGAGCACAGGATTTGAGGTGCAGCCTCAGCAGTGCCACAGGGGAATGATCACTTCCCCAGTCCTCCTGGCACACTTTCTGTCTCCTCAGAGAGCAGATGCTTCTTTTACTTGTTTTATAAATCTACAAAATAAAATTTATGGACACTCGTATTCCCTCCTGATGCTCATGTAATTTTAATAATTAAGTATGTTTCTTCTATTTTTTAAGATGTTCAGTATCCACCACACTTCACGACATTTCTATGGTAAGGACAAGTACAATTTTGGTGTTTAAACTGTGTGCATCAAATGCTCTGTGGGCCTGCAGAGTCAGTACAGAACTCACAGATTTTCTCCTGGTTCTTAGGGACTGCCTCTGGGTTGCTCTCCTGCTTGTTCCTCTCTGCTTCCCACAACTAACTAACTGGCTAATAAAAATGGATGGCAAACCAAAAATCTCTACTCTGAAAAAAGTCTGCCTTAAGAAATCTGAATTTTTTTCTATGTGTTTTTAATTTATTTTTTTTTTTTTTACTAAGGGACAGTACTGCTACTCCCTGCACAGTACTGTTCCTCTCTACACATGGAAGAAGACTAAAGAAGCACAAAACTTTCTCTTCCTACTTCCATCTTCTTCTCAGACAGAAGGAAGTTTTATTTGCAGTATGAAGACAAACACAAAGAAATGCAGAGAACAAAACTGAAAGATAATAACAGTTAATACTCAAAGAGTTGGAGTGGTTCTGTCTCAATATATGACCTCCATGATTCCCACAGTATCCAAATACACTGTCTTATCACAAGCAGTGCTCACAATATACTGTCTGAAAGTTGCTCTACTAGTTTTACTCTTTAATAATTGATTCAGAAAAAATCAAGTTCTCACAGTTAAAGGCTTTATGTATTCAGGAACAAAATACTGATCATTTTGTATGATCAACACTACCACAACAGTAAAACACACTATTACTCTTTAAGCGAAACAGTAACAACAAAACCAAAATTAACCAAATTAAATACAAATTCAAATCTGATTAGATAAATCTCTCTGTCCAACCCATTCCAACACTGATACAACATAACCCTTTTTGTTGGCTACAAGTTGAGTGCATCATTCACCTTTTTCAAGCTTGCCCCAAAACCCTGTATTTTTTCGTAGGCTTCAATCAAATTATAAGCTGTAAGTCTACAAAAGCTTCAGAAAAGTAATAAAAATTCATACTAACTCTCCTCTCAGTTATGCTTATATGATAGGCAGGGATAAAAAAAATGAATGGATACAATTTTCTTACCTGTGCTGAGACCACACTGATGCTGTCAAAGCCAAGATTTCCATTGCTCTCTATGACAGCAGCATTTGCATAACACGTGCCCCCATTGCTGGATGATGGTGGTTTGGGTGAGTTAGTCTTGTCCTTTGAATGATTCTCTTCTCCATTTTCAAAGTAATTATGGCCAGTCTAGGTGACAAATAAACAAATAGGTAGCTAATTAAAACAAAAGCAAAATAGCAACGTCAGAAAATAAAGACAAAAAGGAAAAGGTGGGGGAGGGAGATCATATTAATGCTGCCTTGCTTTCAACACCAAGTGATTGCTGAAACGAACAGCAGTGAACATTTAATTTTTTTTAATGAACTTCAAAGATATCTAAGTTCCTAAGTTATCTCTTCTTTTTAGCTAATCAGAACACATGGGAGACTTTTCATTTTTATACCTTTACGTAGAACCTCCCAAGCCAACCTGACCAAAAGTGATCAACATCTGCTGCTTATTCATGGTTGCTTGTCAAAGAGAGCTTACTAACCTTTGTCTGTTTACATAAATGAAGAAAAACAAATTCATTTTTTTCTATTTCTAGCTATTGCAAACAAATGACAGTTGATCATCATAATTTTCAGTATCAGCAACACTTTGGGAAGAGAAAACGAAGAGAGGTTAGAGTAGGAAGACAGGGCAGTTTCTTTTCACCAGTAGTAGGCAGGCAGGACCAAAAATGTTGAGGTGCCCTTCTCTGAGACAAATTCAGCCTGGCTGAAATGAGCACACAGAAGACAAGTACCCTGACACAGGGGTAGAAAGCAGAGCCCTGGGCAAGAGGAGACAATTGCAGTGTTCACTGAAGCAGGTCTGTGTACCAGAGCTTGGGGAAACACAGAGCTGCAGTTACTGAAGGCCAGAGTCAGGCCCTCTCAGCACAGCTGCTCTTTACAGATGACCAAGGCGTATTTGTCACACTATTTCTCCTGCCCAAAGAGGAGCTCCACAGGCAGACTGCATTCTCTCCACCTCTTACATATTTACACATTTTTCTGATGTGTTTAGCTACCACAGCAACAGCTTGGCTGTTGAGAGCAACTAGAACATATACCAAAGAGAGCAGACCACACTCACATGTGGATTCCACTCCCAGAGCTGCTTGTAACTCCCTCAAAAAAGTGAAATTTCTCCCCCTATTCATATGGGTTTTAAACAGATATATCAGAACACACAGTAAGGCTGAATTCCTCAGATAAAATAGAACCCCTCCACACGCACACTTTATTCATCTAGCAAGTATTTCACAAAATAGGACAGGTACTTTAAGGCAAGGCTCATTCAGTTAGTGATAGGTTTCATTACCTTGTGATAGAGCTTTAGTATCACTTTAAGAATCCTTTCCACAAAGAAGAGAATATAGAATCCTCCAAACACAGCAACAGCTTTCTCAACATAGTTATCTACTTTCGGGTCAAATCCAAATGCCTAATAGTGAAGAAAAAAGCAATGCAAATTAGTCTGTAATTTTAGTACATTTCCAGAAAAACAAACAAATGTCACACTACGCAGATAACCCTCTATTAAAAAATCTGTCTCTATACTAACCATTGGTTTCCATGAGCAGAAATTGTAAAAGATTCTGATTCCATTACATTTTTTAAACTCGGACAAAATGTTCCCAGAGTAGCCTATTAAAGTTCAATATAACTTTATTTCTCTTTTTGTTTAGAGGCAGAATAGCTCTTGGTCCTTCCCAATGAACAAGAAGACATGGATCTTGATGGCTCTGACACATTCCAGAGATGGATCACAATACACAGAATCCCACTGCATCATGCTTTTAAAATCAATACACTTTAGAAACTAGTATGCCAACCAAAAAATGATTCCCCTTGCTTACCTCTGGAATGAGCTGGAAAATTGCATTAGAAAAAAGAGTACCAATGGCCAGGCCCACAAAGTAAGTTAAAACCTTGGGGAAATATGACTTCTTTAAGAGAGGAGTTAAAATCAATCCCAGAAGTGATGCCAAGTTAATGATTGACACAGCCAGGAACCCAAATCCCCAAACTGCGGATAAACAAAGAGAAATACAAAATATATATATTTTAGTATAACACCCACTTCAGTCTGCTTGTGATTTCTCTAATTGCTAAATTGGCATGGAACTGGTAAGAGAGTTGTTCCTTGGCTGAAATTAAAACTCACAAATATAAAATTCCTAAAACACATAGGCAGTTAAGACACATACCTGCAGAAAGGAAATATCTGAAAACACTTTCTGGGACAACCACATTAAAAATGGAAACCACGCTAGTAGAACATATGGGCTGGCCTATCTGCTGCTAGTATAAATGAGGTCTCTCTACAGTCACTGAAGAGTGAAAATTAAGGCTTAGGACAATAGTTGAAGCTGCTATAGCATAGAGAAAGAACAAAACTTCTTACTAGTCCCAGAGTCAGATCAAATTGACATTTACTTCTAAGAAACTCCATGACAAAAAGATTGTTGTCTTGGCTGTACTAGATATAAAAATCCTTCCTGATAAAGAATGACTCCTTCAAACCACTCTAAGGTGATATCTCAGTTCCTAACCCTCCTCCCTCCTCCTCTCATTCAAAGAAATTCTGCTGGCTGAAAATGCTGCCCATCACTGTTTATCAACAGATGAGATGATAGATAAGCTGATAGTTGAGATAATTGTAAGAGAGAAATGAAAGTGCATAGAAAAGAGGTTCTAGGTTCAAAAAGAAGGACATATGAAGTAGGTATGCAAAGGGAAAAACCTTTCCTAAGAATCAGTAAACCCACCAATGCTCAGTATAATTTTGTTTCCTTTATCATAAGCATTATCTCAGATATTTAGTGTTCAGGCACCAGGACTTGAACAAATCTCTACCATAATTATTCTGGAGCCTGAATTATAGGTTGGAGGGGTGTGGTGTGGTTGTTGTTACTTGTAAGAATTTACAAAGTTGTGCCTCTATGGAGAACTCTTTTTTCCCAGTCACATCTCAAATCCCTGTGAGTACAGAGAAAAACTTTTAAAGTTGTGCAAAGAGGTCTACAAGGGTGCCTCAAGTGATGCCACAGAGCTACGAAGTAATCCACAGATGGCTTGTCTTTAAAAATTAACCACAAATAATAATCAAGGCCAACACAATGTTGCCTAGAAGAGAACAGTTTCATATAATCCAGAAAGCTGCATCATTGTAAGCTTGTATGTATGTAGGGAAGTCACCATAACTTCCTCTCTGCAGAGCAGAACCTAACAGATGAGATTATGGTCTGATACTATTTTCTGGAACACAACTGGCAAACACACTAAGCTAGATTCCTCACGTGAAACTGGGATGGCTCTACTCTGTACAGTGTCACAATGTTTTTATGAAATGCATTTTATATTATGTCAAGAACAGAAAGCATTAGAAACATTCAAAGTATTTGCAGATGTATCAATGCCAATTACAACATTCATTTGCCAATTCTGAGAGACCTACACAGAAACAGGGGAAAACACACAACTAGATATGGGTAGAATCACTAAACTACAGAGATTAATTTTTATTAAACTAAATGACAATTAAGAATGTAACTGTATTTTTGCAATCAAATTTATAATAGACATGTTTCCAGTGTCACTGTGAGTCAGAAAACACTGTCTAAATTTGGGCTTACTACAGAAGTACAAGAGTGTTTTAGTTTGGTGCATAGACATCTACCCATATTCTGTGCAAAAATGTACATTTTAAACTGAGTTGAAAAAAATTCCAAGACAACCAATGTTGCCAAAATTCCTGCATTAAGGACTGTATTTCACAATATCATGTATGCTCTGCTGCCTTAAAATGGTTTTATTCATTAGGACTCCATCCACACTAGCCTTTTCATGAGTCCACACATCTCACAAGGCTGGGCAGTCTGGCTTTATCTACCAGAGCAGGCGCTCAGACGCAGTGCTAATTCTTCCCCTGACACTGATGCCTCAGTCAATTTTTGCTAACTACTATTATTCTTTATGTCTCTAAACTGTAGTCCCAATAAAAAGACAGCCAAGATACCCAAAGGCACAAGACATCCAAAAAGTAAACCTGCAGGAGGGCAAGTAAGATGTTCTTCCTAGAACATGGCTGCTCAGCACTGTTCCTTATAAGAAGTCTGTTCTTCACTGTTCCTTAACCTTGTCCTAGGATGAAGAGGAAGTAAGTGCATAAATACCTTTATGAAGAAGTCAAGCAGAGAACACAGAAAGTGTTTGTCTTGGACGTGAGGAATGCCACTGGGCAGTTTCAGCTGTTTGATGCATCTCCATACACCTCCCTATTATCTTTCAGAGAAGCAAGCAAAGGGATGACTTGAGTGTGCCCCAGGATAAGATAGATTAGATGGGAATTTTACAAATCCCAGGAAAAAAGATATAACATCTGGTGTCTTCCAACTTCTACCCTGCTTTGGCATCACTTATTTTTTATTCTGAGTAGCCATTCTAAAGCTCATTGAACTTGTTTCTTCTGCACATCTTGTTCCATTTTGGAAAACAGTGTACTATTAAGAGAGTGGGGGGGTCCCTGGGGAGAAAATTCACATAGGCACAGCTGGCATGGAGGATTTTGCTCCATGGGCAGTAATTGAAATCATCTGGTCTCAATGCTACTGTGATATAGAATTCACCCATGATGGGGTGGGGGGGTATAAATCCATAGTTGCATTGGGCACTGGGCTTTTCTAGGAATCTCTGTTCAAACAGATACCACTGTGTGTCGCAGTGGTTTAAAATGCCCTGACCATGGGCCTTGCAGGTTTCTTGTGCTGCAGCCAAAGGAGGGGCAGGGAGAGTGCTGCCTTGCTTATCTGGCTACTGGACCTTGCTTCTGAGATGGCCAGATAAAAGAAAAACAAGAGGGGTGGTCTAAGTAGCTTAGGAGGTTAACTGTAGGTCAAGGATTCCATGTTCAACCTCCTAACCAGCCTGCCCCCATCCACAAAAAAACCCCAAAAAAACAACAGATCCTACTCTCCAATGCAGATCTTACGGTCTTGGTAATATGTGTCTCCATATGATACAAGCAATCTAGAGCAGTGATGCTAAATTAGTGCCATGGTTTCAGTGATTACTCAATTAGAATTCTAATCTTTCACTGACACAGCAAAACACAGCTACGTTTTAGGAAAGATCTCTAATTCTTATTAAAGATGGTAATCTGTATTATTCAGAATATTATTATTATTATTGATATTCTAGCATTTCAAAAGTTACAAAAAGCACTTCTGTATCTCTTATAAATACTGACATTAGGCACCACTAATCCAACATCCTAGCTTTTAACATTAATTCAGCTGACTCCCTTGGAAAAATAAGTTCCAACAAATAAGTCACTATGTATTTGATCTTTATTAGTGCAAAAAGTGATTTCTTTAATCAGATAAATAATCCTTGTCCAATGCTTTTTACTGCACTGTACAGTTCTGTGCAAAGTAAAAATAGAAATAATAGTGAGAAAAAGAGGAAGAAAGAAGATTAAGAAGATTATTACTTAACCATGCAACAATCTTCCTCATGGAGGGGTCATCACAGAAGATGACATGAAAGAAGAGTGAGAATTTGGAAAGAATACAAGTATTTTTCCTCAGTAAACCAGTCACTGGCTTACCTTACAGTGCCCCTGAAAATAACTCCACTCAAATGCAGCCGAAGTAATTTAAACTTAACTTACCTCCATACATGCAGATTCCACCAAGTCTCATTTCCCACTGCAAATCACCTGCACAAATTTCCCTTCTGTACACTCATCTTTTCTTCTACTAATCAGCTATGAGTACAAGTACTTAGATTTCAAGGCACAAACCATTATCTGAACAAAATAAGTCAGAAAGGCTCTTCCTTAAGTGGGCAAACTATTCCATAACTTTCTAGTCAGTTCTTTCCTCTTTCTTCCAGTTTTTTAAATAGATCATTGTCAAGAGATACCAATTTTGTTTGGATAATCTGCTGACCTAAAACAGCAGTTTATGTTCCCACTTTGGAACCATATCTTCCCAAACAAGACACTCCTGTTATTTATGGATAAATGCTTACTACTCCTCTAAGAAAACCCCACTCTGGCCACAGCATTAATGCAACTAATAGTAACTAACCTTGCAAAGAATCTGGTTTAGATGTGTCCACAAAGCTTTCGTGATGATCACAGGGGTGAAAAATTAGCTGTTGCAAAACTGCGGGACATATTGTAGAGAAGCTGGAATTTGATATGTGACTGTTGTTCGGTATCCCATGCAAAGAAAATATTTCTTCACTAGTCAGGCACTGCAACCAAAAGGGATTTAGTTAATGCAAACCAAAAAAAAAAAAAAAAAAAAAACCAAAAAACCCCCCACAAACAAACAAACAAAAACTCACAAACAAACAAACAAACAAACAAAAACATACTGTGAGAAATCCAAAAATTACAACATGGAAATACTGTAATGCATTTTCAGGGAAGTCTATACAATGTACGTTGTACATAAAAATACTGTGGTTGCCTGATGTGAAGCAGAAATGATTCAAAGTACTTTAAGTTAGATGAATCACAAATCAATAAACCAGATTTTTAAGAGACATTTGCAGATCTTTTGCCCCGAGAACTCGGACAGTTAAACCTCACAATATATTTGGAAAAATAGCTTCAAGGTACTTAAAACCTAATGTAATTACAAAATAATTAAATTAAAGAGCAGACTAGATACAGTTAAAATCTCAGTAACAGCATATGCCAGAAAATATTTGGTAATTCTGTAATTCATGTAATTCAGCTTATTCATGTAAGTGACCACTTCTACTTTACAACAATGCTTCTTATTTATCTCCCCAAATTAACCCCTTAAAATGGTCTAAAGCTAAACATTTTTCATCCACCTTACAGCAGTAACTCTTAAGGGCAAATATTGTCCTGTAAAACCATGAGATAAACTTCTGCTTGGGATCTTCACTTTGCCTTTAGCTCAGGACATAACATGTCTGATGGGTCAACAATAAATGTGCTTGGCAGAGCTAAACCATGGCAGGGGCAAGGCAAGGCTGGTTCCTCTGTTTGTCATTTTCAACCAAAAAGATAAAATACAAACGAAGTATCACAAAAGATACATCTACAGAAAAATGGAGTGTTTCATGTGAAATGCTCCAAACTGCTGAAATCATTAATCTAACACTTTCTGTTCATTTACATTCTTTATTTTGTACAATGATAAGGGAAAGTGTTCTTTTTCTGGGTGTAAACGATAGTTTTGTGCAGTTATTGCTACACAACAAATACATACCAGGGCTGAATCTCAAGACCAAAAAAATCAAATGTTTTCTTCTATTTGGGACATCAGTTACAGCACAACTCTCCCTGTAGCAAAACTCAGTGTGGTTGCAAGCAGAGAGCACTGGAAGCCTTAGCAAAATAAACACAGTCACTCCCTGCTCCTCTCAGTTTTGCCAGCCTTCAGATTCCACAGCACGTCTCCAGTAATTCAACATTATTATTTTATAAGGCAATTAACTCCTAGAGATAAGCCAGAGTGATTGCGAGTCATTTATTTAATCAGAGTTGATTCTGCACCTGTTAATAAATGTCACTGTCCAAAAGGTGAAAGGCATGCACTCATCACCTGAATGTGACTTCCTTTGATTTGCTTGGAGGAAGAAAACATGCAGGCCAATTCAAATGACTTTAGCTAAATTACATCCAGAATGTTTCTGTCCTTCCTCTTTAATAAGCCAGTCTAGCAGAGTACTCAGGTACATGCTTGAACTTAAACCTAAGTGCAAATTTTGTTAAGGCCATGAGACCCTGAAGACTCAAATATACAGAAGCAAGTACATACAATTTAACCTTTCAATGTCAATACTAATGTCAAAGAAGTATCATGTATAAAATACACAGAAGATGGTTTTTTGCTTTAAAACATGTTGCTCCATTTAACCTACACGAAAGTAGTGAATAAAGAAACCATCACTGAAGATACAGTCTTTAACAGGCCAATACACAAACCACTGGAGCTTTCTAAACTGTTTATGTGTCTAATCATTTTACCATTAACTCTGCATTTTTAATAATACAAATAATACATGTATTCATGGCTAATGTGCCCATAGCAAAATAAATAGTTGTGGATAGTTGTAGTCTACAGGAGTAGTTCCTGTATGGTGTTTATTACCAGCTCACAGAGCCATTTCTGGATCACTGTGGTTAGAAAAATGAGCCAGTAAGAGCTGAGAATTTACGCCATAACTATCTCTGAAAGAAATCACCTTTAACTATTTCATTCCTAAAATACAGAATAGAGTATTAGCATTTATAAATACCCATATGTTAGTATTAACATTAATTCACAAAAATCCAATGTTGTAGGTAGGAAAACAGATAATGGAGAGAAACTAAATCAGACACAGCATAAATTAATAAACCTGACACTTGTAACTTTGCCTACACACAAACACGGAAGTGAAAAATATAATCTGAGAAGAGCTCTTCCGTGTAAAATTGAGAAACAGCATTGTATTTAATTACTATTATTATTTTGATCAGGGACAAACCCAAAGGATAATGATTCTTATAAATGATTCATTGCTATAAGTCACCTCATACTCTCAGTAAACTCCTACATACATCCAAGAGCTAAAAAGCAAGCTTGCATGAGTTCACCGGCACAATTAAAGGATTAATTAAAAGACTGGATCTATTGCCTTGGACTGGAGTAGGGCATGTTTGCACACTGCAAAACTCTGCATTTATCTTTTCAGGATAAATAAATACATTAACACAGCCACACTCTTGCAAAACCATCAGATATTTACTTTATAAGACTGATGGACCATCTCATCAGAGAGAAAATTTAGCCTCATGGAACAGGGGACTGAAAATGATGTCCTGACTCACCAGGTCGTGTCTGTCCCCTGCTGTGCAGCAAGACCATATCACAGTGACAGGTGAGAGGATTTCCTCTAATGTGACTGTCACCAAGGGTTCAGTAAACAATTGTAAAAAATATTTAACAAAAAATACAAAACATAACCGATCATCCCTGAACTGTTAAAAAATAATTTTTAAAATGTTTTAATGAAAACTTGGGAGAGCTTGAATCATAGATTTTACACAGTTACAGAATACTGAGACTAAGAAAAAATTAAACTATCAACTAGGTTATTCAAACAGATGTTTACTTTTACCTTGGTAAGCCTCTCCCAGAAATGATCCAGCAATATGGGATTCTTCTAACTGGAGAAATTAACAAAAATCCTACAGTAAAAATCATCTTTTAAATGCACCAGTCCTTTCACTGATCTTCTGCTGTGTTCTTATCGTTGCTCTACCTGTTTTATCTGTAGCATTCCACATGTGAAGCACTAAAATACTGATCAGCATCCTGCACTGCAATTTCTAGATGGTGCCAGATTAAATACCAGCCCAGTCCACCCCAGGGCTGAGCAGTGGGTCCCATAGTAGAAACAGCAAACAACAAATGCAGTGAATGCCTATTTAACAAGCTTTTTGGTTTTTTTCCTTTAACTTAGTCTTAGCATGGGTAAGGCAAAATAGAAACATACAGCTGTGCCTTCCTCAACTTACTTGTGAGAAATGAAAGCACCTAATGCTGATGTGGTAACACCCCTGTGTCACTTAGGACAGGAAAAAACTGGATGATAGAGATGATCATTCCTTCAATAAGCAGCATTCCATGAGAGTCAAATGAAGCTGCTCAAATGCACTTGTGTGCTTTAGGGATTTCACACACCCCATGACATATGCAAGGCAGCTGTCCATGCTGGGAGCTGAGAACTGTACACAGATACTGAAATTTGCTGAAAATATTGTAGAAATAAGACACTTAGAGGGTACAACAATTATGCCTATTTAGCACCTCACTGGCCAGGCAACATCAGGTCATGATGTTGGGTCACTCTGTCACTCTTGTCTCCATTCTTTCAAAAGGACAAGTTGTAACTAGTGAAAAACTACCAAAAAAGTCCTCAAATCAAAGAATATACTAGTCTGTTTCTAGTCTGTCTACTAAACTTATTAGATTTTGACTCACCGTGAGATGAAAGGTAATTATATCTGATGACAAATATGAATTAAAAAATTAATTTAATCAAGATGTTTTGTTTAAAAATAAAATGCATTACATTAAAACACAGTATTCAGATATAACATCTAGACTGGCATCAATATAGATTTAGGAAAGCCAAAGAAGGAAATGGGAGCATGATTTTATCACCTATCGATTACATCAAAGCATTAAACAAAGGTGACATTAGCAAGCCTTCTTTCCAATGCACGTTTACCTTCCAGGTATATTTTGACCAAAAATTTTGAGCATGTCATTCAGCCCTTTGGCACACACGCGTATGGCCGCCATACTACAATGAATTCAATGACAGAAGATCAAGTATGGTTTCATGGTTTTTACCTCTCACTAATAATGTAAAATACAGAGCGAGGAACAAGCCATCATCTCCATTAGACTGCAATTGTTAATTTTATCCCTATTAGTAGGACTGAAATGTGTGCCAATTTCATAGTAAAATGTGAAAAAACAGCATTGATCAGTATTTGTGCTTGCTCAATTACTACTTATTTCTTCGACAAAGAGTCTTAGCTTAAAGACTAAGAAAAGGTGATAACAGAAAAATTGAAGAGTGAAGAAAATATAAACACAAAATAAAAATAATTATAAAAGTGCATGATGCAAAAAGAGACCAAAAGCACAAGAAACTGGTGACAGTCCAATCCAAAATTTCAAAAGGGAGCTTAAAAAAATCCAGGTTTTTTTCTTCTACATTAAAAAATTAGCATCTTTACAGACATCACAGGACACAAGTTCCCACAAACACTACACAAATATACACTCAAACTATCTTAAATAATTTTTTTACTCTCTCTTTTCCTTTCAAGTCAACCTGGTATCAAAGGAAAACAGAAATCAATCCATCTTCTTTTGGCTTACACACTCAGACTTTCAATCTTTAAGAAAATGGATGAGCTTCTTGTGGATCTTCTCATGAGATCAACAGGCTTACCAAAATTGTTGTGAATGAGACATGAAAACTAAACACTAATACTGGGATAAAATCACAGAGACTGTTCCTTCCTGCCAGGTGCTGTATCACCTGTCCCTTACGGACCAGCTCTCCACTAAAAATTCCTTCAGGCTTGGGATAAGGGACTCTTTGAAGAGCAGGGGTATGTTATCTTGATTTGAAGAAAAGCCTGGAAATCATCCCACTAGCTCTGGACACAGAAGTTAAGAACCGAAAGTCTAAGATAAACCTTGTGCCCTCCTACATCAGACACTTTTGTGGCCTGAATGGATTCAGTTGCCTTGAGGAAGACCTGAATCACTCTCCAGAGGTATTCATTTTCCTTGGCAAGAATTAGTACAGCTTAGGCCTCTGATGCCTTCCAACACCCAAAGTTGTACAAGGCCACTTCATGTCTTCTGTCACAACCAGCAGATGCTGAATTATCAACTTGTAAGCACAAAGACAGTCACACAGGATTTACATGGTGTGAGTATGCATTTGCATGCACCGCCTGCCCAAAGCCATGGACATACCTGACATCTCTGAGGGATCAAAACACACTTGCTTTAATAGTTCAAGCTGATGGAGCAGCCTTAAGGCCAATTTTAAGAAAGAATACAAGTAACTCAGAAAAAAAGTAGACACATTTCAATATGATATCCTAGATATAATTCAACATGAACAAAATTAGAACAGGTGTGTAAAAAATTGTTTCAGTTAAACTTCGAGTTACTTATGAAGAACATACATTTGTAGCAATAAGAAAGAGCATTACTTTTTTTCCCTTCTGTAGCCTGTGCCAAAGCCTGTGTACGAGAGCTACGTGCTTTTGCAGATGGAAAACCTGAAGGACTGAAGAATCTACTCATTTCTATGCCCTTTTAAAGAAAGCTGCTTTTCATAGCCATACTCAACACTACAAACTTGTATTTAGCATGTGTGGCTGGGAATGTTTATATTTGTATCACACTGAGTTGGAACAGTGTCCAATTTGTGAGATTTGAAAGCACTGGCTCCTGCAAACATTGCTATGCTTATACTGAATACTACATTGACTTCAGGGGAGTTAAGTCCCAATTAAACCTTTCTAAAACAAAGACAGCTTATTCAAGGTTTGTCTCCTTCACAGAAGAAGAAGAAGAGCTACTACCCCATGTTAAAAAACAATTTGCAAGATCCCTAGAGCCATCCCTCTTTTGTTTCTTAGGGAGTGGAATCAAACTAGAGAAAACAGTCATTTCAGCTTTCCTTTCATTTTTCGTGACTCTGTGTCTCTGATTTCTGAGCAGATGGACATTGCTACCAATCTCAAAATTTCCCTTCAAGGAAACAAATTCAGTCCAGGACAGTCCAGGCAAGTGAAATTACACACACTTTAAAAGTAGCAATGAGATCTGGGTGTCTTATGGAGACATTAAACAGAGTACAAGTGCTTTAAAGAAAAGTAATATTACAATGACATCCAGTCACTAAATTAAACATCAATTTAAAAGGCTTTTGGATTAATCAATGGGTGTACACTTCGCACTCAACTTAGATAACAGTCTTGAAAATGCCTGAAAAAGTTTCTTTACACAAGCAGACCCGTTGGTATAATCGAGTGTTCGCTGCCTCATGATAACTGGATTTTAACAAGTCCTGAAGATTCGCTTATTCACCTCTCGGAGGGAAACCCTAGCTGCTTCTCGTACACGCCTTGCTGCTGGACAGATGCTATTTAACCGGGAAAAGCGACAGTTTCAGAGCGGAGCAGCGAGGACGGGGAGCCAATCCCGGGGCAGCCGCAGCAGTACGCTGAGGCACGGCAGCTTCTCCCGTGCCCAGGCTGCTCTCACCGGCGCACCGGGACCTCTGTCCGCAACCCGAGCCCACAGCCCAAGCAGACATTTGCCCCCTTCCTCTCTCCCTCCCTCCTTCCCGGCTTCACCGTGAGGAGAAAACACGAGGGCGAGATTCAGACACTACGGAGCTGCCCAGCCGGCCCGGCGCCCTCGCACCGGGACGTTCCCAGCCCGGATCCCCCGCGGATCCCCGCGATGTCGGTACCTGGTTGTGGTGCAGGTGGGCGAGAGGCAGCGCCGAGCCCAGGGCGGGGGCAGCTCCCAGGCGCTGCAGCAGCGCGGAAAGCTGCCCCGCCGACAGGCTGTGGTTGGCGCCGAAGACGCGCAGCACATCGTCGGCGAAGCTGGTCCCGTCCAGCTGCCCCTCCATCCCGGCGGGACGCGGCAAGTGCGGCGGATGGCGCAGCCCCTGTCCACGGTCTCCGCGGGGCGGGAGCGGGGCCCGGCCCCTCCCCGGGGGGCGTAGTGGGGCCGCGGGGCGGGCGGCAGCGCCGCGGAGCTCCCGGCGGGGCGCGGTGCCGCTCACAGAGCGCCGGCCGAGCCCCGCCGGCCGGGGGCTGAGGGCGGCCGCAGGGCTGTCCAAGATCGCCGCATGCGCGGGATAATGGGGAGATTGCAAAAGTCCCGGCTGCCACCAACCCCGGTCCAGGGGCCAAGGGTCACACGGCCATCAGGGTCATTGCCCCCGCTGCCTTTCCCAGACATAGCCACGGCTCGGCCGCCTGCCCCACCTGCCATGCAGCACCTTGCCCCACACCCAGCCGCCGTGACCCACTGGATGGCAGAAGGGATAACGGAGGCCAAGGTCCAGGCCTAGCCAGGCACACAGGTACGGCCCCGCCATACACACCTCACCAACACTATCTCCAGAGCCGAGGCTCCTGGACCTTGGAATGAGTCCTGCGGTTGGTAGCCAGTTAGGCAACCGGCTTCTCTCAGGCCCTCTCCCTCCCACAGGCTGAGACACGGATTTGTGTCTAGTCTACCTTTTTTAGGCAGGATTAATGCACAACAAACCACGTGATTTCATGCACGCTTTTTAACAAACAGAAAATTATGACTGGTCACAGGTGTCTCCCTTGGGGCTATTGCTCAAATGGTTTAGATAAAAATGCTCATACTGCAGGACAGCAGCCCCAGCTCAGCAAAGATCTGTACTATTAAGTTATCCTGTAACTGCCTTTTACAGAATTTCTTATATATCAATGTAGCAGACAGAGACAGAGTGTTTTCAAAGAGTTTGGGGGATTTTTTTAAGATTCTCATTTAGATCACCGTGGAACTATGCTGAATTACGTGAGCTGTGGCACAGTTCCAGACTCCAAATTTTCTGAAACCAGAATTTTTTACTTTCTGTGCCAAGTAGTCCAGCTAACAGCACTATGAAGGAGGCGTGGTTAAAAAGATATTTCATGAGCAGTAGAAGTGATTTAGATAAATCCTTCATAAAAAATTTCCGTGCCACAACGCACAAAGCATCTAGCAGGAAAAAAAAAATGCCAGCAGCATAACCTACTACTGGGCAGGAGGGAAGAAAATCTAGAGAGCTACAATAATATTAATTCTAATACTGAAAAACCTGTCACTGTTTCTGAATTAAAGCCTGAATCACTGGCATACTTTTACACTTCCATCTTACTTGGTTGGTGGCAGCTAAAACAGCCCAGGCACAACTCAGCTACAGGTTGTTCCACATGTCCCCATCTGTACTGGTTCTACCACCAGCTGAGGCTGAAGATGCTCCACCCTACCCACTTCTCTATTTGCATGTGCATTTTGGCTCTCTTCCAGAGAAATCAACACAGCATTCTCTTGCTGCTAAGGGAATTGCAACATTCGTTGGGCAGCAGCTATGTTAGTAGCAAAACTGGCACCTCCTATAGTCTCTTTTGTGTGTTTCTAAACACAGCTCTAGTAACAGCTGGTTATTGCATTCATTCTGAAAGTTTAAAAGTCTAGATTTGAAAAGTGCCTCATGACCAGCAGATAAACTGGAAGTAACTGCAACCTGGCTATAACAGATAAATCAAAACAGGTTGCATCAAAATTTGTCAGTGCTCTGTTCTGTGAAGCCAAAGTATTCATCTCAAAATTTATTATTTTAAGACTTCCTTTTTTTAGCAGAAATATAAAAGATCATTTAAATTAGTATCATTAAACTCATATTTGCATTCATTCTTAGTCCCATATTTGCATCATGCTGAAAAGTTCAAGGAATTCCTGGATAATTCCATTAAGACTGGATGTTGGCAGTCCTTGGCAGAATGAAAATTCTGCTTTATTTCTGAGACACGTCTAGCATTTTTTCTCAAGGAGTGATGCATTCATACTGCTCTAGATTAAAAGAAGGACAAAGTTGCTAAACTGTCTGTCACTGAGAGAGCCTGCAAGAACTAGACGGGCACACTAAGAGGAGGTCATGTACCTTTCAAACTGTATGCACAGCACTTGAAGAATAACTCCAGCTTTTGTGTATATTTTTGTGATATACAGACCTAATCAGAAAGTCCGATCTTTGTTATGTCAAGTGTGATAAATCTTAAGCAAACACTAACAGAGCCCAATTCTTCTTCTAAAACTGAAAGAACAGTCTGTTTGTCCACTGCAAACCATGTATTGCCCAACAGTACTTCACGGTCCTGATTCACCATTGTTTCGTTCCTGCTTCTCTTACACCTGTTAAACTACCACTAAGTGCCAGGGCACCAGATGGTGACTGGCAGTGGGCAAGATGACAAATTAATCATCTTCCCCAATCTTACCCAAAACCTCTCTGAGGTGGATTTCTTACAAGAAACTCACTGAAGCCGTAGCTAATTACATCAAAGCTAACATGATTTGTAACATGATTTGTAACAAGCTAACATACTTTTTATCTGCTTACCACAAAGTCAGAAGAACCCTCTTTATTGCCATTCAAACTACTGAAAAGAATCTATTTGAAAATAGAAATCATATTATAATGCTGGCATTTGGCAGGTAAAATAGACACATCCATGCTTTATACCAATATTTTCACCTTTTTTCTCTCAACTCTTATTTGAATTAACTATTTAAATAGCATTAAAACATATCCTGTAACTAAACACCCTTGAATGAAATGGCACATAGCAGTGGATATTTTGGGGGAAGTACCCAGGTAGATAAGACTGAAAGACTTTTTCAAATATTTTCTCTAAATAATTCTCTTCACTGGTGTGAGTGAATTCCCTGCAGTTCCATTTGTTCATTTTTAACTTGACCAGAGAGACTCAGACTCTTACAGCCTCTATACTTTAACTTCCAGAGACTCACAGTCATGAATTACAGATGAACAGTATGCTAAGATAGATACTCCAATATTGCCGTTCAGGAATCTTGCAGTTCTAAATACCAAAAGGGAATTCTGAGATCAGAGCTCTAGAAACTCAGTCCAAGTGTCCTGTGAATACTCAAAGCCACCAAAGCGAAACAAAAAACACGGTTTGGCTTAAAATTCTTAACATATAAAAGCCAGAACCTCATCAATCTGCAGATCTTGACTCATTTTTGAAAGCTTCAGTACATGGGCTGGCACTGGAAAGGTGTTCTTATAGATTACAGTAGAAAAATTTTTGAAGCTAGAGAATTAGAAGGGATCTTTACTCTGAGGGACAAAATTCCTCACACTTGTACAGTACAACTTTCAAATGAAAAAGTGGGATCTCAGCTTTCACAGTATAGTTTGACTCTAATTCAAATCATTGGCTGGGGCACGATATGGTCCTTGAAGTACAAGAGGTGTAATGGCATTGCTACAGTAAATCAATCATAACCTGCTTCTTTCCTTAGGCTGCACTATCAGTACCATTTTTGTGCTGTTCACTACCATGAGAAGCTTGACTCCCACAAGAGGTTAACATTAGGCAAGATTTCAACCAGCAAGAGGTATTACTTGTTCTACAACCTGCACTAGCCAGTTCATTAGCTCTCCCTGTGAAACTGTAAAACACACTGTTTCTGATAAGAAATGTGATACATTTGCTCCTTAGGACTAATTATTGTTTTTTAAAAAAATCTCTAAAAACAAAACCTCTGTAATAAAATAACTCTCTCAAATCCTTCACTGTTTACATTTTTAATTATATAGATATTTAAGGATCTTCAACCACAAGGATAAGAATTGTCTTTAATGGAGATATGCAGATGAATTTATCTTCAGTTCACAGCTGCTCATTAGAAAACTAAGCTTGTAGATACTTCAGAAATACTACCTATACTCACCTTGTTAGCATAGGGTCAAGGTTATTTAGACCCTATTGCTACTGTCAAGGCTTAAAGGTGTTTGGAGTCTGAAGTTTTAACCTAGGGCCATCTTTAATTTTCAGTTAGTAAACAGGCATCTGTCTCGCAAAGCCAGAAGCTGTTGGGCTACAGCTTTGGGTGGTATGAAGTGAGATATTGTCTGGAGAGCTGAGCCAGCATATAGCAGCTGTGGGTCATGACTCAAAGCATCTCAGATAGGTGTGCAGAGAGATAGGAAATAATAAAGTGTCTTAAAAATAGAGCAGTATTCACCATGAAGATGAACACTGCTCATTTTGCCTCCCATTGCTCAAATAGTCTTTACCAAAAAAGTCACCTTCTGTAAAAAAATACAGGTCCTCTGAAATTTTTTGGGGAAAAAAGGCAAAATAGAAACTACACATTCTTATCAGTTAAACTTTATCTTATAGGAAAAGAGAAGTTCAACAGTTTGGAGTTCTCTTTCAAACCTTATTTTAAACCATACCATTATAAAAAAGAATTTTTACATTTACAAACTCAAATTGAATTTTAATAGGATTTCAGCCTAGTCTCCCCAAGTCTTGCAAACATACTTCTAAATTTAAATTTTCTATTGTTCTAAAATTAGTTTTAACAACTTGAAAGCCTCAAAAACACTGATGAAACAATACATGTTTTGTGGGAACATGCCTAGTAGTGACCTCTTACCTGCTGGTGACCTCTAAATCCACCAGAGGACCCCAGGGGATGGTCGGTACATGACTGAAAGCTACAAGCTCAGATTCTATTCACATATCTGCACTAGATTGTATGTATCTAAAGAACAAGGGTTACCCCAGAAAAAAAAGGAGAAGCAGCCATTTGTCAATATTAGTTTGCTTAGATAACCGCAGTGTGTCAGCAGGACGTCTGAGACACAATATGCTGGCGTTGTCTTTCGCAGGCTGGATTCTGCAGGGATCAAGAGGAGCCCTGTGAGACAGCAAACCAGCTGCAGGACTCCTCTAGGCTTTTCCCTCGTAACCAGTAGGATGAAAGAGTAAGTAGAATTTCTGGGGAGGGACCAAAGCAGCCTTTCCAGCTCCCACCACAGGATGCAGGTAGAAAACAATTGTTTGGGACACTTTTCTAGATAAGTGGCCCTTAATACATCAGTTTCTCTCTTCGTTTCTTGGAAATACAGCTGCTAAATGCACTTGAAATAGCAAATTCTTACTGAAATTATGAACACAGAGCTCTGAGTTCATGTCAGTATGCTTAGCACATCTACAAAACAGTTGGTGTTTTGGTCCCTACCTGGGACTGGCAGCTGTGCATTGAACTCAAGTTTTCAATAAACACTAAAATCAGAAAAGGGGCAACAAGGTCTAAGATATTTTACTTCAGAGGAAAACCACAATGGCAGCTCAAACCTTCCTATTTTGGGATGCAGTGGTTAGCATAGAGCATCAGGCCCTTCCATCACTTCTCTTCTACACAATTAACACTGATATTTTAAAAGTTCTAATTAGCAGAGACTACTCCAAGCCTGCATGAGCTTTTCAGTACTGTAACCATGCCAAGTTCCAATTCAGGATATACCTAAACTATGGTGCTTTAACCTATACAAATAATAGCCCAGAAATGACAAAGGATCTAAATTTGAGACATGCCTTTTAATGAAGTATTAGTTCAGTAATTTTGGAGCTGTTACTTGAACACAGAAAACATCTCCGTTTTAACTCCATCCTGACTGTACTTTTTTATCTAACTGCAGGTATCTGCAAACAATCAAAGTTAACTTGACTTCAAAGGTATTTAGTATCATTCTGCTGCAAGACCAGCAATATCATCACAATGGCACACCATTTCACACAACATGACTGTGCATAAATAAACACAAATAAGAGAGGTGCTTAGCATATTCTACCACTAAGCAGGTAAAGATTTTATAGGAAAATCTTTAACAGATTTGCAGACAGAGGTACAAGGATACCTGTAGGCTACACTCAACACTTGAATCCTAGGTTCTGAAGGGTCTAGTAAACAAAGAAGAAAAGAAGATTATATTCAATGTTATCATAATTGGAATCTGCAAATTTTCCAGAAGTTATCTTAGGAATCTGAAAGCTATTAATAACTTATGTATGTCAAGGATTTTCAGAATGCTTGTCCCTTAAAATAAAATATGCACAATCCAGTAAAACAGAAAGCTATTATTTTTTTGTTCTCTACACTTTCACGAAGGTCATGGATACATCTGACTTCAGGGATTTAATTGAGATAATGCTTATGTGGTAAAATCATGGAGTGAAACAAGCTCTGCCAGAAGGGTAATCCTGACACTAGGTCTTCCTTCAGCAATCAGAACTGAAGCCCTAGACAAATACTGATTTTGGTTACATGTGTAAATCAGTAAATAAATTCAACTTATGTAACAGCATATTCTAGAGCTCAGTAGAATTTATGGGGAGAAGAGCCCCTCTGTGAGGGTTCCTCATCTGCAGAAGGAAGCAGTACTTCCAGCAAGCAACTGTTCATCAATGTTCATTTACTGGTTTTTCCTTTCTGTCACCAACAAATTTCCTAGCAAGTAGAATATTACAGCTATTTCATCTACCCACAGTGCCCTGTTTTCCAATATATGTCACACTGTTGAGCAAAGTATGACAGGATATGCAAAATTCATATATTCCCTATATTCTCACTTAGCAGGAAAGGAAAGCGGTGTATAGGCACAGTGGCATTTCAGTGTTATTCAACTGATTTGTCTGCAACAGAAGAGCAAAATTAAGTATAAAAGCCTGAACCTTCTCTCTCTGGTAGACAAAGTTACAAAATGTTAATGGAATAGTTATTCCTGACAAGCAGGTGTTTAATGGGTATCTAGCTAGATAGTTTTCAGATTTGAGCACTTGCTATTTATGTAAGAATTTCTAATGCCATTTGTAATTGGCAATGCACACACATTTTAAGAGTTTTATTTAGTGATGGAGTTGGATTTTACAGTGTGTGTGTCTGTGTGTGTGTGTGTGTGTGTGTGTGTGTGTGTGCTTTCAGGTATTTTTGGGAGTGGGAGTTGTTGAGGAAAACCATTTGTATGTGAGAGCAGATTATCAAATCCAACTGTTTTGGCTTTAAAACCTTGCAGTTTTTAGGCCTAACATGATTAAAACCTGCTGAGGCAGGAGTACAGCCAGCTCTGCTGAGTAGTCTTTATACACAATGTGTACAGAAGGCCAAGGCTGGAGTCATGAATGTAGCAGAGCAATGATATTACAGGAGCTGTGAGTTTACAGAAACAAAAAGGTTCTATGACTAAAAAAACATGCTGAAAAAAAAAATCTTTTGGAAGATGTAAGTTAACATATCATCAGGTCAGAGTACTAAAAAAACCCTCTAAAGAACCACCACCTTTGTTTACCATAACTCAAACATGGAAGTGTTTGACTGAAACCTCAAAAAGTAATTTGTAAAGTGAGGAAGAAACTGCAAATAAACAAAGAACACCACAACCTTCCAATGTGTATTTCCTACCAGTTGTGGAAAACTGTGGAAAGTGTTAAATTGCCTAAAGGATAACACAGTACAAACATTTGACAAAGAATACCCCCTGAATAAGTTACAGATTTAAAAAGTTACAGATTCACAACTGCAGGTCCCATGAAAAAGATACAAAAAAAAAAAAATCAGACAACTAGTTCAATACCATTAACATTAAGAGCCAGGAAGCTGGCTGTAGAAGTGTTCAATTACTTTACAGCTCAATTCCCACACTGGATTCTAAACATCCTAACCCTTAAATGCTGTAGAAGACTTACACAATTAACGCTTTGAAAGGTCTTCAAAGAGTAAATACACTACAGTCAGTAATGTGTGTCCATTTGTGCTCTTTGAGTATAAATCAGACTAGAATCTCTCTGGCAAAGGACAACAGAGGATGAAGTAGAATTAGAATTTATGTAAAAAATTAAGACTCTCAGTCTCTATTTGCTTGGCCAACAAAAGGAGTTCCCTCAAGCAAGCCTAAAAAGGAGAAAAGAAACATAAGAGTTCAGGTCAGCTCATTCACTTTTTTGTAAGCTTGTGAAGCTAGTCTGTGGACACCATTTTCTAAACTCTAGGCTGCAAAAACAGGTAAGTTGCTACAGATGAAGAAGTGACCTCTCTATATCCATTTGTATAGCTGCCAGAGTATACCAACATGAACAGAATATAAACTTATTCAAAAGTAATTCTTATTTTTAGCAGAACTGAAAAGCTTTGTGAGTAAATACTCACAATTGTAAGAGGACTAATTGAAAAAAATGGCCGTAAGCAACTGCCCTAGAAATGGTTCATTTTGGGGTGAGTGCAGACCACCACAGGACAGAATAGCACACCACAGCCAGCGAGAAAGCTTCATAAGTAAGCAATTATCAGTCTAGTGCTCAACACCACGAGTTGCTGAGATTCCTAGCATAGCTGCTGGTGGTTAATTATGATCCCTTAGGAAAGAAAGATTCACCATCTAATCCCTGTAAATAACCACAGTTCAGTCCTCACTAAAGAGCAAGAAAGCAATAGTTTAATAGCACTAAGCACCTCAAGTGTGACATCCATCTGAGAATCTCAAGAACATTGAATTTGATGACCTCATCTTCCCAAAACCTGTGAGTCAAGGAAATACTGCATTAGTTTGTCCTGACTGGCAAACTTACAAATAGGATAGTTCAGTGACTTAAATGCAAACAAGTGCATGGAATCCAGTTTTTAAACTCTTAATGCATATCACCCCCTGATGCTCTACAGACCAGTTCTTCTGCAGCCACTTCAACAAGGGCAAGGCTATGTATAGGAATTAAATGCTTAAACAAGAGAAGCAGAAGGTGTTAGCTCCAAATTTGAGAGGCACGTTAAGCATTTTACCAACTTTTTCGATTTCTTTTTAAAAAAATACACCTCAGGACACAGAAAATAACAGTATTTAAGGAAATGCTGTAATTGTATTGTTTGGGAATGAAGAAGCAAAGTTAAACATTGGCTCAAAATAACATGGGAGAAGCACTTCTATTTCCAGCAACACATGACTGTGGAAAGAGATGACCCCCGCTAAATGATCCAAACTTTTAGCTGATCTCTTTAGTAAGAAAAGCATTAATTACTAACACCTGTGAGATAAAGGGTAGGCAAATGATTTTACGTGTGGCAAAGATGCCATGTCACTGAAATATCTGCCATCAGCAAAGTACCTGGCATCAGTGAAATATCTGTTGTCAGGTCAAGTGGCAACTGCCAGGAGGTCAGACAAGTTTTCTCCCAAAGAAACTCTCAGCTCAGGTAGAGCATTTAAACACGATCTTTTTATTGCACAGCCCAGAAAGAACAGGAGTGTTTGGAAAGTATCAAGTAACTATTGGGGGAGGGAGGGGCCAAGAAGGGAGTGCTGAATCTGTAACTACATTGGTAGAAAAATCCAGCACTAAATAAAGGATAGCAAATGTGCTCCTGCACTTCAATCTTCTCATGCTTTTCTCATTGCCAACATACATATGACACTAAGAAACGTAATGATCCCAAGTGCAGACTTGACCACCTACACAGTGTTTGAGAAATCTGAAGCCATCTCACACAGACTGATAACATCAGAAGCTGTCAGAAACCAAAGTGTTTAAGAGAGCAGAGCCAGCCAATTTATCCCTGCAGTGCCCAGTGCAGGTGATTACAGCTCAGGCCTAGTAAGTTCAGTATCAGGTACTAACTTACTCTGCTCTGATACCTAGATACATTATTAAAAACGAATTCATTTCTGTGTATTGGTATATCTTCCAGCACTTTGAACAGCATTGCTAAAGTATCCCATATTACAGCACTCAAAACCCAACAACACACACAGGTTTTGCATAGTAGCACTTAAGGAAATCTGACATTTTAGGAACATCCTAGGCCTAAACCTTTTAAGTGCCATGCAACACCACACGTGCCACATCCTGTATTTTATGGCATTCTAGGGGTTGTTTTCACTGAAATGTTTAAAACTTTCATAGAGATGAATAATAATGCTTGCTTTATCTTTTAGTTATTACATGTACAGCATAAATTCAAAATGGGTTTTCCTACAGCCATTTGGTTGACCGAAAGTAACATCAGTAAAATAAGTAATTCAGTGATGAGTATACATACCTTTGTTTAGGAGAAGAGGTTCTGTCACAGTGTCAGCCAATACATATTGTGACCATGTACTTAAACACTTCTCAATGCTTCCATCCTCTCAGACACACTATTTTCGTACTATTTATAAAGCAAACCTCTCCCCTCTGTGTCCTTCACTCGACTTGGTAATATGAGAGTGTTTGAAATTTGAACAAAACCTCCTTGTCTTGGGAGTACAAGGGGCGGAGGAAGATGCAGTTGGAGCAATAGGTGGCTCTCGGAGCCTTACACCCCCCTCTTTGATAAAAGCCAAACAACAGGACACTAAAGAGGCCATTCCAGGGCAACTGTTCCTGGGTCACTTGTCTCCAGCTCCTTCTCTATACTTTGCTATGGAGTTTTTCTGACAAGTGGACTCTAAACTGAAAGTTGCTTCACTGTTTTTATTTTTTGAAAATAATAGAAAAATGCTATGACTGACACCTGCCCTAACATTACCGACCTAACATTAAATGGTGACTTAATGCTGCCAGACAAAAGCTGAACATATGCACAAGGTCCCTTTTGGTCTTTTTTACTGAAGCAACAGGATTTGATTTATGAAATACCTGGCAAGGATAAGGTCCTACGACACAAACTGGAAGCAGATAGGGGGTGATCATAATGCCATACTGAAGGAGAAGTATCTTCATCTCCTGCTGCAAGATTCAAGGAATAAATAACTTAATGTTTCCTGTGAAGTCATTCCCATACTCCAATATGTGAAAACAACTGTCAACACTCAAGAAAGGTTGTGTTAAACACTCTCAAATGATTTATCCAAAATAAACTTCCATCAGAAAGCAACCACAAATAATTATTCATCTTAACTCTTAGAAATGAACAGTTGCTCTGGTTTTAAAGCCATTTCACATTCTTGAATTGAAACTTCAAGAACTTACATTATTTTAATTTAATATGACTAAGTACTGCTATATTTAACACTGAACAGAACTAAGGCTTTGCATTACTAAAACACAAAAACCCCTCTTCCCATCTTATGAAGAGCCAGGATTTTGCAGCTTATCTCACAGGGAAAGGACTGGACAAGGATAGGGTACTCACTCTCTCCTCTGAAGATTGTAAGGAGAAATAAAATTGTTTAGATAACAAAGCAACAGAGCTGCTGTGCAGGGCCTAAATCAGTTCCATCATTTCTTGCAGATGCACAGACACAGCAGGCAGGCATGGATCTGGACAAGAGAGCACTCACAGAGGGCTGTCAGAAGACAAAAGGGTGGAGAGGAACCTCAGAGACAAATCTCAACAGGAGATGGGATAATCAAGTGTGCTGCTGAGCAGGGAACTGAGGTCATCCTGAGAAAGTCAGTGGTGTTACCTTAAGAAAATACTTGCTTCCTATAAAGTACAATATCAAATTCCTTTCATGCAGTAAAGGCTCAAGACTATATTGCATTTTTATTTTCATCTATATGATTAAAGCACTGACTTGCTTCTTCAGGGCATTTGCCTTTTAGTCCTGTTACAGCAAACCCACAGTATCAGAGAATACATGGCTCAGCTCCTGCCAAGAGCAGGAGATTCACAGCTGTCCTCTTGGCCTGCCCCCATCCCTGAATCCCAACATCCTGTGGATCCACAGCGGGGGTCGTGTCCCTGCAGCGTGTCCTGCTCTGACAGGTGCCGGCATTTGGCAGCATTCCCAGCAAGCAGGCAGTTATCAGACAGGAAGACCTGGCTGCAAGTCAGAAAGCCAAGCTCATGGAAAGCATGGAAGGATACAGAGGATAAAAAGGTGTTAAACCCCTTCTGTCCTTGAACAGCCAAAGACTGCTTTAAACTATGCTGACTGACAGCAGTTGCAGGCATTTTTTCAGAAACTAGAACACCAACAAGAAAAAATAATTTTAAATTAGCATAGACAAATATTTACCAGAAAATTTAGAGGATGTCTCTTAGCTCTTCATCATCTTCTGGCTCATGACACACTAAATTATTTGAGGTGCTCAGATCATGCTGTCTGGTTTAGCTGCAGCTTCAGATCTGGCTTGAAGCAGTATACCTACTGTTTTTCCTCCAAATGAAGTCTAGCCTCTCCATCCTCCAACATCAGATATCATCCCTCCACTCTCTTCTGGAATTGCAAGGGCTGTTCTGCTTCCTCTGTTTAATAACTGTGACCCTGCAGCTTTAGTGCTACAGCAACAGATAGGACTCCCTTAAATCTGCTAAAGACATTCCGCTTGCACAGAGCTTGTTTTCAATTCATTGTGTTTAAATGCCAAGAATTCCTCTGCAAGCAGCACACAGAGCAGAAGGGCAAGTTATTTTCCCTTTTCCCTCCCTCTTCCTGATCACACATTTCCAAAACATCAGCACAAGAGCAGTCTTCAATTAGTAAATCTCAGCTAAACTTTAGAAAGAAAGGATTGTTGTCAATTTAAATTGCTTTGTATCTCAGCTTACTAAACTAATGTTCTTAATTACACATTAGCACTGATGCTCAAGGCATGGTTACCATAATCAGGGAAAGAGATCAGGAGAAATTACTTCATGTCTTCTCAGCCAACTTCATCTACTTTTAGCACACCACCTTCCCCTGGACTGATGCTATTCCTGCTTATTTACCTTACACTAAACAGTGACATTGCCAGGAGACCTATGCATGTAACCTACCAAACCAGATATTGATTTTCCCTAAAAGTCTATTCAAAAATCTGCTTTAAAAATATCATGTTGCTGTCATCCTACCTCAAGCAGCAGTTTTGTCTTTCTGGGCAGTGTTTCACCATAGAAAATGGGCATTGTCATGACATGGCACACTGCTGTCAGGAAAAGCACTTTATATTTTTTAGGTTGGAACCACACTAGATTATTTGCAGCTTCATCAAAGCAGAACGATTTTGTCCTTCTAATTCATATAGATCAACATGGGTACTTTTCTTCCAAAACTGTACATGTACTTTGCACACATGTTAAAACTATACGAGTTTTAGGACAGTATAAACATGGGATTTGTTGACCTGAACAACCTGACTATGTTATTCTTCAATTACTTTAAAGGCACAGAACTGCATACAGGATAGAACTGTAAAAGAAATCAGGGTAAACACAGACAAATTGGTAGGATTTGAAATATTTGTTCTTAGCTATACAAGTTAAAGTCACAACTTAGAACAATAATGGAGGCCTTTCAACAATGTATATTTGATGTATTTTCAAGACAGTTTGTCAAACACTGATGGACTCCTTCATAAAACTTACAATTTGTTATGGAAATTAATGAAGTTTATCCTTACAATGAAAAAATGAAGCATATTCCGGAAATGTTGTTCTTTTTCTTACAGTGTAGACACCAAATAGATATAGATAGGTTGTTGGGGTTTTTTTAATACACTGAAAACAGTTACTCAACACTTGCTGGGCAAAGAGCTAATACTTCTCATTTACACTGGGGTTAGACATAGCACATTTTCTAGCCCACAGAAGCTATCCTTAATTAGAGAGTAACCAAAGTATGTACAATGTACAAAGTTACATTAGAATCCAGGATCTGAAAGCCTTCAAATGGGTGGAACATTAGTTTACTTTTAGTGCAGTGTATAGGACTCATTTTAAGAAGTTTATCCCAACCCAGACTCTCAAAGCATATGTACACCATGCAAAGGACTACTCATGCCAGTGTGTTAGTGAAAAAATACATACTTCTAAAACCCCCGGGGGAAGGACTGGCAGGGTAGCCAAGGCCTTTACATTGCCATTTTATCCCATATCAGGCACAGTTAAGAATGCACATGAGTACTAGCATTAAAGTAGAGGCACAAAGGCAACCATATTTGCTAAGATACCAAGGACCTAATGAAAGAATTCAGCTACAAACCCCGATCTGAGTTTCTGCCACACCAACAATGTGTCTTTCAGTCACTTACAGGGAACACGCAGTACATCAGCCTCTCACCAAGTACTTATTAAGGAGCCATTAATTACCACGTCTCCAAGTGCTAGAGTACTTTGGTTCCCTCTGCTCCGAAACAAGAACTGTTGTTCTTGGTAAACCAGAACTGTAACTGATCCTCTGGCTTTATGCCTGACTGTATATTTGTTTTAGTGATATAACCTGACTGTGCTGGATGTTTTATAAGAAACATGCTGTTAAAAGGACAATTTGAAACTTTTTTATTTATTTGCACAACTGAAAACTTGGCTCTCCCTGTTGTGGCCTTCTCTGCACAAACAGCACCTCTGGGGGAGAAGAAAATTATTCCCACATTATAAATCAGGCTTTTCAGTTTTGTTGTGAGGGTTTACTTGAGAAATTAGGCAGTGTGATGTGGTTCCTTGAGTCTAGTTCCCAGCATCCTTTTTTTTCAGCCCATCTCCTTCTCCTGGCACCTCTTCTGCATCCTTTTCCAACTTAAACAAGGTTTCTAACTCATATCGTCATCAGCTCCTCTCTTCTGCTGCCATCTCAGCCTTCCAGCTCCTACTGAGGGCACCGAGACCAAACTGATGACCCAAGCTGACTCAGTCTACAATTTCTCAGGTGTCCTTAAGCTTTGCTCCTCATTCCAGAAGCCAGTAAAGATATGCCAGGACCTGTGCATGTGGGCTCCAAGTCACAACTGCCTCACCTATGACACAGTTATGTCTCAATCACTTGGCGATACTTTAAAGGTCGCATAAATATAAAAGCTTTCAGATACATTTTATGAATGCCTAAGTTTAGAAAGCATTCCTTCTAGGTTAAAGTAAATGAACTTGGGATTTGGCTTCTGGATTTTCAAGTAGAGATATCTACTGTGGTATATAGCATTGCAGGCTTATATAAGAATTTAGCAGTTCATTCTTACGCTGTCATCAGCCATTCTGTCACTACAGAACTGCACTCAAATTAAACCTTGGTGGAAATTTACTTGCAGAGCAGCACCATTCCCAGGGTGAGGGTGTTTTCAGGCTTTTCTGTAAGTGACTATGACAATTAGCTAGAATGACGTATTATATAGACATACAGAACAGTACTTTTCTGTATGTCATGCCGTTGACAAAGTGGGCAACTAACTACAAAACACATAGGAAAAGCAGACAGCAGGGACCAAATCACCAAGCTGGGTTTCAGATCTTTCTTCTCTATACTTACAGCAAGAGAGAGAAATCCATACACCTCATACCTCAGCACCGTCTTCCTACACTGAAGGGTCAGCCTGTGCTCCTGAGTTTATATCAGGGTCACAATGGACTTGCCTGCAAACACAATAAAACTTTATTGTTTTCCCTCTTCCCAATATCAAGATATTGCAAGCAATATTGCCCTTAACTACAGAATGGCTACTTAAAAGTAAATATTATCAGATCAACTGCTAAGTGCCAGTAAAGGCTCAAGAGGACAGACAGAACGAACCAGTTCTTTTGTGCAGTCAACAGAACAGCTGCAATTACTGGTGAGAGGCTTTCTGAACAATTTCACTGCTCCACTGAAGAGGGTCACCATTACCAGACAGCTTAGAGGCCTGGCTTCTTTATTACCTGTCTCCCTCAGTTCAAGGACTGATCCTTAAATCATCCTGCTAAAGCCATTGCCCTAGATTTAGAATACAGGATCCCAATGTCTGATTTTCCTCTAGTCCTGCTGTAAAGGACCAGAAAGCTTTTGAGTGTTTAATCTGGGGAAGGAAAGAGATGCATATACTTAAACCTAGAAAGCAGCATCAGTGAAGTATCAGCAGAAGTAAGAGAGGTCTTGACCTGTAACTCTCTTTTTCTGCTACCACCAATACCCTCCCTCAAGCCTTTTACTTCTTCAAGTTTCAGATCCTAGTTTTGGAAATGAACAGGAAATTCAGTAACAAAGCTACTTAATGTACAGTGAGGCACACAGCTGGCTTATTTGACAGCTGAAATAGTAAACAGCAAAGCTTTTTCGCCAATAACTGGACTATTTTGTTGTGTCTTCCCAGCTGGGAAATACAATCAAATAGCTATCAGATAGTTCAGAAGATTAGACTGAGAATCCACTAAGTATTTAGAGTTTACTGATTGACATGCAAACATAAATAATGTTTTTAGTACAAGCCCCTCAAGAAGAGTGAACCCTCACAATCCAGTCAATTAGCAGAGATAAGAACACATGAGGTCATGGGGAAAGATTTTGTGCTACTATATTATATTACTTTTACCTAGACCTGTATTTGAATGACCAGACTCTTCATTCCCATTTTCTTTCTGAATGCTCTGAAAGCTACAGGCAGCACTAGTTTATGCCTGCTTGTGAAACTAATGGTTTGTCTAGGAAGATGTCAGAAAATCAGCTTCCTCCACCAGAACCCTTCGACCTGTTCAAATATGAGTCTGTTCAATGAGTGTAGTTGTCTTGTCCAACAGGGGCCTTCAACAAGACATGGAATCAAAGGTTTTCTGAAATTGGAACTGGGAAGACACTACTTGGCAGGAAGAGGTCTCTTTTGCTCACCTTGAACTTAAAGACTGTAAGTGAATGCACAACATAAATAATAAAATACAATTGATTAATTTATAAGATTACTTTGATGTGCTTGTAACAGAAGCATAACAAAACATGCAATTTTTAAGAACTATTGAAAACTGGACTATAAGACCTTTGCTCTTAACAAATAACAAACACATGCAAATTTCTATTTAGCAACTTCTGAAGTTTCACTGACGTTTACAAACATAATTTGGAGCAAATCCAAGTCTATGCAATATACTCTGCAAATATCTCTGCCATGAGCAATACTATTTCTGTTACTGTTTATTCATCACACCCTCTTCACCCCTCTGGGAATTTCTGTTTTTTTTAATACCAACAGAGTTACTTTCTACTTCCTACAAAGCACAATACACACACAGAATTGAATCAGCCATAGACATCTAATTTCTTCTTCTTTCTGTAAGTGAAATAGTTTCATTTCTAGTCCCAAGGCAGTTTTCAAGAAACTACTTTCTCTAAAAACATGGAAGGTCTTCAGTGCAGCTAAGCCAGTTTCTATATTAGCAAATTTTAAAAATTTTTCAAACTTCCGCCTTTATAAACCAATTAAGCAAAGACATCTGCACAACACGTGCTTCATCTAGATACATATTCAAGGTTTAAAATTCAGTCGTTACCAAAAAAAACCCCAACAACCTTTGACAGTCATTGCTGTGGTTCAGATTATTGCTTGAGATTCTTGAGTAGATACTGCAGAGAAAGCATCATTCAAGTAACTAACTTACACTGAGAATTCAGTATCAAAAATCTTGACTGTCCCTAGAGTTAGATGTAATGCTTTAAAAACAATGTTGAAGATTAATGTTTTAATTGTGGTAACACCATGTGTTCTAAGATGTGTTAGGTGTTGAAGAGACCACTCAAAGGCACATTTACCACTCTCTTACAGTAACCCTGGCGATATCCTCAAGTGCTTTTACCACACTGGGGATTTTAACAAACTTCAGGTGAAAAACCCTTCTTTATACTTGCTGGAAATAAGGAAAATACTTAGGAGATAGGAAATACTTTGGGTAACTATCACTTCTGCCAAGGCTGTTCTTAGGCTATTTTTGTTTTACCATTGTTTTACTGACTGAAAGTGTTTTACCTTCCACATCTCATTCATGGCAGCATGCCCACATTTTTTTCTTTTTACCAACTATAAGAAATTCAACATAGAAGTATGGAATAGTTTGGGTTGGGAGGATCCTTAAACCTTATCTTGCTCCAACTCCTCTGTCATGGGTGGAGACACCTTCAACTGGACCAGGTTGCTCAAAGCTGTCCTCTGATAGCAAAATGTAAACCCCAGACTACAACACCATTGTGCTAAAAGCTGGACAGAGCAAGGGCAGCTCCTACCCCAAAAATCACATTAGAGTCACAGCTGCACTTGCAATGTAAAAATACCCCCTAACATCAGCACACTCCTGCCTGAGTCATCCCATACAGACTCCAGATTCTGGTCTCAGTGTTTAGAGCCACCGGCAGCAATCATGAGCAGGCACAGAGGGCTCTGCCTGCCTGATAAGGAGGCATGATGAGATAACAGCAGCAGTCCCCTGCCCCAGCTCTTTATCTTGCCCCCAAACACCCTACCCTTATTCAGAGTGCTGAGGTGCTCACAAAACAGCAATGTGAGCTACTGCAGTTTCCAGACAGCTTGTGAAAATAAACCAGCACCACTTTTGGTTTACTTTATTTGTGTTCAGCTCTAACTTCCAACAAGTCCTGTATCACTCCACAACACCAGAGGAACACTTACAATATGTCTTTTTTATCCACTAGACACACAATCCTAAGAAACACAATCACTTGCAGCCATTCAGTTAGGAGAGATTCAGATGACTGCAGTTCAGAGAGGACCCCTGTGTCCAAGCGCTGCGCTAACATTCCTTTGTAAGGAGAGAACATCACTAACAACTAAATACCACTACCTGCTCACTTCCCAGTATTCACTTGGAACTGTGACATTACTGAAGTGTTTGCAGGTAACACCTACTACTGTGAAAGTTTGCACAGAGTGAGTGAATGCCTCAAGTGTTTGGCTTTCACCCATCCAGGAAATAAAATAAATGAGATATGAGCTGAAGCCCTGCTGTGAATTTCTACTTTTGTTATAGGTTTAACCTTTTTTTTTTTTTAATCATCCTCCTGAGATGGAAAGATTTGGTTTATGTGTCACATGTTTTCTGAACATACAAGAACATTTTTCAGAAAGAAAAGCCTGTGCATTACCATGAGTTTCCTAAATGAATGCAAGGCCCCTTTGGAAGATTCCTATTTATGGTAAAATATAGTTCAGTATTTCTGGAGTTTCTTAAAAAGTACAAATCTCCTGTTGTATGAAACATATAATAATTATTATCTGTTACTTATCTCCTAAAAATCAACATGAAGAAAATCCAGGAACCCCTCAATGTAAGCCCACAGCCATGCCCTGGTTTAAGTACTCCAGCCAATTGGTGCATGAAATAGTCACCAAGGATCTGACATTAGCTCAGTTGTCTGCATAAAACTTTGCCACTGAGAGAAGACTCTATGACTTCTGTAGCTGATCTCAGTCAATGTGACTAATCATGGTGAAGCTACAACAGTTTCACTGGTGTACACTAAATTCAGGGTTTGAAGCACACTAAAAGAGGGGAAATACCTCATACTTTCTTTCCTAAGTAACTCAGCTGGGCTGAAGGAGTAATATTCCTTTGTAGTAGAATCCTCTTTATAATGTAGATCTGGGAATGGCATTAATGCATACTCCTCTGTAAAAGGTTGCTAGTCTGTAACCTATTATCACAGAATCATAGAAACATTAAGGTTGGAAAAAACCTTCATGATCATGGAGTCCAACCTTTGACCAATCACCACCTTGCCAACCAGACCACAGCACAAAGTGCCATATCTAGTGATTTCTAGCTCACCTCCAGGGACAGTGATTCCACCACCTCCCTGGGCAGTCTGTTCCAATGCCTAACCATCCTTTCAGTGAAAACATTTCTTCCTGATGTCCAGCCTGAACCTCCTCTGGCACAGTGTGAGGCCATTTCCCCTTATTCTGTCATTGGTTGCCTGTGATAAGAGGCTGATGCCCACCAGACTACAACCTCCTTTACAGGAAGTTGTAGACATAAGGTCTCTTCTGAGCCTCCTTTTCTTCATTAAAATTATAATACATTAAAATTAAAGATAATGGAGTCTCAGTGTGAAATATTTGCTGTATCAGTAACAGGAAAGGTGTGGCAGGTGCCATTTCCAGGTGACCAACCATTCCATGTGAAACAGAGACCCCATTCTTCCTTCTTAAGGGGTTCACAGCAGGCACAGCACACCATGTTCCCATAGAATAGCAGGTCAGGTTCAGAACCCACACAGCAAAACTCTCCATGCTCTGTCTCTCATTCACAGGCTTATGGCAAGGCTGCATTCTGAACCCAAACACAAACACATCACATTCAAACACTAAGCTTTTTTTTTTTTTTTTTTTTTTTTTTTTTTTTTTTTTTTTTTTTTTTTTTTTTTTTTTCCTTTAGTGCATTTTCTGGTATCATAAAAAGCACAGAAAAAAACCCCGTGCCTTAAATTCACAGACACGTGAAATCAGAATTCAACCAATCAACACACAGACATGTTTTCCAGCTTGCATCCATTTGCACTGAATGAAGAATATAAAATGCAGTGGTATTAAAAGATTCTATTTGATTCTTCTCAAACGTCAAAATATGAAGTCATTAAATTACACTGTATTTATCGATTTTGGCAGGAACTACTGCCACTCAAAGGACATAGTGATGATCTACAGAGGAAAGGAAACAATGTGGCATTGTCATGTGTAGGTCTCAGTGATGCAGGGTCTGAGAGTGCTACAGGAACCAGTCACACTCTGCCTCGCCCCCCATTACAGAAGCTTTTGATCACTGAAGACACCATTAAAAATAAGCAGAGCTTAATGGATGTTTAAAAAAAATAAAAATTGAGATTTAAGTTTTCTGTGAGATCTATTTGACTTTTCACTCAGCAGAGAAAACAAAGTGATATAGCAAGGGCAACACTTTTTTTTTTTTTTTTAGATATAATTGATGCAATAAAATGTGCAATGACTCACTGACATATGGACAGTATGAAACACCAAAACGCAGCCTCCTGAAATTATTTTTCATTCATTTGACATCATAAGAATTCAAAAAGCATTCCTGGCTTTCTTGTCTTCTAGAACTCATTTGTCAATTGATAGAAACACAAGAAGTCTTAGACACTGAAGACACCATCAAAAGCTGTAACAGCTTTTTAACAGTAATGCTTTCCTTTCCAAGAAAAGCATGTCAGTCTAGTTCCCCCTTCACTCCTTGTCAGTGAAATAAATATGTTTCAAGCAGAAAACAGAAAGCTCTTAACTCTCTTCTGCGTCTGGGTGTGGTTACTATCACTGCTCCTACAGATTGTCCTGCATTATCTTACTGTCCATTCCAATGGGACTACTACTGGTCTCTTCACATATTAGTGAAAAACAGTCCTAAATGAAAGGCTTACACAATCAAAAAAGGTAATTCTGCAGCATGGGAGAGAAATACCAACTTTACCTCAGATTATATAAGTGGACACAGACAGATTAAAGAAGAAATCTGCAATGAAATTCAAGTGTCTCATCAAACTCTACCAGGGGCTGTGCCCAAGCCCATTTATTGGCCTTGGGCTGCATACTCCAGGTCACACAGACTGTCCCAGAGTTAGGAGCTGAACTATCCAAACCCTTCTGTAGCACATTAGCCTCACAGAATCATCCTTGTGTTTCTCTATATAACCACAACGATTATTCCATTGCCATAAAAGGAGGATAGAGACACGGGTTGAATCCATTCCTGGAGCACCCCAAAACTAAGTATCTGACTTCCTAACAAAGCCAGAGCCACAAGATATTTCAGTGCCACACATGCCTCACCTGTTGCTACCAGTATCACTCATGGCTTTAATTTCTTCCCTCTACAGTCAGTCACAAACCTGCAGCATGTGTTTCTATGTGATGGCCACAGCAGCTGCTGCCAACATTGTGCTGTCGACTTACTTTTGATTTCCACCTTGTATGCTCAGATTATGTGTAAGGCCTTCTTCATTTTGCAAAGAATACATAAATACAAGTAAATCATTGTCCCAACCCAGTGACAAATTCAAGCCTGAAAGGCCAATTAGGCCCATGAGAACTGGATTTGATTGATTACTATCTTTAAGACACTGAAATGAAAGCTTCAGTGTGACAATAAACTTTTTTTAAAAGCTGAAGCTGGAGCTCCTATAATTAATAGAAAATTACCCTGCACTTGTTGTGTGTCGCTATTAAATGGAATTAAGCATCCTACTAATACAGCCTAAATCCTGGAAAAAACCTCTCAGACTGTTAAATAATGCTTAATTAAAAGGTTTTGCAAGAAGTTACATTTGGTATCAGATTACCAATGAAACATAGGTCCAAGAGTATATGTTACTTCCAGTACAGGGTGACACAAACACCACCACTGAACACATCTGCACCACATTGGCTGGTTGAAGATGAGGGTGAGGGGGAAAACAGATAATGCACCTGGTCTGAGTGGTTTTCTGTATCTTCTTCTCCCTAACGATGAGTGAGTGTCCCAAAAGATATGCTATTTTCTGCCCCTTTTTTAGAGTAAATCCTTTGAAATCTAGCTGTCATGCTCTGGAAGATAACGGAGCGGGGGGACAAGAAAAAACCCTGCCTTTTACTGGCAGTAACAGGGCACTTGAACAAAGAGCACAGCTTTAAATTCTCACTCCTAGGAAGTTTTTTTTCATGATCTATCAGGAGTACCTCTGGTTCATCTCTTGCTTCAACCGTTTGTTCTCCCAGTGTCAGGAAGATCAGGGACAGCTACTGCAGAGTTCATCATGATCCCTTGTCAAGTTTTTTGGAACCCTCATGCTTCTTGGGACACACCTCACATCTGCTCACCTGCACAAGAGCATTCATTGTGGCATCAGCAGTAACTCATTCCTCTTTATACCTGGTGTCTATTAAAGTGGTTCATTCACCATGTAACGTGGGGGGAATGGCTTTAAACTGACAGAGGTTAGGTTTAGATTGGATATTAGGAAGAACATCATCCATGTGAGTGTGGTTAAGACCCTCAACAGGATGCCCAGATAAACTGTGGATGCCCCACCCCTGGAAGCATTCGAATCCAGGCTGGATGGGGCTTTGAGCAACCTGATCTAGTAGAAGACGTCCCCGTTTATCGCAGGAGGTTTGGATTAGATGACATTTAAAGGCCCCTTCCAAAAAATCAACTATCAATAATGAAGTCTAGGCAAACAGGACCTGATTAAGATCTCTTTCAGAAAGACATTTCAAGATAATAGGTGAATCCTAAATCTACTTTAAATCTTTTGCATTACTATTTGTAGCGTCCTCTGGGTGAACATTTAAGACCCAGTTAAGGCTGCGCTGCTCTTTCTCCCGAAGCCATTTTTCAGTCAGACTGTAGGTGGCAGCAGCTATACAGGTATTTATTTTCCTGGTCCCCTCTTGCAAACACTTCTGGCTGCTAAAAAAAAAATCTTTCTTCCATTTTTGTGAAACAGGTCGTGGGAGGACAGTCAGAATCAAGACCAAAAAAACCCACCAAAACCCATTCCCTCTCTAGTTGTCAAAATTCTAGGATGCAAAATGTGCTCATTTCCAAAGATTCCTCTTCCCCTCCACCTAATAAAATCAGGTTCCTGAGGGCATATTGGAGGGAAGTAAGGGAGAAGTGTTATAATCTTTTCAGGACATAACTTATGGTTGGATTATTCATAGTTATACAAAAAATATAGTTATTCTGATGTCTAAAAGCAATATTGTACAGTTTTCCTTTAAACCATGCAACTTTGTAATTTTTTTAATATTTGTCAAGTAGCAAAGGCTAAAATAGGCAATTTTTACCCCAGAAATAGCTTAAAACCTTTAAAGTGACTTTTATGGATTGTGATTCCACATTCAGGATAAAAAAAGTGAGAAGCCCAGATTAGTGGCAAGGACACTAGAAATAAGAGGTTAATTCTCAGCTGAGTTACTCAGGTTGCCACAAGGTTGGAGCCAGTAAGACCCAACTAAACTTATATGAAATCCTTTCTATTTCACCTAATGAGTTTAATACAGTTAAAGTGCAATTTTTTTACGTGTAGTTCGATAAAGACCATTATGGCTGTGACATCAAGGACAGCCACAAGGATGTCAGCATTTGGGTAGTCTGCAAATCCTTATTTCATGTACCAGCACTTCTACTTCATCCAAATACACTGTAACTACATTTATCTATATGATACCATCGTTTTTATTGCTCCCACTCCAAGCCACGGTTTGCTAAATGAGCAACCACACATTGTTCTATTTTCCCTGCTCTACCTCTATGTATTCCCATACCTTTTTCAGTGAAATATGTTAGAATATGGGCTGGAGACAGTATTTATTTGTCCATAGCTCTCTCTCTCTTCTCTCAGATTTATGTTCCTCAACTCTGCAATACTGACATTATTAGATATAACCTTGCAATCACCTTTTGAGTTGGTTCTCCCCTGCCAAACAGAGTATGAGGTCAAGGCACAGAAAGGTTGAAAGCTGCAGCCCAGCTAAATGAATCTCTAATCCTACACCACTGAACTGGTTCCCTTACTCCCACACATACACACTATGCTCTTATCTAAATATTTGAAGATTTTTTAAGTGTTAGTTAGTGTCTGTTATGAAGACACCATTGTTTATTAAGAATTGGAACAAATCTTGAGGGAAGGCAGTGCTTTGGGGATCATTTTGCTGTTAAAAACTAGTTTTATATTAAAATACAACAAAAAGCAATGCTGCAAATAAAAATAACCTGCCCTTGCCATAAAATAAAACAATGGTATCCACACTGGCAGAAATGAAATGGTTTGCATCAAATTGTAATGAACTCTGTAGAAACTGTAGAAATAATGCAACAAGTAACACACAAGTCAAATCAGTGAATTGAAGCTCTCATAAGCCTATGGCATTTCACGTTCTGTAAAAAGTAACTAAAGTTATGGAGTAATTTTAGGTCTCTTAACAATATTATGTCCATTTTAAAAAAATACACTTATTTTTTACAAATCAGTGAAAAAAAGTGAATTTAGTTGTAAGAGTTTTAAAGGAATAACTGTTGCCTTCATCTTCTTAAAGTAAGGCTTTAGGAGTATAAGCTTTATAAAGAAACACAATGGTACAACTGTGATACACTGCCCAATTTGTGGATGGTGGATCACATCCTATAACGTTCTGACCCCACACCAACTGAAGGATCAAAATCTGTCAGCTTCTGGCATACTTGTTTCTGTGGGAAGGAAGAGCTTGGACAGGTCCTCTGTGGAAGCAACTGGAGAACAAGGATTCTTATGCATTGTAGGGCATGCACTTGCTATCTCACTGTATTTTCACATGACCCTAACCCAAAGCCTTTCAAACTTTCCTTCTGACATCATTTTCTCAGCTGGATATGGAAGCTAGCTCTGCAAATCTGATTAGCACTACGTATCATACCAGGCACATTTCAGAAAATCGCGTATGGAAGTTCTGCTTTCTGGTTTTCTACATCAGAGTCTAAATTTGATGCCATAACCTCCCTGTGTCAATGTGACCCATTTTACCACAAGAATCAGTTCCTCTCTAGCATTTCTCAAAAGCCTGTCCATAGAGCTGGAAACAGGACCCCTGCCTTTGATCCTACAGACAACTAATACAGTCTTTTCCAGACTCTCAGATTCTGTTTGCCCTGACAAGCGGACTATCCTCTCAGTCTGCTTCACATTGCTCCTGCTATCACTAAATATCCCCTAGGATCACTTTGTTCAACTGCTCTGCTCATTTTCTCTGCAGAGGATTTCCTTGGACACAAGCTGGCTGTGCTTGTCATCCGTTCTTCACTTCTGGCGAATCCTGTTGAGACACAGCCTAAACCCCCTCACAGGGTACAGATGATGTCTTCTAGGAGCCAGGCTGACAATTTAGTGTTCTCTCCACAGCGCGTAGCCCCAAACCCCTCGGGAGCTTAAACACATTCCTTCCCACAGAATCACAAAGTACATGAGTTCTTCAGAAACAGAATGACTCTGAAAAAGATTTGTCATCACAGCACAGTTTTTCCTCTGAAAAGAAAAAGGCATTTCTAGTTCTCCAGGAAAAAAAAAGAAAGAAAGAAAGAAAAAAAAAAGGTGCACAGCCCGTAAACCAAAGAACCTTTATCCAGACTCATCCTGTCATTAATCTTGTCAGACATTCCATATATAATGAAGAAAAAACCCCAGACATTTTCTGTTATTACTGTCCTCCTGATACACCACACACTGTAACTGCCAGAGAACATTAAATTTCCAAGTCCTGTTAGAGCTCTTCAGGCTTTCTGTCATATGACTGAAGTAGCCTCCTACCAGATGATGAGACAGATCTTCACCAGGTGACTTGAGTGTCAGCATGCCTTTACTGATATCCCCAAACATACTGTTTCCTCTCTGTGCTAATCTACTTAATGTTTAGAAAACTATTATTTTAATAGTAATTTCCTTAGCTCGATGACCTTTTGCTGATACTCCAATTCTTTGACATCTAGTTTTTCCATGGAAAACCTTCATGCAGTGACAGGCACAGTACTGTACCCAGGTGTCTGTTTAATGCCATGGATCAGGTGGAAATCCACTGGGGATTTTTTTGTTTGTTCTGTGTCAAGTTTGTCTCCTTTCTTGTGTGGCCAAGACAGGCACTGATAAATACTGACTCCACTAACTCAGAATTTCCCTCTCTATTTTTTCCCTTTGGTCTCTGTTAAACAAGTTTAGATGTAGGAAGTCTGACATGCTGCCTAGGTTTTTTCAGATCTACTTTAGCAAGTCTGGAGATTCCAGAGCTGCTGTTCATAGCTCCAAAATACTTACCTAACAAATTAATGCCTGATGTGAATATTACCAAATTTGGAAATTTTGGAGATTGTTCAAATTGCCAAATGCCTTTTAAGGTTGATCTTAAAAGCCTAGTATGTCTATTTCTTTTACAGATTTCAGGGCAGGACTATGTTTTGGGTGGTCTCCATTAATGAGATTTTACTTTCATGTATATGCCACTCATTTTATTTCCATTGTGTCAGTTCTCTAATACATCTTTCAAGCATTTCCATGCAAATCAAATTTTAAAAAATTATAACTCAAAATCAATGGGAGCTTTTCTTTCTAGAAATGGCCGGCGATAATCTGGCAAAGTATTTTGTTGATGACACACTTTCTACACAGAGTCTACTTCAGGCCCTTAAAGCAGTCTTGGCACAGAAGCACATGCAGGAGTTAAAAGGAGTCAGAACTGATTTTTCAATTTTTTTTCATGTTGATACGACTTTGATATACACATGGAAAAAGAGGCACTTTGCATAGCTATTAGAAGAACTTAACAACAAGCATAATAAAGTGCAATAGCTGTTTTTTCTGTTAAGGGCTGAGGTGATGAAACAGAAACACTTGTGGTTGTTTTTGGCCCCTGGTTAAAGAACTGTAACAGGTTTGGGCATGCACTGCATGTGATCAGGCTTCTCTACTGGAATCTCTGACCTGTTGAGTTAAAGACATGAATCACAGTCTGAGAAACACTGCATGAATCCTCGGAAAACCAGGAGGCTCCTGAGAGTTTGAGACGACAGCGTTCTCATTTGCAGTGCCGCTTGACTATTTCATTATTTTACAGTATTTTAGGACAAGTAAGAAAAGTGTGAATGCCTCATATTGTGGTGAGAGGTCATCAATGACTTCAGAAATATTTCTGTTCTGAAAAGGGTGAAGAGGAGGAGAATTCTTCAATTTAAGTAACATCAAAGACCTAATAAATGCCTGAGATGAAATAGTGCCTGATAGTTTCAGGTCATATTGGATGAAAAGTTAGTGGGGGTAGACTTTTTATGCAGGTTATTGTGATAAAAGGCGTCAAGAATTTATAGCTTGGTAGTCCAGTTTTCAGATTTACCTTCCTGCTCAACAGTTTTGTTTCAGCTTGTGCTGTTCTCCTCTCTGCTGGAGAGGAGGTCAATAGCTCCATTTTTAGGGAGACAGGGGTTTTTTTTCAGCTAGATATGCTGCTTATGTGACTTTGTTACACAAAACATAGATAAAGTTTGAAAGGTGAGTCATACATACTTTGATTAAAGCTGGCCCTGTCTCTTCCACTTTCAGGTTTAGGTAAGCCTTGTTTCAAGGTTTTAAAGCTGCTCTTCTTAAAGGCACAGCTTAGTGAAGAGAGACTGACCTGTGGCAGCTACTCACTCTGAGTGTTTTATTCAGCCAGAAAAATTCAACTACTGCATGCCAGTGGAGAATCAAAATCAGTTTTTGCTATCCAAGTGAGCAAAAACAGAATTTGGAGATTTGTTTGCAAAATGGAAATAAGTTAAGGGTTACAAGCAATACTAAATAGGAATTGGTCACTGGCTATTATCTTCATTTTAGCTCTTCCCTCTCCCTCCAGCTTTTAACATAAAGGGTCACATTGCTCTTCCTTGAAGTTCCACTCGAAGATAACATAGAGAACCCCATTCTGAGACTTTTGCTCTAACCACAAGTTTGTCTTGGTATTATGACTGGGGCTGATTATTTTTCTAGAACCACTAAACCATTGATGGGAACTTCTTATTAAGAGGAGATTATTTTCCATATTAAAATTTTAGAAAAACTCTGTGTGAAAGTTGCTACTCCAGGGCACCTGTATCAAGCTGAATTGTTAGGATGGGGCTGCTCTAGAGAAGAACTGCACATTAAAAAGACTGCTCTCTACAGGGCCTTCATTATTTTCCTGGCAAAAGAAAGGGGAGGATCATAACAAACAAGCAGGTAACTGCTGGAAGAGACAGCATCAGATTCTTAATCCTGACCAAGGGGGCTGTAAGGTCTCCTGTGCTAGAGTTCTTGTCACATCACATTCTCCAAACTTTTTACAGGTAGTCAGTGTTCCTCATTTTCTAGGTGCTTGACTTAAGACGCTGGAGTCTGATCACAGAAGTACTAAAATCACTCACATCTACAAATGAAGTCAACAGGGGTAACTGTATTGAAAATAGCAAGTACTATACCAGTGTGTCCAACCTTTCTAGTCAGGCAGGTCCTGTAGTATCATACAATGACAAATGACGTTCTCCTAATGGCACAACCACCTCCTCCAAGTATTCTCATGGGATGGGACAAGACACAGTGAGCCTCAGAGCCAAGTGAACTGTCTGAGTGTGGCACACAGAAATCAAGATAAGGTGGACATATTAATCTATGTAGTGACAAAACCTGTGAGTCTGTGTGTTTCAAATTCATCCCACCACTCATCTTTTCAATCTTCATTTCTTTGGGCTTTTGTTCCCTATCCTTAGAACAAGAACAGCATTTTTGTCACAAGAACATCATTCTAACCTGTCTAGAGCACCGTCAGAATTCCAGCAGACCCAGCTGCACCTACCCAGAAGCATTCATAAAGTCACCATGACACATGCCTTACTTTCTTGCAGAGCAACACACACCTTGCAAAGCTAAATGCTGCTTCAAGAAAATACTACAGTTTTGCAGATGCCTTACTACTTGCAACCAGGTGAGCCCACTGTCAGAACACTTTCCAAGTCTGTAGAGAAGGCAGGGATCCTCCCTCAGCCGCCAGCCCTACACCCAGGTAGGTCAACAAGAGTTTGCTGTTGATCTGAACACAAGCAGCACAGTTCTCACTGTGCTATCAAAGGGAGTGTCTTGGGTGCAGCCAATTGTTGGCAGCACAATGCTTAAAGCTGGGAAGAGCTGTTGTAAATACACCCAAGGGCTTAAACCGTAGTCTCATATTCTTATTTGGACGTCTAGGTAAACAGCAACATTTGAAGACTTTGCAATTCCATTTCCCTGCCCTCAGGTGAGAAAAGTCACATGCATTTTCAGGTCAGGTCTCAGCAGGGCAGAGACCCTGAGCCCATACAAGTTCCCATACTGAATGTTTGAAGCATTGTGTGGGGTTCCTTAGCCTTGAAAGCAAGGCAGGCCATGGAAGCATGACAACATCCGAGACAATGGGCTTGGGAACAACAGCAGAATCACATGGTCATACCACTCCCAGCTTTGGTGCTCGGATCTTTATTTACAGCTTAAAAGTTTCTGTACCGTGCTCTTTCACCAGGGAGAGAAAGAATCAAAGACTGTCCCGCTGTCAGCCAGGCTTCCGCTTCCAAACAGTAAATCACAAAGGGAACTGAGAAAGAAACCAGAATAAGAACACCCTGCTTCCTCCACCTACTTCTTGTGTAGAGTAAAATACAGATTGAAGTCCCTCTCCACTCCTGAGACCCTGCTCTATCACAGGGCTCTTTCTGTCATTACACTGCATACTGTCCTGCTTTTCATCAGCCTGCTGCATCTTATCACAACCTTAGGAAGTGCCTGTATTGTTTCTGGTGTTGCAGCTTTAAGTCTACAATACTTTGCTAAAAAACATTTCAAATCCTCATAGTTTTGGAATAAAAGTTAAAAAAAATTTAAACATTTGAGAAATCAAATCTAGGAGACAACCTGCCTTTTTTAGTGCCCTCCAAATAATCCTTTTATAATCCTATATTTTTTGGAAGGCTTGATCCATTACACTAGTGATTTGTCTGAGTTCACCACACATGGTTGTTAATCCCCATCATTACAAAATTGTAAAGTCCTCTAAACCCACTGGATTTGCCTAAAGAGAATCACATCAGTTTAAAAAATACCTTTAGAACATTGATGCTTTCCACTTTTTCAAACATAAAGTTTAAGTTTTCATCAAAACCTGAGGAAAAAAACTAGCCATATCCAGACATTCCAGGACTGGACTTTCAAGAAGAATATCACTAGTTGCAGTAAAAGCTTAAAACTTGAAACAGAAACAGTTTGGGAAATCAGAACTTACTTCTACCAACAATTGAGCAGAAGACTGAAATTAATCACTGCTTGAGTTCAAACAGTAGTGAATATCACTTTCAGTTTTCATTACATGTTTTCCATTATATATTTAGATGCTGAAATTTCTGTGGCAGAAGAAATCTCTTCCCTATATATTTGTAGCTATCTGGAATTTTCCTTGAGCTGCAGCAATAAAACAGCACTAATATAAATCAAGTTAGCTAAATTCCACTTTCTATACTGTGTTAACATTGGTCCTACTCAGTACACCTGACCCAAAATGACCTCATAAATTGAACTGAGCACGTATTTAATGAACTTGACAAAAGAAAGTGACAAAGACAAGAAACAGCTGCTTTTGTTTGCATTAGCTAAGTGGGTGAAACATTGCTGAGGCACTAAAGTCACAGCTATGTAATGGGAAGAACATATGTCCCTTGGGAAAACAACTGGGCCCCTGAAGTGGGATCTGATGGATGTAATCAGATAGAAGTTAAAAGTGTGTATCATTCAGATGTGAAAAATACTATTAAGAGAACTCATGTATTAAATACTGACTATAGCTCAGGATATTAATTATAACACGGGGAGGTGGGAAGAGCAGGGAGTGAATGCAGTGGACAGGTAAGAGCCTGCTGCCACTGAACTCAAATGGCAGAACCCCATCCCTCGAGATTCAGTGGCTGATCAAAGTGTTAAACAGCTGAGTGACAAATGAATGAATTACTCACAATCTGAATTAGGCCCCAATTCTGGAGAACTGATTGGTAGTTCATTAGATTTATTGCCAGTCAGTACAGCTCTTGACTGTAACACCACTTGCTGGAGCAATTTGCTTTGGGCTCTAAGCTGCATGAACTCCACATTGCTAGAGTGCTACACTAATGGTTCTCTAATTTTTTTCTACAAACACAACCATTTCTATTCTGTCAATACATGCACACACTGTTGTACAGGGTTACACTGCTCGGCCACTAAACCTGGGCTGCTAGGCAGGACCAGCCTAGGCAGCACTTTTGGAGTGTATGTTCTGCATCATGCAGCTTCAGGGCTCTGATGAGCTGGTCAGCTCACAACTTCTCACAGTGGTTTGGTAGCTCCACTGAGAGCAGCTACCTTGCAGCAAGTTCACCGAGAATCTATAAACCACCATTTTTGGTGTAACTGAGAGGTTTGCTTTGAAACTCTCCTTACTATCTGCCAGTGTAAAAGAAAACAAGGGAGAAGGCCAAGCATTACACAGACAAACTGAGGGGAAGCTAAGCTAACCATTCCAAAAATTATATACATCAAATTGCCTTCCTTCTCTGCTTGGTTATTTCAATGTCTTTTAGGAAGTCTTTTATACTGTATCACAGCTATAAGTAAATGTTGGGCAGTGTTCCCTTTCTTGTTTACTTCTAGCTCTCTCCAAAGGTTCCCCTTTCTCTATTAATTACACACATCAGCCATGTCTACAGCTTTGTGGTTCTCTTATTTACGTCTACTAAATTAACTCCCCTGCACCTGCCACCCAACAGTTGTTCACTACTGAAAACTCCTGCTTCAGCTCTCGTACTCCTACTCAGAACACCAGAAATTTAGTCTTTCAGCTAAGTTACATGCCTGAAGCACAGTGGAGGTAACATGAGATCCCATGTCTGATTTGTAGGTCCGGAAGAAGCAAGCAAGAGGTGCATTTGTGATGTGGCCTGTGTAATTACAGGAGACACCACACTGTTCCCAGCCTTGCAGGACGTTGCTGTATCCATCTAAGTCTGATGAAATATGTGATAAATTGAGGCCATCATCTGCCAGAAATAACAGAGATGACAGAAAGTACTTCTCATGAATGCTGCAACCTGGGGATTCAGCAGCATTGTTGAACTCTACACCCTGCTAGTTGCAGTTCAAATGCTTTGCACATATACTTTGGCTATTCAGAATGATTTTTAAAATACAGTTTCTATTGTCAACTTCATTAGGGCTTTATACATACTCTCAGAATGATGATACCATCTTAAAAATACAACTTTTCTTTTTTTTTTTTTTAAACATACTGTCTTCCTGTGTTAGTGATGGATTCAAGCTATAGGAGACAATGACAATGGCAACAACAAATATTGGCTAAACACTGACAACCTCTATGAGACTGGAATGTGTTAAGATGATCACTGGCCACTACGTAAAGCAAATCCGATTTTAAGTTAGAATTTCTGGATTATCTGGATGAGAAAGAAATAATGGATTGATCAGAAATAGATTTGGAGAGTATGGCACAGTAGTTCAATTAAAATGGGCAATTGAAAGCTTTAAGAGGAAGTGTCTCTCAATAGCTATTTTAGATTTTCCCTTATCTTATCCTGCTTCAGCATTAAACATACTACGTCAAAGGGAATGAAAAGAGCCTATCTTGATTCCAATACATACCTCAGAAACAGAAGAAAAGTAAGGTAAGAAACTTTTGTGCATTTTTTCCAATCCAGGCATATCAATGAAAGATTATTTTAAAAATCTCTTCTTGTCTTACATGTTTATCTAACATTAGTTACAGGATTAAAAAGTACTGAGGCCAAAAAGGAAATAGAAAAGAAATAGAAAAGGATCTGTATTCACAGAGCAAACCTAGCAGAGAACAGACTCAGCTTCTAAATTGCATCTGCATATCAGGAAACTTAAATGTACCCCACCTGACTGAGGTGAAACAGCCTGCTTAAGTGGACAGCTAGAAAGCCTTCCCTTCAGTGCACCTGCCCAGCTACCAGAGACAGGGTTACAACCATTTCACAAGGCTCCCCTCAGCTCAACAGCAGGCACTTGCTCCTTTGGGTTCGGGTCTGATCACCCACTCTTCATCTCTGGGCTGATATTGTCCAGGTACTGAAGTAACTTGATGGCAATAGTGGAAACCAGGGTTATTCAGGAAATGAGCAGCACCTCATCACTGGAAACCACTGTGCCTGTATTATCTGCCTGATTTCCTCAGTGGTTGGAATGGGATTTTTTGGTCCTTCAAGTGGGAATCCTGTGCTATAAAGCAGTTCATTTGTCTAGAGTGTCTTGCGAAGATAATTTTACCAAAGCGTGGACTTACAGCCTGGCACTACTGTGGATTTCAATAGAAATAGCATTTCAGTTACAGTATTAAGCTCTAAAAAAGGCAAATTTATGCCTGAAATATAATTGAGAAGAGAATTTTATTGTAAAACCTAGATCTTTGTGGAAGCTGCTTAAGATTTCACAGGGAGAGCTAAACTTGAGCACTTGAATATGTGTCCTTTTAAAAGAAATCCACCAGGTAAGTCTCCTTAAGTTTTGGAACTTATCCACCTCGTCTGATTTCCTGGTACTTGTTCATACAGGTTTTGCCCTGTGAGGACTCCTTTGATTAGCTGTGACATGGCACCTTCCCTTTCAAATGAATCTTATTTTGAAACTTCTTTGTTTTTAAAATCCATCTAGACTTCCTCCTTCAAGAACTTTGGAACACAATTTTTTCCTCACTTGTCCTATTAATTCAGTGTATTTTCTTCCATTAAAAAAAATAATAGTTGGTCTTGAATGTCTGAGAATATTCCCATATAATAAGGAAAACATGTTTTACTTGGAAATGCTGAGTCATTCTCAACTCCCAGTTTGTACTGGGAAGAGAATGGGGGAGTGCTTTTTTAGAATTGCATCATAGAGCATGAGTGGCAACACAAAAAAAAGGAAATTACTCTCTCTTCATACCTATGTATGTGTAACATATAGGAAATTTCAGTTCTCAAGAAAGCAGAAAAAATCCTTTGCACTTCCAAGCTCTCTTTTGCACTCTCAGCATTCATTTTAAATAGTATCTCTCTGCTCCAACCCAGAGATGTTGCACGAAATCTGCATCTACTCCCTTTCTGGTAAAAATACCCATTTCATTATGTTGCAATCAACAGGTGGCTTGTGATCTGACTCTAGTCCTCTTGAACATGTTTTTGCTATAGGTTACAATTCCTTGCTTCAACACACAAAAAAGCAACAGTCATATACTTTGGTTCCTTGATATGTTTGGGGGGTTTTAAATCCTTCTTTTAAATCATATTTTTTCTAGTCTCATCCGTGAAGCCACATGCCGTGTGGCCTTAGCATAACAAAATTGCCCAGAGGTGTGCTGCTTTCTGCACAAACACACATTCGGTGAGCTATGCTGGATGCTCATTTGAGGCACTCTTCACCCTTAGCGAACCAGACGTTTAAGATTCAGCATAAAGATACCTGAACTTGTTTTACATAGCATTTGTGCCAATCAAACGTGGCACTACCTGACTTCTTTTAGCTTTGGTTGAATGTGTCCGGGAAACTTGGTTACTGTGCTGTAAACCTGGATTTTTGTATTAAGAAGCCATGGTTGACACTGTTCAACAGAACTCGAGTTACCTGGGAGCCTGCTCCGTCAGAACCTGTGTTAATCTACAGCAGAATGATGCTGTGCAGCCTGTACTCCCTGCTCAGTGATGTTTTCAGGCATCGGGCGGTAAGCAATCGGTAAATCTCCTTCAGCGAAACGCCTGGGAAAGCCAGCCAGCAGCCAGGCACTGCGTGAGGGGGCTTAAATTCACGCTATGCAGAGCCTCTCTCCCCTTCCAAACTTTACGTTTAGAGGTCAAAAAAACATTGGCAGCCACTGAGTCAGGCCCGTCTCCACAAGAGGTGTCGCGAACGCCGCCGTGGGCCAAGGAACGTGTGCAAGGACAGGATTATTCTGGCGGCGCCGGTATCTGCCCTGGGATGAAAGGACCCGCGTGTTCCCGCGGTTCCACCCGAGCGGGAGGGCCTATCCCCGGCTCAGGGATTTCGTGGCCAGGGGCCGGGTTGGTGGTAGCCGCTCCCCGGCTCCTTCCCCGCCCCTCCCCGCCCGCGCAGCCCTCCGCGCTGCCGGAGCGTCAGCGGGAATTTCCAGCCAGGAAGTGCGGCGGGCCGGGGGCAGGGGCGGAGGCTGCGCAGGCCGGTGCCGGGCGGGTGCCCTCGCCGGTGGGGCGGGCGGGAAGGAGGGGGAAAGTCCGCGCGGAGCCGGGAGGCGGCACGCCGGGTTACATGGCGCGGCGCTGAGGGACCGCCGGCGGCACAGCACGACGAGGAGGAGGAGGCGCCGCCAGCTCTGCCCCGGTGAGCCCCAGGCGACCCCTGGCCCGCCGCTCGCTGCCTTCTTTCTCCCCTGTCTCCATGTCCTCACCGCGGCACCCGCCGGGCTGCGTTCGCTCTGTTCCGCAGCGGTGGGAGCGGGGCGGGAGCGGGCATTTCGCTGGGCTGGGGCAGCTCCCGGAGCCCCGGTTTGCCGCGGGAGGCCGTGCCCGGCTCCAGCCCCGCGCCTGTGACCTCGGCCCGGGCGCGGAGCTCCCGCTGGAGCGCCGGGAGGGATTGCCGCGGGATTCGCCTGCAGCCAGCCGGGGGAGCGGGCGGGATGCCGGGGACGGCTTTGCTGCTGGTGTGTTACCGGGGTCTTCCTAGCGAGGGAAAGGGTGTCCGTGACACCAAAGCGAACAGCACAGTGAAAACAATTGCAAGCCCAGCTTCTGCCGCTCGCATAGCGGGTGCTCGTAGGCAAAGGAGGTGCTGCTTCTGTCGCTTTTGGTTTCGAAGCTGACACGCGTACGTGCTGCTGAACCCGAGACACGGCCGCAGCACAGCCGCCGGCCCGGCTCGGGGGTGCAGGTGGTCACCACGAAAACGTGGGCTGGTACGGGCAGCTCTGGGTGTCCTCGTCTTGGGTGCAGCCCCAGAGTGCCGCACGAAACAGTGAGGTTTTTAAAGGTAATTTAGTTGTAAGTGATGCGACCGAAAAGTTCTGGTCGCGACGAGGATTATTGCTGCACTGGTGGCTCAGTTACCTTTGACCTTGAAACCCAAGAATATCGAACTTCTCATCATCACAATTATTTTTTTCGTCTATTGGTGCTTTCTGCTTTGATGGTAACTTTGGTGGAGGAGTGCTACTGGCTTGTTTTACGTGAACATGAATTGGAGTATTGTTTCTGCGACATGAGCTATATGCTCTTGGGCCATTATCATCGTGTGTGCACTGCTGCGTATTTTCACTCAAATAAGTAAATCTGAGTGCCAGTGAGCATTTGGGGAATAAGACTTCGGAAGCAAGCGATCATCTGCTGCATTTCAACTTCCTGTCTTAAAATGCTCAAAAATCTTTGCTTAAGGATAGCATTTTAAAGGAAATACAGATTATTGTTGTCATGATTTTTTAAATGGTTTTAAAGTGCTGATTATGTTTGGCATGTTTTGTACTTCAGGAGTCTTCTTTTCACTTACTCTGTTCACAGAAAAAAAGTGGGTGAATTCTTCACTCTGTTTCCTTGTGCCTTACATGCTGCAGGGTGCTACCACTAGCACTCTCAAGCTCACAGAACAGGGTTGAAAATAGAGCATTTCGATTTTATTGACATCTGGAGTCTCTCTGCTATGTACAGTGTAGTATCAACTTTTGAAATAGTGTTTCAGTCAAAGCATTTGTGTTCTTTCATGAAAGAAAGTTGCTGCCCATTCTAGGAAAGCATTAACCAAGACGTCATTCTAACATAGCATCCTGTCTGCAATGTTTTGTAATCTACAGAAATGACTACAGTTTATGAGAAAATGAAAGAGAAAAAAGCAGCCTGTAACCATGCAGAAGCAGATGCTTTGTTCTGTAATTTTCCCTGGCCCAAAAATTTAACTAACAGCTATGCTGAAATATTATTGTCAGGGTGTGCCACAGAGTGTGGAGATTTCAGGGAATCTCAGTGCTGAAATCAGTGCAAGATATGTTAAAGAGCTTCACTTGCAATACTTATCTGAAGGGAAAAAGCTTTTTTTCTTTCCACCCTTTGTCCCCTTTATAAAGAAAGAAATGTCAGTCTGTGGTAGAGTCATCAAAAAATGCGGTTATTTTCTCATGCAAGAAATGAGTATATTTTGAGTTAAGGTTGTAAAACAGAACAGCTTTATATCACTTTGCATTGTGTTGTGTGTGTTTAAAAAACAGTGTTGTAGCATATAAACTTCCTATCTGTCCTCGCTTTGTTTCAGTAACACCTTGGTAATGTTTCTGTAGTATTTTTTTCAAAATCAGAAAAGTTTGCTGGATAAAAGTGCTGGGACAGAAAAAAAGAGTTCTTGGAAGAGGGAGAGAGGGCAGAAAGCAGACAGTGGTGTTTCATTTATGTGCACATTTTAAAATTTCTTGCTTCATTTGTTGGAAAGTAGAAGTTCAGGTTGTTTCTCTGTTACTGTGTATTTTACTTTTAAAAGTTAATTTTAATAATAACTGTAAGTTTAGTCTAAAATTTTATTTCTAAAAATTTAATAATAAATTTAATTTACTTTTTTTCTTGAGGTGGCATTATGTGACTTCAATAATAGATACCTACAAATAAATGTCATTGACACAAATTTACTAATTAATAGGTTTTTGAGTTTCCTTTTCATTGTTGCCTTTTCCAAAACCTTCCCATGCCACTTTCTCATGAATACATGCAAACTCCAGAAATACATTCAGATAGGAATTCTTATTATTGTGCATATTGCTCTCTCTGGAAGGATAGGAACTAAGTTTGAAGACCTGTGAGTTTTTACTATCTAAGGTGCTTGTTATGCAAAGTAGATGTTAATTTTTGAAGTTTCAAAGATGCAGCGAAAGACAATGTATGTTTTACTAACTTACAGTTGGCTTTCTGCTGTAACTAGTGTTGAGAAAGTTCACCTGTAGTCTTCAGAGATGCTGGCTAATTCTCCTGTGTTTTCATAGGTTGCTTCAAACTGTACTTGCTAAAATACTTTCACCTTTCAGTGCTTGTTTGCTAACTTTGAGTTGAAAAGTATCATTTGTAAAGAAAAGTGTTACTCGTTTATATGAGCAACTAATGAAAACCCTACAGTTAGGTAAAATTCCATTTTTCAACATGCTGCTAGCTTTCCTTTGGTTTTCTGACAAAATAACACAGCTATTATAAAACAAAGAGAAGATAATGAATGTTCCAGACAGGCAATGAAAAAAGCAATTCCAGTTTCAGTCGTTTTTATCTCTGACACAGAGGTGTTTTAGAAATGGAAGTTGTAATTCGATGTCCTTTAAATAAGCTGTGAACCTTTTATGAAGTTCTGTGTTGATAAGATCATAATTATGGTTGTCATTAACTGTGCCCTTAGGTCAGTCAGGCACTAAGTTTGCATCTAACTTTGAGCATAGAAATAATTCGGTGATTCTTCTTCGTTTAAATGTGTATTCTGATGAAGCACTGTTGACCGTTCCAAAAGTGAGGCCTTAAAAGATGTTTCAAGTTATTATAGTCTCAAGATTAAATCCTTTGTTTAGCATATGGGTCGAGCTGACGGATCATGTGTGGGGAGGAAGCTACTGCTGCTACTCCAAGCGTTATTTCCCCCTTCAACTTCTATGTTCTTTTGAAAAGCAGTGACAGATAGATACACAGTTTTCCCCCCTTCATTTAAAATACTAAACTGAAATACCCCCATGTTTCATTGTGTCCTCCAAGCAAACTGTCAACAGGTCAAGGGCAAAGAAGGTCTGATTTGCGGGGTTTGGGTTTGTTTGAGGGTTTTTTTTGCTTGGGTTTGGCTTTATTTTTTTGTTTCTTCTAGAGATCGTGTTTCCATCCACCTAAACATGGGCAGATTTTAGCACACAAATAAAGTATAAACAAAGGAAGCAGGTGGGTTTTTTGGTCTTACTAGTTTAGTCCAAGTGAGTTTTGTTGTATCATAGGTTACCATACAACATTGAGACTGCAGTTTTACAATTTCTTTGGAAAAAGCAAAAAATTAAACCTTAGTTAGGCACTTTGCATCTGTAGGTTTGAAAACTGGGTATAACTGTGATGGTACTGGACTCAGCTCTACCTGTTTGGTTCCTCTTACTGGTGCTATTTAAGTGATTGTTTGTGTCACCTTATGATTTCGGTGGCTGTTCAGAAGGAAAAGAACCCTGAGAATCCCTTACTTACCTTGATGATTGCAGTGGTAACAGCCCTTGCTATTTTCTGCTCATGAAGTGAGGGACTGTGTCTCCAGTAGGAGCCCAGAGCCTGTGTGACTGTACCTGGTGATACAGCAAACCTTGTGTGAGCTGAACTTCTGCAGTCTGGGGCTTACACGTTACTTAGCTTCTCAGAAACACTGTTCTTCCCTTGCCTCCTCTTCTGCTACCACAAAAAAAAAAAAAAAGGGAAAGGTTTACAGTCTAATATTAATGCTTCATTACACTTCAGGCTTATGAAATGGGTGTGTGTAGCTTCTTAAGTTAAAATTTGACTTCAGTGAACGGCTTTTATATGAACTAGAGCTATTTGTAAAGAACATTCAGTGATTCATCTTAATCTGGAGGAAAAAGTAACAGCTTTTTAACATCATATTCAGGTTAGTTCATGTAACATGAGCACCCCACATGGCTAAAATACATGCAGTTACTACAGCTGTTTTTCTGAGTTGAACCTCAGCATTTTTAAATCTGCTTAGCACTATACACGTACCAGAATATGTTTGCCATATATTTGAGTACTGTTTATTTCTTTGGTTTAAGTTACTTTGAATGTGTTTTAACAAAAACATTCTAACTTTATTCCAGCAGTATAATGGAATGATAGTTTATATGTTTATGGCGTTTTAATATTTCCTCTTCACATATTATTTCACTACTTTGATACTTGGGAAAGGAATAAAACAAAAACTCTGTTTGCAAACATAGTTAACAGAACATCTTTTAGGTAGTCCAGTTACTCTTTGCCAAGGAAATTTTCTTATGCTATGATTTCTTTTCTTTGAGATTTAGTTGTTATCTGCTGTAATAAATTTGGTTCTAGATTTCATAAAATAATTATGCACTAAACAGTTCTGATTTAGAGCACCACACTTGTGAAATCTCCTGCACTTGAGATTGATTTAATTTCCTAAATAGTCTGTAATTTTTATACTGTTGTCAAGTAATGCATCTGCCCATGACTGAAAATACCTGAAAATTTTAACTTCAGCAATTTAAAAAAATTTAAAATACATAAACACACCAGCCAGGTCCCACCCAACAGGAAATAATAAGCAGGCTTAATTAGTCACAAGAGGAGGCAATTTGGGTTGTTATAGTAGAAAAACAGTGTCATTTAGGGTTATGTAGTGTTATTGCAGCTGCAACGGTGTGTGGATGACAAAAACTCTGCAGAGGAAATTAGAATCTTTGATCAAAATGTCTCTCTGCACAAACTTTTTTGCACTTGTATACTGAGAAATTGCACTCAAATCTTTATTGAGAGATTACACATCTTTGAAATACTAGAAGGAATGTGAAAAATACAACTTCCTTATGCCACTTTTGCGGAAATTGAGTGTTGTTTCCTTAAAACAGCTCCCTGAACCCCAGGTATTGAAGTCATAGTTGGGAGAAGAAATAGTAGTAAACATTTCAACATTTAAAGGCAAATTTCAAATCTATTTCATTACTGAGTTAAAATCCTTCAAACTAACATTTTTGATGGTGCTTTGTGTCAACATGACTGAGTTAACAATCGCTTCTTGTGTTTTTGAACATGTTTTTCTTTCCTATTTGTCCTAAAGACATCTATGCCAGTATTGTGGGTGAAAGTATGCATGATATTCCCTTAATATTTGAGTTCTATTTACTTTGTACATTACAGAATACATTACCTGTTTATCATCTCTTACTTGGAATTAAAAGTTCTGTGCTCTGAAGCTGTACTTCTGGCGCTCTGGGCAGGATAACTGGGTTCCAAGGGAAATGAAGTGCTGGTGGAAGTCAAGAGGTGACCAGAAGCAATGTGAAAAGGCTGTGCTTTGAAAGGGGTGGGCAGCATCCTGACTTTGAAGGGACTGCGGTGGTGAAGGGTTGAGACTGAACAGCTTGGTATCTCTGCTCTGTCAGAGCAGATTGTGCTCCGGCCTCCAGCCAAAATCATCTCAGCAGCTCTGTCCTGCTGCAAGCCCTGACCCAGCAACCCAAAGAGTCTATTGCACAATACCTTTTCCCGCATCTCTGCGTGGGAAATGCAAATCTCTGAAATAATTGGCCCTATACAGACACAGATTATGTTTTGAAAAGAGTGGAAGACTGAGGCTCAAGGATGGATAGTTGCCACCTAAAGTTAAGGAAACAACAGCACTTAAAACACATTGTCCTGTCTGCACAGTACAGCACTTACTGCTTCTACCTCAGTTCATCACAGCTACTGCAGGAATTTTGAAAATTTGGTGCTGTTCCTAAAAATATAGTTCTCTTTATAGCACTCTTTTTAGTAAGCAGGCTAAAAACACAACCACAGTGAATTTAATTACTCTGATTCAGTGTCCTGTTAAATAAGTTTATTTTTAACAGCTAAATTCCAGTGAAAGCCAAGTTAAAGAGAAAAAGCCCTCTGCTAGGAAACTTTCAGGAAGAGTTGTTTCAGTTTATCAAGTCAGTTGAATTGTAGTATTTGAGTTTCCCATTGAGAGGCTTGCTTTCTGAATCTCAGCCTTGAAATGTGTGAACAGGTTGATGTGAAACATCTCATAAAGTAGGAGATGGTTTTAATAAATTTCCTCATGGAAGAACATCCATCACACTAATTTCAGTTCTCAAGTGCAATGAACTGGGTGATAAAGATCATGATTGTCTGTAGGAAGGTAGTAGGGAGAAATCTCATTCCAAGTTTGTAGGGATTGGGTTGGATACTGGTGTCAAAGAGAGCAAGGGTTTACTTCATGTTTAAAATTCAGGCTGGAAAGTTGAAGAGAAGTAAAGGGAAGGATCTGCACTCATGAAAAATCAGGGGGTGCTGAAAAACAGTTGCATAGGGAAATTTATCTTGCCTTTTAAAAGGTAAACAGACACAGTAGATGTGGGAGAATAATAGAGAAAAGCTCTGAAATCAAATTATGGAGATAAAGAGAAATGAGAATTCTTGTTCATGGATTACAGCATTCCTACATTAATTATGTTGTTTTCATTTTAAACAGCTGCTCCTTTTGAAGCTTTAGAACAAATACTCAGAATACAATAAATCATGTTCTTCCAGCTGTGCCACTTGAACCTTGTATTATTTGGTTATTGAGGAGGACCAGTAGTCCAAATTACCTGCCATTAGATTTACTTGGTTGTTTGGTGCAACACAGTCATCTCCTGGATGTGTATACATGGCTTCCTAGGTTATTCTCTTTTTGTCCCTATTTAAACCTTTTTCACAATGGCATTTGACCTGCTGTGAGGAGAAAGGAATATGTTGGCATATGCACACATGTCACACACTTACCCTCAGAAGGTACAGTTTCATGGATTTGGGCATGTTTAGCTGGATTTGATGTTTTCCTGTTGCTAGGAGCTAAATGAAGTTTCTTCACTGACCTTTGAATTTTCATGCTTATAAATACTGTGAATTGAAATGTCTAGCTTCCTGTGCCCCATTATCTGAAAAACTTCAGACGATCTCCAGGGTGGAGACTGCTGTGGTTGATTGTGGTCTGCAGGTGTTGGGGTATTTTTTTTATTGTAGATTTTTGTTTGCAGTACAATTTGTGGGAATTGGAGCATATGCAGGAAGCAGGCATCTATAATAACATAAACTTCCACAAAACAATTTTAATCTGGTCGTTTTCAAACGAGAGAGGTGGCAATCTCTGACCCATAATACAGCTCATGTAATGAGAGAATGAACAAAGCTATTCGAGGTAGATGCTAATCTTACCACCTGATGCAAATGGGAAAGGTGCTTAGAAACTGGAGCAGTAAGGGAAGAGGCCAATTAAAGGTCACACAGTTAGTGCTAGGGTCTATTTTTCTGTCTTTTAGGGATGTTAATAATGTAACTGACTCTGGATTTGCATCAATTTTCATGTAAGAGGAAGTGTAGGGATTTGTTAACTTAATACATCCTAAGGAAACAAATAGTTATTTGAAGGTAGGGCTCCCAGAACATTTTTGTTATCTGTTTGGCTTTGGAGAGGGCAAAACACAGTGAAACTGAATGTTTTCAGTCATTTAGAAGGGTTATTTTAAACAGCTGGGTTAATCTTTGTCTAGGCCCTGATAAGGCAATTAAGTGTGAGTTTACATACACAAAGGCGTATGTTTGCACTTCTGAATTATAATTTACAATAAACTGGCTTAACATTCAGGCCAGAGAGAATATCTTTAACCTCTCCCCCAAGCACTGCAGCTGACCTGAACACAAAAGATCTCAAGTAAGAGGCATCTGCACTTACGATGTGAGAGAGATTGTGTTTAATACCTGCTTAGATATTCATTAGTACCTGCCTACAGCTGACTGGGTGGTGTATGGGTAGTTACCTTGCTGCTTCCAAGTGTAATGTTCATAGAATAATGGAGTAGTTTGGGTTGGAAGGGACCTCAAAGATCATCTAGTCCCAACCTCCCCACATACCATGGGTGGAGATACCTTCCACTACCATAAGTTGTCCAAATTGCTCAAAGCCCCATCCAACCTGACCTTGAACAGTTATAGGCATAGGGCAGCCACAGCTTTTCTGGGCAACCTGTTCCAGCACCTTGCCACCCTCACAGTGAAGGATTTCTTCCTTATATCTGATTTAAATCCACCCTGTGTCAGTTTAAAGTCATTCCCCGTCATCCTGTCCCTGCACATCCATGTGAAAAGTCCCTCTCCAGCTTTCCCGGAGGTTCTTTTCAGGTATTGGAAGGTGCTTTAGGGTTTCCCTGCAGCCTTTTCTTCTCCATGCTGAACCAGCCCCAGCTCTCCCAGCCTGTCTGCAGAGAAGTGCTCCAGCCCTCTGAGCATCTCAAGCTGCATCAAGGGAAATATAGGTTGGATATTAGGAAAAAGTTTTTCACGGAAAGAGTGATAAAGTACTGGAATGGCCTGCCCAGGGAGGTGGTGGAGTCACCATCCCTGGATTTGTTTAAGAAAAGACTGAATGTGACACCTGGTGCCATGATCTAGTTGAGGTGTTAGAGCATGGGTTGGGCTTGATGATCTTGAAGCTCTCTTCCAACCTAGAAATTCTGTGATCTTCATGGCCTCCTCTGGACTTACTCCAGCAGGTCCATGTGCTCCTTGTGCTGAGGAGCCCAGAGCTGAATGTAGCACTGCAAGGGGAATGTCTTTAAAGGCTGCTGTTTTGATGTCATGACGTTGTTCACTGCATCAGCCAAAAAGCCAGAAATTGCTGTTTTCAAAAGGTGAAACTGAAGGATTGACTCAGATAGATGTAGGAGTTTTTTTTCTATATAGGTTCTAATTTTTACATCAAAATATTTTAAATGAAAAGTTTTCAGAAGTAATGCCTCTGCACTATTCTTCCACTTTGTTGGAAAGCCATGTATTGTAGAAGTGTAGATGTGATCAGGAGAGTGGCAGGTGTGAGGACACTGCCTTTCACCCCCCAGAGTTCTACTGGAGGGAGAGGGGTGCAGTCTGAGGAACTAAAATAGGGCAAAGAAAATAGAACCTACTATTACATTTATCCTGTGGCTTACAGAAGAAGCTGTGAGAAAGTTTGAAAGTTTGGCAAAGTATACATTGAGCAAACAGGCAGGTGGGCAGATGTCATTCATGTTAGCGCCTCAGAATATTTTATTTTTCTGAACAAGCATGTTTACCATATCACCTGGAAACTTCAGGTCCGTGGGATACAATTTTGCATATGTGACTCATGAAATTGTAACTGTTTAAATATGAGACATCACTAAACAAGATTTTAGGACTAGTTTTTATTCTATTTGTGCAGAAGAAACCTGGCATTTGCACTCACAGTTACCTAATCAGGGTATAAAAAGAGGGTGGGTATTTTCTGACACTGTAAAAAAAAAGTTAGCTGTCGAGGTCTTCAGATTGTTTTCTGTAGTATCTACACCTTTCAGTAAGAAATGTTTGACAAAAAATGTTACAAGTTATTTCAGTGACTTAAGTAACTTGTCAGTTGGTGATAATGTTATATTTTTTCTATGGAACAGAAGTCAAAAACATCTCTAGTAAATTTTGTTGTATCCTGAAGGTTTATGTTGACTTTTTTCATAAACGTGAATAATAGCGTGTTTACTTTTTCCATAAACATGAATAATAACAGTAGCAAATGGTTGATGAAAATAATGCTTTGCGGAATGTGTCAGTGAGATAATGTGATTGACTGGTGGTTTTCTATCTTGCTGAAATACTCTTGTATTAGATGATGAAGTACAGCCTTGGTGACATTGCCTGTTATATCTGTTATTAATTTTTGGCTGAAATCTTATGACCAGTTATTTGATACTTGCACAAATACTACAAATAAATATTTCCCAGTAAATATTTCTAAAACTGATTTACAGTCAGGTGGGTACTTTTATTTTCTAGGTTAAAAAACAGTTGTATCCACATAAACATCTTTTTCATTGAAGTCATCTGTGTATTAAGTGTCTCCTATTTCTCCATTTTATTTTTGTTTACATTTTCTGCTTTGTGGGGACTGTGTTGTCTTTGGAGATTGTTAACAAGCAGAGCTGAGCCTCCATCAAGGTGGAGTACACAAGTATTCCAATTTTCCTTTTGATTATTGCCTTTTTAGTTCCTGTAGAAGGTACATGGTGACTGAGTTTTTCTTGAATGAGTTATTGATCTCTTGCACTTCTCTTTGACAGTGCAGTAGGTTTTTACAGCTCTCTTTGCTAGAAAACATCACTTGTGTTCACTGTGGTGGAATAGGAGGGGCAGTGACCTTTTTCTGTCTTCTATTAGTTATTAACCTTGTTTAATGTCTGTTGAATGCAGGCATGAGTCTCTTGGAATAGCCCTGCTGTTATTTTCAGATACGCCCTTGGAGAGCCTTGTTTAGTGAGCTCAGCATAGGTGAAGTTGTAGTTCTTTTAGTAACATCTACATGAAAGGAAATAACACTAATACTAATACCTTCTAATAGATCTAATAAATTCCTCGGAAAATTCATAGGTTCTGCTACTGGCCCACTACTAGTCCCAGTAAAACCAAGCTAAACTTTTCCAGTGTCCAGCATTTACATGTAGACCTGTGAGAAGGAGTTGTGGTGGATGCTGTGCATCCATAGTCATAATTTTCAGCACAGAGTTGTTGTATGTGCTAAGCAGTTGTGGACCTCTGGAAATAAAGGTGTCCAAAATTAGTCAATAATTGATTCCTGATTTTATTTAATTTTTTTTTAATACTGTCTGTTCTTTCTTGGGCATGTTCATTTGCATTTAGTAATGCTTCATAAGAAAACTGTTAGGGTTCATTCACAAATGCTCATTATGTTCTTTTTATTGTATAAAAATTAAGAGTTCTACTATTTCTATGGTAATGATTCTGCCTAAAGTCTGATGGCAGAATAGTCAGACAAAGATGGAAACATTTCCTGATTTTAAGAAATTTTGACTTTTGGACTGTAATTTTTAATTTCTTGGCAATGGAAAATCCTAGCTGTAGCCTGTCTTGTCCTTACATTACCCCTTCCAAATACTGAGGAATTTTAGAAGTATTTTAGAAATCATTAATGTTATGAGTAAAATAAAAAGTGTCAGAGATTGAGCTTTTAACTCTGAACATTTTCCAGGCTTCTCTATTGCTCTACGTTGGGAAAAAAAAAAAAAAAAAAGGGGAGTTCTAATCATGTTTTTGTGTTTCAGGACTTAAAATGGCAGCAGAAGATTCCTATATTATGGGAGTATCTGATCCCCAAGTAAGTGAATTTCTGTGTTTTCAGTATCCCTGTATCCTCTCCTAGCTGTCTGTTTAGGCCTTCTCTTATACTGTACTGGCATTTCCTAGACTTCATATGGACGTAGAAAATCATTCTGCATTGGCAGAAATCAGGGCTTTTTTCCCTAAGCTGGTTTTTATGTGACCTGTCAAGTGCCTTGCCACTGGTTAAATAGCTAAAATGAGAAGGAAGGCTAGGCCTGCTGAATTAAGCAGTTGGAAAAAAAGTTATTTTTATGCCCTGCATGCCTGTGACACTTGCTCTGAAATTTCTTCTGTGGTGGACATTGGAGTCTTTCTGAAAATAAAGCCCCTTATGTCCTAAAAGGCCCTTCTGTGTAAATTGTTGTGATGTTTGCATTGACAGTAACGACTGAAATGCTCCTTCACTCACACACATCCATAGTCCTAGCTCTTCAGGAGCTCTTCCTGATCTTCTTAGACCGTTTCATAAATTATTTGGTCTGTGAGAATGGTGCTTGGGTGAAAAGTTTAAGTCAAGAACAGGTCATTTCTACTAACCTTATTTTCATAAAGCAACTATTTTCTCCTTTATGCTTGCACCACTTTGGAAGAAGATAGATTTATACTGACAACAATTACAGTAAGTTAAGACATGTCAGTGTTTAAAAAAATAAAATTAAACCTTAACCTGGATGTACTGTTTTCTTGCATTAGAGCTTGTAAATATATTTACATAAGGAATGTAGTCTGGTGGGGTTTAATCAGAGAAGTGGAAATAAAACTTACAGGTTCTTAGCAAGGCCTTGGGCAAGACATCTAGGGTCACATTTTCAGAATTTACTGTATAAGCTCTTTAGAATTCATAGTTGTTAGTGCATGTAAGCAAAATGGGTGTTTAGAAACTGTGCTGAGGTTGATGCGGTCTCATGATTCTGGTGAAACTTGGGTCGGTGCTGTCAGCTGTGCTTGCAGTGCTGTTGCCAGCAAAAATAAAATAGTTATAAAATGTTTATGTAACTCAACAAGGTGTTTGCAGTCTCAATATTTGCAGAGAACTTTGAAGTTCTTTGCTGATAGATGTTTTATGCAACTATGTATATATGTGATAATGAAGAGCGTTTTCTTTCAATGTAGATGTTTGCGGTGGATCAGTTCATGGGAATGAATGCTTTGTTTAATAGTACAAATTACATCACTTCAGACTTACCACTACGAACAGGTAGGAACCCTTACTATTTGGTGGTGCTGTTGTCCTGCTGATTCTTCCTGTTTGTTTTCTTTTGAGAAGTTCTTTTCAGAGCCTTTTTTTGTTTACCGACTTGTGTGTCATAATAGTAGATTGCGAAGTTGTCAACAAGATATTTTTATTACATCTTTCTGCATCTTTCTTCTCCTCATGAAACTTTCAGCAGTGTGGCAAATCAGATTTTCTTGTGGCTTGTATAGAAACTGAAAGCTTCAGCAGTTTCCCAGGTGAAACCAGGACAGTGACCAAAGATTTGAGTGACCTGATTTTATAAATTACTTTGTTGAGGCTTTTTTCTGAATTTGAACCTTCGGCAAGTTACATGTTTCTCTTGCCAGTTTGCAGACTGCCACATGTGCTTCTTTTCCTTTTGAATGCTGTTGCATTTGTTGTAGTAGTTCTTAAGGTGCTTGTTTTTCAGTAATAAAATGCAGAGAATATTAACTTCCTGTACCATTCAAATGTGTTTTTCCTTCTCGGTGACTTCTGTGTTTCCTGTGAAGTGGCAGTGCGGTATTAGAAGAACCTGACAATTTCCTGAACAATACCATGAGTTTGAAAGCTCAGACATATTTTACAACAAACCACTGAAAATAAGCAAATAGTATTCTGCAAAGGTCTGATAAGCAGTTCTTACAGTATGCTTCCAGAACAGTAAGAACAAATACAAGTCTTTTATAGCTCAGTCAGTATCAGCTGCTTGATCAACCTTGGTCTGGTTTTGCTTATTAAAGTTCTTTATAAATATTGCTTCTTGCATGAATTTGGAAAACTCTTTTCTCCTGCTTAGTCTATTAGAACAGCTGATACAAAAGGAAGAAGGAAATAAAATTTCACTTAAACTTAGGAATTTTTTCTCAAAGTACAGCTCTGATATGGCTGTTCAAGTCTTTTACCATGACAGCTTTCTCTTGTTATTTGTTTGACTGTTGTGTTAGAATGTAGCTCATGTATTGCAAATTACTTTCTTTGGTTGAAAGTGCAAACCACTTCTGATTGCAATATTTGATACACTTCACAGCAGTGAAGGTGTTAAGGGTAAAATTAAATGAGCATTTAACGTTTTCCTTCATAGGTGAAGTTCCATCCTAAGGTACAATAAATGCTGCTTATAGAATAAAAATGAAAGCAGGCTTCTGTTTTAGTGTTTCCTTGTTTCTTAAGAGTAGTAGCAAGAAAGGATCAAGAAACACATGGTACAGATAATTTTGTTTCAAGATAAAATGTTCTCATGAGCAAAGCTCTTGACAAATATGGAAAAACATCCAGCAAATTAATGTTGCAATCATTTGTTTACAATGTATTTTTATTAAGACAGATAAAATTATTCAGTAAGATTCATCTTAGTATTAAAGTGCTTGTGCATTGTAGACCAAGGAGGTTTTTTCTCCCAGTTTCTGTTGAACAAATGAGGTTATTGAAATTTCCCTGTAATGAGCTCTTTTACATGTACCTTTTAAGCTTACTCTGTATTCTTCATGCCAGACTCATTCCATACAAATTATTCCAATATATAAAACTAATTTCAGATAACTATGTCTCATCTAAAGTAGAAAACAGCTGTTTTCAAAACCATGTCAGGGAGTCTAGAATTCACTGAGTTCTGCAGCCACAGAAAACTTGTTGGGCTAAGTCTAGCTCTGTCCTTAATTTGCAAAATTGCTTCAAAGAAGTCCTTTTTCTTATAAGTGCCACTGCTCTTGTCTACTGCTGCACTATAGGTGGCAAGTTCCTTGTGCACAAAATGGGATTCAATAGAGGATCATGTATTTCAGGTTGTGGTAAACAAAAAGTTAATCAAAAAATTTCAGAAAAGGTTGATGATTTCAGCAGCATCTGATGATGCCATAGTTGGTTTGTTTCTTGAGCAGTATCCTACTAATAATGCTTACTTCCTCCCCTTCTTGAAAATGTGCTGTGTTGTTACTATGGACTGGTTCTTCAGTTATAAGATAATACAATCATTTTTATATTCTGCTTTAGTGGTTTTCAAGCAGGGACTAATGATTTCTTTCTAGTCAGCAAAGTTGGTTTAAAAAGTCGTGTGGGATTTTCCAGAAGTATTTCCAGCTGAGATATGGAGAGAGCAAAATAAAAGAATTTTTCTCAAGGACAGATAGATGATTAAGGCAGAAAGAACCGAAGATATTAATTGTTCCTCATGATCTGGCTGTGGTGCATATATCTTTCGGTCTGTGCATGCACAACGTCAGACCTATTACACCGGCAGACAGGTTTAATGTATAACCCTGGATTGCCGTGTCGTGCCAGCCTGGCTGAATCAACAAGTAGCTGGGGAATTTGGGGACTTTCTGGTGATAGATGTTCTGCTGTTACGTTAATATTTACAGTAATAGTAGAAAACCTTTGAGATGTTGGGACATGGATTTTCTCAAGATCTTTGCCCAAGTGTCTTTGTGTGCTTCTTTTTCTCTGTCATATGTCCGTTTTAAATAAAAATTAGGCTTTTTTGTTATTTTGGCTCTAAAGCTGTAGTAGTTACGTGGTTCAAGTTTTACTAGCAGAAAAGGCAGTACCTCATGAAGTCAACCTCTTCTTTGGCTTGCTGGGAAGTATCCTGCCTTTGATTAGGTAGGTTAGGTACTGATCCTTAGTGGCATTGGGGATGGATGGAGCATTATCCACAGCATGTATTTAGGCAGAGTAAAAGCAGGTGCACATCAGTGGGACATCCACTGTGTAGTGCAGAAACAAAGTGATGCCTTACATTGGAGAGGAAATGGGCAGAGCTCTGAGCTAAGCAGTTTGTAATTTTGGATGTCTCGTACTCCTTCATGATGATCCAAGGCCATTTACAACCATGGAACGTTAGAAGTGGGTTTGGGAACTGTCTGGTTGTTTTGGTTTTGAGAGGCTCTGGTCTAACTAGCTCTTGGCATTAAGATGGTGTGTTTTTAAAACTTTGAAGTTGAGGCAGAGCCATCAGGAGCTGAACAATATTGCCTGGAGGCTGCTAAAGTTAATTTTCTGCCGTTTCTTTAACCTCGTCTGTCCAACTGTTCGTGACACTTGCTGTGAAAAATGAGAAGTTTATAGACGGAAAAAGAAGGCACTTAAATATTTTTTTCATATTTTTTCTGAGAGAGATAATGTTAGAGGTTCAAGGAAACAGGACCACCACCAAAAATGAGATGAATGTTCATTTTCCCTGTTCCACAGTAGTGGCCCTAATCCTCAGGAACTTGGGCGGACTTGCATACAGTTTCTGGTGTTCTTTTTAGATCTTCTGTGCAAAGTCTCATGTGCCATTTGCTTTAAACATCATGCTTTGAACACCGAAGAGCTGGGCTTCAAGAGAGTATTCCTGTGCAGTATTCCTGAGGGGTAGAACATGCAAATGCTACAACAGGCCTTCAGGAAGGACAAGACACTAGGTGTCCAGTCTGAGCTTTTAGCAGCAAGGCACCGCTGCCAGGATGGACATGAGAGAGTTGATGTGGGATTTAACAATCAGAACCCACAGGCTACGAGCGTTTCCATCCATGTCCACAGAGCAAAACAGCAATTACAAGGGTAAGATGCCCGTTCTGGGAGGCTCACCAACAGAGAGCTTGTGAGGGAGGAGACTCCTCCACAGGTTGTTGCAGGTTAAATGGAATGGTTTTAGGTACTCAGAAAGCTGTTAGATACAGGACCCCACTAGCCCAACAGAGTTGCCAGGCTTGCAGGGGTATCCCACCAACCTCAGGGACCTATTTTTCCTTGACTTTCCTATGGTTGGAAGAAGGAATCAAGGGGAAGCCTAAGATGGGTGCTCCTTTGGAAGTGAGTGTGTGTGTGTGTGTGTGTGTGTGTGTGTGTGTAGGGTGAGGCCTGTGAAAAGGAAGAAAGAATGCATGTGGTGGGAGTGTCAAGGGGCAGGAGGGCCTCTGACTCAGGCAGGAAGGAAAATGAAGAAACTTGGCAGTTGAAGAAGGCGTGGGGAAGTGGGACTGTGACTCAGACTGAAGTGGGATGCGAGTTGGTCTGTGGCAACCGAGGCGAGAAGACAGCAAACGGAGCCCTGAAGCATGGCCAGGATGTGGCAGTCTGCACCAGGCTGGAGGACTGCATGTTGTAGTTGCAGTTCTTGGCCTCCCAGCTGTAGCAGTGACAGGCAAAGCCCAAGGAGTGCTCCTGTCAAAACCTGGCTCTTGGCAACCATGAGAGCCGTGCCCGTGTAGAGGCACCTCCATCACTGTGTCCTTCAGCCTCTCTGTAGGGCAAAAGTAGAACCTAAGCTATGCATTAAGTGCTTCTTGTGGCTGTTTGGCATTTAAAAAGGGGTTGCTCCTTAAACAAGAACTTCTAAAGCAAGCACCTTCCAGGCTGGAACGAAGAATCATCACAAATCTCGTCATTATTAGTTCCTCTTACAAGGTGTTCATCTTCAGGTTCCTGCTCTTTGTCTGCTTAGACAAAGACACACCTACTAATAGAAACAAAATATTAAAAACTTCCGTGTGCAAAACACTAAATGTGTTTTCCCCGTGGGAAAAGATGAGAGAAAGAAGGAACCACACATAGACAATGTTAGGCTGTGTAATGTGCCTCTGGGAAGTATTCAGAGTTCAGTAAAAACAGCTATATGAGACCTTTCACTAAATAAAATCCTTTTTATAATCAAAATTATATGCCATTTATGCCAGGATGTTTCCTTGAACATCGCTGGTTTATTTTTAAGTAGCATTTCAGATATTATTAAGTGCTTTGCATTAGAATGCCTTCTCTGAACTGTTATTTTGGTCTGGTTCAGATGCTATACCAGAGAATTACTTAGTCGCTGTTAAAAAAAAGGAAAGTCTTTAGTCATGGAACCCAAAAATAAGACCTCAAAAAATATTTTAAATACATTGTTATATGATTTGTATAATGTGGGTTAATGATATCAGACATCTATTTTAGCTTTGTACATTTACACTGCATCTTTTTTGCACTTTTCTAGTGCTGATATATAAAACATTTTGATTTTTTTATCAGCATATTTGCATGCTTTTTATAAGCTTTTTTCCCAAGATGTCAGAATAACCACAGTCCTAAGTTTTCAATTTTCCTGAGTTTTCACAAGTACCATGCAAGATCAAACCATTTCAGTGGTATAAAGAATTTTCATTTAGTTTTTCAGTGTATATCCATCCCTCTCTTAGGAGTTTGAATTTCATTATGGTGAGGAAAGGCTGAAACTTGGGTCTGGTGTGTCTTGGAGGACTTCTGCAGCCATTTAGCCATTAGCCAAAGAACACTTCCTTTTCTTGCTAATGTTTGAGAGAAAGCAATAGTATTTTGTGCTTACCCAGTGTGTAAGTCTTGAAAATGAATTCCTAAGAGGAGAAGAGCCAAAGAACAATTACTTGGCAGATCATGCCCTGGAGGCTTGGTTGAAAGTTGAACTACACACTGTTGTGTTTTAGGTGCATTATTTCTGCCAATGCCCAGAAAATACATGGCTTCTGGATTGCTAAAGTATAAATTTTCAGGTGCCTAAAGCGTGAGGAGGATTAGAGGTCTATGAAGAGAGGTCTCAAATCTAAGTGTTGATGTATTGCTTAAACCCAGCTCAGCTCATCTTGACTCTTTTACAGACAAAAACTGAAATCAGAAGACCAAAGTTAAATGTTGCTCTACATCTTTTAAGGTTCCTGAAGTCCAAACTGTTTTTTTTCTGCTTTGCAATGCAAGATGATGTGTATGTTGTCTTGAGGCAATCATTTTTCATGAGTTTAAGTAGCACTGTGTACTTTCAAGGAAAAGTACAATTGATGGATTTGGGAAATAATTTATCTTTAAATGTGAAATTGTTGTGACTGACATTTGCAATTTAACTTCGACATGAAGTTGGTTCAGTTGCTGAGTCAGCTAACTGCAGCAGCAGGATACTAATTTCATCCATTGTGTATTTATTAAAACTTACATGTTGAGAGAAGCATGTTCAGGTAAGACCTGTGCTTGATTCCCTAGTATTATGACCTTTAACAGAGTAGAAGTGACGATACAGAATTGCAACAGGAATACGGCTGGAAAAATATTGTGTAGGTGTGCCCAGTGAAGCTGTCATTTGGGGTCTACTTTGAAAGCAACTGATCTTTTGGTATTGAAATACAAATAATCTTGACTGCTTAGGAAAAGAGAGGGAAGAAATCCTAGCTCTTGGAATGATCATTTTGAGACTCATGAGTGGCTTGCATTTTAAGAGGTATTTCACAGCCATCCACCCAGAAAGCTTTCCTTCTTGATGTAAATAATCTAAAAGATCAGAGTTAGAGCTAAGCTTTGATCAGGCGATGAACGCTTAACTCTGGTGGCACTGAATTCTCATTGGATTTAGGGCCTACTCGAAAGCTATATAAAATGCTGAATTTCGCAGGAGGTTTGTAGTATGGAGTTAGCCACTGTACAAGACTGAAAGTTGTTTAATGAAGCCTTCTTTAAAAGACACACACAGGATTTTAGCAGAACATAATCCTATGTATTGGCACCATGCTCAAGATGGGTCTCAATATAGAGTCTGTATATGTAGTCAAATTGAATGTATTCAGTGTTTTTAGAGGCCCAGCAGAACACTGTATTTAAAAGTGTATCTGAAATTATGAAAAGAATGTAAATTGTTTAGTCTTCTCAATTCCAGGGTTTTTTTTAAAGCACTTTTGACTGTTGGGGCATGTTGAGACATTTTGAATTCCTTATGTATTCCCATGCCTCAGAGTTTCCCATTGGCTGTCTCTTGATTTTCAAAAGCACCTATTCTGTAGGAAGCCCTAGGGCCGAAAGCTGGTGACTGTAATCTCTAGAGCCCAAGGGGTTTAAATACAAAAGTTAACCTTAGCCCAAGAAGCCAAACTGCTGTCAGTGGTGAGGGAAGGATCCTGTTCTTATTCACCATTGCAGATTTTAACTGAGTTGCCCATTTAGGCTCTCTGAGCTAAAATTAACTTTTTTGGCTTAATCTTTCTCTTCTTATTCCACTGGTCTTTAGTTGGGAATGACAGACTGCCAAGTGATTAAATAATTTATTGAAATTTAAGTTCTGAAGAGACTTAGGTGCTTTCAAAAATTTTATCTCAACTCATTCAAGGACATAATCTTACCCCTACAACTTATATATTAATTATAGTAATAGAAATACAATTTCTATTAATACTTTCTTTCTTTTATATTAGCAGATGGACCATATCTTCAAATCATAGAACAGCCAAAACAGGTAAGAACAAGACTACATTTTGAAAATGTCTGAAGTAGTTATATTACTACATTCAGCTTTGAATAAACTTATGACTTTAAATAAAAAAGAGCACAGAAAAGTCTGAACTCTCAGAAAAAATGTGGCACTTGAACAGGAGCAGTTTTAACTCTTACTTTTGTAGTTAAAGCATTTCCTGTTTTGTTCTATTTTTATCTTTATCGTTCTCTGGAAGTGTAATGATACAAAAAACCCTAAGGGTTTTGAAAATATGCCTTGCTAAGTATAGACTCTTCGTCTTAGCAGTGACTGTTTCAATACCCCAGTATTTGGAAACATAAACTAGTTTCATCATGTTTGTTTCATCAAACATGGAAGATTTTAAGGATTTGTTTCATGGTTTTTAAAACACAAGAAGTTAAAAACACTTAATTCCCAAGTTACAGGAACTTCTGACTTGTGTTTTGTTGTTGTAAAGAAATGCAGTTTTCCTTTGAGATTTTTTTTGTTATGGTTGTCTGTTTTGAATAATCAAAGAAAAATGAAGATGAATGCTCAAATGAAACTTTTTTTCTGTTATGTAGCAAACACTGACCTATGCTCCTCTGACAGTAGAGAAGTTATTTCATTGCACTGGTTAGTTTTAATGCAACTGATATGCAAAGTAATTGCTGGGTAAAGATTGCCCTGAATTGTGCCTGGGTATTGACTGGTGGCACCAGCAATTGCAGGGATTCCTTCTGTTGCAGTATGGAGGTACCTTTCCTGTCTGTCCCAGTGAATTGCATAAAATCCTGCCTTATAGAGCTGTTCAGTAAACAAGGGAAGACAGTGGCTAAAAGCTGTCCCATCCTCTTCTTGGTCTTCTGCAGAAGCATACTGCAGTCCAGCCTTCCTGGCAGGAGCCAGTGGAGAACATTGCTTTCAATCACACACCAAAGACATTTTTGTGCTTGAACATCCTGCCAGGAGTAGGACTCTTCACAGTGCTAAGTGAAACACCAGTGTACTGTGAATTCTTGGAAGAATATGCTGTGTCTTCCTCATGGTTTTAAGTTCGTCCCAAGTCAGGCCATGTCTTTTCATGGTGGAGCCTACAGTGCACAGTCCATAAGGAGAAACCATGGTTTCCATGTGTGATCTCTCAGCAAGTGGCTCCTCTTGTGGAGTACCCATGTGGCAAGCTGGGCAGGGGTTTATGGCAGGGTGATGAGGGTGATCCATCAGCAGAGTGATGTGTCCTGACTGGATTGATTTGCCTTTTGCGGAGGTTGCTTTGCCTTTTGCAGATCAGCTTGGGTTCGAGCTCATCATAGCTGGGCACTTCACGCACAGTACTCTGAGTTACTCAGTTCGCCTTTGGAAGACAATTGGTCAGGTCTGAATAAAAGTCATAAAACTTTACATTTGCTTAATAAGAAAGTCCTTAGCCTAAACAGGCTTTAGTGAGATAGGTATTGAAGCTACTGGTTATGGAGTAATTTTGAGGCATGTTACTCATTTTCAGCTAATACAGTCTTCAAATTTAGAGTTGTCTACTACTAGAAAGAAGCTGAATGATTCTTGGAAAAGGCTACAACACTAACTGGTGCTATTTGGACACCGGGAGCCCTATATAAGATGGGGATTATGCCAGAAATTGCAGGATTGGAGGGTAGATATGAAAGCAGAATTGGAGACCACATTAAATAATATTGTTAGATAGAGTTAGAGTTACCAGACACCTTTGCTTAAGAGTTGCATCTTTCGTGCTTTATAGATTGCCATGTAAAATAAAGGGGATGTTCATCAATGGAGTCGATGGAGAGCTGTGCGCTGGACTGGTTTTCAATATCCTGCAGTTCTTTAAAGTATGTTCAGATGTCTATTTATGTAGCTGAGATGAAAACCAGCCAGAGTCCCCTGAAGTTTTCATGCTGTATCTGGATTTCACTCAGAGATACAACTTTCATATGTTTTTCCCAGAAGGAGGAAGTGTTTCTGTTTCATCTCTGTACTTTCTTTATGGTGTTTTGGACTTCCTCATTATTTGTTTCAATTTTGTCTACCTAGCAGCAGTCTTGGGAGAGAATATCTGCTCTTCCATTCTCTACATGTGAATTTTTATCCTATTTTAACAATATAAATAGTTCTTTGTTTCAAAATATCTTCACTAAACCAAAAAAAAAAAGGATGGGATTGCTGCTCTGTCTTAAAGTGAGAGTGGAACAGGTTCTCCAGGGCTGCAGTTAAGTGATGCTCTGTTAACCAACACTCAGCATTTCATGGATGAACAATTGTAACCTTTCCATTTGGGCGAGTCCTGTTTGCGGGTGTGCACGTTCATCTTTGTGTGTGCTTTCTCATCTGGTTTTGTTCCTGTACAGCTTTCAAGTGTCTTTTCCTTTATTCCACAGAGGGGATTTCGTTTCCGATACGTGTGTGAAGGGCCTTCGCATGGTGGACTTCCTGGTGCTTCCAGTGAAAAGAACAAAAAATCATACCCTCAGGTCAAAGTAAGGACTTAAGGCTTTAATTTTCTGATGTCAGTGCAAGTGTCATCATATGTATGTGTATGGGACCTTATTGTATAGCAACATAAATTTGTATGAAGTTGCTCAAGACAGACTACATTTCAATCCCAATATCCAAATTGATTTTGAAAATAAAGGTGTCCTAAGATGTGTGGGTTTGTTTTGGCACCGTTTTTATCTGCCAGCAGTTGAGCAGTAGCTTATCTGCACCTACTACCATTGTGCAGACTAGTGGAGCTCTTCCTTAGGGTGCAGTTTTAGCAAGGCTTGAGCTGCTCAGTTGCTCCATTTCCACTGCAAAGCATCAGTCTGCTTAGTTGTTCCACTCTAATGCTATTTATCAAGTTTTCCTTTTTTTTCAGTTCATGTTATTCCTTATTCAATATCTTTAGGGTACTCCATTCTTAGGAACTTAATTCCTTTAAAGTAAGCGTAGACCTTCTCATTTTAATAGGAACAGTGTTATGTTCAGGTGTTCACTGAATATTTTTTGTGGGTTTTTTTTTTACACCCTGTAAAAAAAATTCAAATATGTTAATCAAAGAAATGTTCCATTTAAGCACAATATGAAGATTAGAAAAGTGATTAATCATTCTGGAATTGGAGAACTGTCTTTGCCTATGGTTCTTGCAGCAAATTTTTGTTCTGTGGAAGTCTGGAAAGGTTACACTGTGTCTTTTCAGTATTCATTTTAACTTAAATGCAAGCTTTGGTCTTGTTATTGGATTACATCTTTGAACTGTTGCACTGCAAATTCTCATGAGGAGCAGGGTTAATGTATTCTATCTGGTGTTACTTCTTAATGTGTTCTAATTCTGGTGCTCTTACTCCTTTATGGGGAAAAAAGGGGCAAGCAATAAACCTCTGCCTTAGTGTGTGCCACTCCTGGTCCTTCTCCTCAGTGTGTGTGTAGTTCGTCCGCAGTTTTTGGGAAAGGCTGGAGTTTGGAACACTTGCATCTCCTAATGAATCAGTAAAAGCATAACATAATGGAAAATAATCAGCACTGGCTGAGGTAGCCTAGGCTGTTAGTCCTGTGAATTGAGAAGAAGCTGGGAAAGCTGATGTCATATAGCCTTACAAAACATTTTGGAAAAATTACTAGCCCAGGCGAATGATCTACGTGCTTTTCTCTTTCCTATTTTGACGGTAATGATGAACCAATGAGTGAAATTTCACTGCTGTGTTCAGATATAAAATCATTTACTCTAATTGAGCCAGATCTTTGGGTTCCAATCCAATCTGTGATGGATGTATGTATCTGTAATGTACTAATACAAGTGATACTTTATAAAGGTGTGGTAGGTCACATAATAGCATGATGAAGAGTTATACGGGAAATGGAATTTCTCATTGAGTAAACTAGAAAGCAGAATGTTCTTTGGCTTTCCATCAGACCTTCTAATTTCATTGATCATCATTTTTTAATTTCATCTATAGCTTACACACACACACATCCCTTCCGTTCCCTCCCATCCTACTGTGTGCATCTGGGGTTTTTTTTGTAGTACAAATCCCCACATGGCAACACCTGCTGGGAGAGGCTGGCAAGGGAACACAAGTAAATTCCTCAAGGCCATTGCTTGTTAGTGCCTGTTCTCGATTCAAGTGGTGCCAGTAAAGACAGAAGTGTTTCACACCTTTTCCTGTAAGTCTTTTCTGTGTTTTGTCAGAATGTGCTCACTTTGTCATAACTGAGGGGAGCACAATTGAAAATTGCAATTTTTTATTGTGTTGGTTTGTTTGGTTGGTTTTTTGGTGTTGTGTTTTGTTGGGGTTTTTGTCTGTTTGGTTTTGTTTTTATTTTTTTGGTGGTTTTTTTTTTTTTTACTCTTGTGCCAGTGTTTTCACTATAAAACCTACATTAGTTGATCACAGTGCAGTGGAAGGACAGTAGCATGAGCTTTGGCTGTACTGTAAAAACAGGAGGGGTTTTATGACAGATCTTTAAACCCTTGGCCATGGTGTGGTCAGTGCAGCTCACAGTGGGGTCTGCTTTGTGCTTGACCAATTCTCTCAAAATCTACTAGTAGTTATCATGGGATGTCCTGAAAATACATATCCTCAGTGCGCGTAAAACCATTGCAGTCTCCCTATTCTGTTTTTGTAGGATTATGGATTGAAGGCCAAAAGAAAACACATTTATGGGATGTGGCCTCTTGCATAATGTGGACTGTTCGATTTCACCCTTTTTTTTTTCCTCCCTTCACTGTCACTAACTTGTAACTAAGCTGGAACATATCAAGACATCTCTCACGTAAAGGCTGGAGCATTGAAGTCTTTGCTATGTCTCTAAGCAAGGTGTTTTGGTATTTAATTATGTGTTTAACCTCTTTCTGCGTAGTGTATTAGTAGATGGCATAGGTCAGGAGTTTATGTAGCAGTTCTGCAATGCCAGTCTTTACACTTGAAACAAATCTGCACTGACCAGCAAGGTGGAATTGATGTAAAACTTCTTGTTTAATGGAACAGTCCTGACGTTGGAGTCTAGATAACAGTGCATATTTTTCGATAATATAAAAAATTGGATTAATTTATCTTAATGGTTTGTGGAATTATGTTCCTTTGTTTAGCCCTGTCTTTGCTAACAGTAATCCTAATATATAGAAAACATCTTGCATATTCAGAGGATTCTGTATAACTTTGCCTGTCATTATGGAGAGAGAGAGGTTGTAAAAGAAGATAATAAATATGTTACAATGAAGTTATGTTTCATGATTTCAACCTAAAATTCTTCATTTTCATCCACTGAAAATTTCATTTTCATCCACTTAGTGTAAGTAACTCAACGCTGGAAAATTTTGCTGTCTAGAACAGTTGAAATCAAAGCTGCTGAATTCCTTATTCATCATTACTTTTTTGTCCAGGGGAAAAATCAGTCAGTAGTATAAAAAGAAAGTCTAATATTATCACCAGCATACTTAACTATCTAATTTTCTTATTTATACTTTGTTTCATTTTTATATATTTGAAAAAATGTGAGAAAACTGCACGGAAGATTTCCACTGGCCTTACATGTTTATCATGTGTGTCCTGATCTTGCATACTGCTGTTAGTGTGGGCACATCCATGTTTTACATTGAAGTGCTTGATCCAGTTTTAGGTGTGACAAGAACTTGCTGAAAACAGTGCAGTGAAGGAAATGTCCTCAATTTTCTTCTCCTTGGGGGCAAATCTACGTGGGTGGCTGCAGTCTCTAGTTGAGTGTTCTCTGTGAGCTGGATGTAAATGAGCTCCAGCCCGGAGTTCAGAGGTGTGCCCCAGCTGAAATGCACCAGCTCTCTTCACAAAAGTTTGGGCATGGAGCACTCTGGCTTGTGAATGGAAGCTGCACAGCAGGTAGGCAGCCCTGGACCCAGGCACACAGACAGAACTGCCCAGCCAGTCATCTCCTGGGGCTATCCCAAATTATACCTCAGTTTGGAGATAAGAGTTCTTGAAATCAGGGATTTAAGCACATTTGCTTTGAGTTCAGGAGGAGAATTTATGGAAAATTAGTCAAGTTACTTTGCTGGTGAGCCTTGGTGACAAAAGGAGCGTATTTATTTGCTTCCCACACCAATAGGAAAAAACCACCTAATAGCTGAATTAAGGAATAAACATGAGACAAGAATAAGCAGAGTTTTTGGTATAAATCTTTACCCCACTTAAAAATCTGTACTGAATCAAATTCAGCCAAAGCTAAATGCAGTGAGACTGGAACTTTTTACTAGTGAGGCTGATTCGGCTGAATAGGAGGCACTGAATTTCTTTAGTTGGGCTGTAAAGCAGAGCACCTAGCTCTGTATTTTTGTCATTAGAGTGACCTCACAGTCAGAGGATCAGATCTTCAGCTCCCATTGGTTTAAATTACTTTACATTGCTTTTTCTTAAGTCTGTTAAGTAAATATTCAGTTGCCTACACCACATCAGATTCATAGCACATCAGAAATATTTTGTCTTTAAGTAGCAACTGAAAAGAAGAGAGATACTGCACTGTAAAAACAGGCTGTTTATAAAGAGTGAGAGATGCCTCATCTTTGGAACACTTCTTGTACATGTATATTGAGGACAGCAGAAGTCACACCCTGCAGGATAGGCAGGGCTGGGGTTGCAGTTGCTCTAACAAAGTGGTTGGAAAGAGAAATAGGTGCTTTTGAAATGCTGGTGTTGTAGGTTTGAAATGGTCTTTTCCATCATTTGCTGCTATTGTTGACCAATTGGTTTCATTTCTTGCTTGTAAGAATAACTGGAAAAAACATTTGAAGTATGAAAATATTCTTCTAAAAGTTGGGAACCTATAAAAGTTGGCTGGGATCTGCCTTGCAGGAGGACATGAAATAACTGAAAAGAAAACTTTCTACTCTTGTTTTGAAATTGACTCATTTCGAGTTCACAGGGTCCTTTTAATCTTTCAGACAAATCTCTCAAAGAAAAAGCGCAAATAAATGTAAGCCTGCAGCCTTTTAACTTTATCAGGTCAATTGAGTGCTGCTTCAGGTAAAGGGTGTAATCAAGTATTACGGCTATACTCTGCCCAGGAACTCCTTCTTTTCTTCTTTCCCCTCATTTTTAACTTGAAGTTCAGTAGCTATTTTTTGGATCACAGCTCTGATTTCGAGCTGTACAGCATCCACATGCTATCTCCCCTTCATGCTGAGTCTGGTTTTGTGTCAAAACCATAATCCCTATTCAGCATTGTAACATATACCTTCTACTTTTTCAGGCTTTTGATAGTGTTTCTTAAGTTCCTGTGCAAAAGCTGATAGTTACTTCTATACCTTAGTGCCAGAATTAATTAAAATTATTCTGAAATTGTGGCATGATTCAAGCACATTGAAAAGTTATTTCAGACTTAATTTATGGTACATAAGGATATTTAACTACTCAGCCCATTTTCCTGGGCACCAAGTTAACCCAAATGACTCAAAATCAAGTAGGAAAGTCTGTCTATAAGAAATAATGGTAGAAGATGGTTCAGAGACATTCTGTCCTCTTTGCAGCATAGGACATCAGACTGGGTGACAAAAATAGCCCTTTCTTGCCTTATGACCTACATAAGGTATTACGTTTTCCAGAGCCCTTTTGTTTTTCCCCTGAGAGAGAGAGACTGCAAAGATCATGCTGAGCTGAGTAACAGGGGCAGATTGCAATCTGGTTACCACTGCAGTTCTGTGTTCTGCTTTCAGAGGCTGGAAAGTCCTTGACATGCAGCAGCCCTGCCTCCAGTTTCACTGTGGTTTCTACAGCTGAGGAAGGATTGTCTTGAACTTTTCTGATGTGATACTAGAACATCGATGTTATACATAGTGAATATAGCACTCCAGATGTGCTGGGAGATTTGTAGCAGGGAAAGGCTTATTGAGTGAGGGGTAAAATGAAAAGAATTTTTTTAAACTACCTTTCTGAAATGTTAATTGTAGCAGTGGTGGTGACATACTGTAGCACCAAATGCAGTCGTTTTTATTTTCAGTTGACTTTGTGAAAGGTTCATAGGAATTTTCTGCCTGCTGGTAAATGACAGAAATATTCCAGCAGTGATTGTGCTGCATCTCTGTACTGTTTCAGTTCAGATTTCAGTGTGGAAACAGGAGGGAAGCATGAGCACCCTATGTCTTGTGTTTTAGAAACTGTTGCTTGTAAAATGCGTATTACTGCGGTATTATACAGTTAACTAGCAGAATGGGTAATGAGAGGGCTTTTGCACATCTGCTTCTCCCGGAACAACTTTTTTATAGTTGGGATTTTTTTTGCTTTCAGCGGTGAATAGGAAGGCAGGGAGGGCACACATTGTACATATGCAAAGTGTTTCACCTGTGATGGAATGGGTTCAAGAGAGGGGTTAACTAGAGTGAAGGAAGCTAGCAGGACTCAGTAATGTGGTGAAATTGAGGCAATCCCTTGCTATCAGCATTTTATCAACAATATAACCTTAAATATTCAGTTCATCACTGATTCATCACTTTAATGTATATCGTGATCCTTTAATATCTTGGTTGATTAGATCTATAAGCTGCTGTAATACAAAGAACTTGGCCCAAGGCAAATTAGAAGAAAAATTAGAGGAGGAGGGGGAAAAGCCCAACATTGATAAAAGGGTTAATTAAGTGAATTGGAAGGGAAAGTAATGTTTGCTTTATAAAAAGTGGGGTAATTTTGTGTTCAGCGTAATTTGAAAGTCGTGCATAACCCATAACTGCTTTGGAGTGAGGAAAGAAAATAAAGTTCTAAATAATATATGTAAAGCAAATAACTTACCAGTATGGAATGTTATTAGTAATTTTAGATGTGTTTTTGACACATTGTTTTTTATTAAAAGCTGTTAAAAATGTATGGTGATTAGAAACTGTGGCACGGGGAAAAAAATGCTTTGTAGGCTTTCAGAGTTGGGTATAAGAAAGAAAGCACACAGTTTATCATAGTTCTAGTCCAGCAAAATCCTAAGTGGGAATTTATTACATATCCTTGTGTACACTTAAGGGAGGTATTTACTGCACTGGGTGGAATGTGTTGATGAAATACATTGAGCGAACAAAATGCCTATTAATACAGAATTTATTCACTGTAAAATCTCTACCTGAAGAGTCATTGTAATGTGGCCAAAATATTTTATAACAATCATAATGTTTAAAAATAGTTTTTAAAGTCTTTCCAAATTGCTCAAAACAATGCAGGGATTTTGTTTAACACGTACATTTTCTCTGTGCTTCTTAATGGGTAACAATGTTTATTGTGAATTCAGTGTACTGACTGGAACCTAAGGAGAGCAATGTGGACTAAATGGCCAGAATGTAAAACCGAGATTCATGTTTTAAGAAACAGATGAGGTTTTCCTTTAGCTTTTTTGGACAGTACTTCTGCCATTTGCATGTCAAGTTTAATTGCAAAAGTGATGATCAGTTAGTTTGCATTTGTATGTCATGAAGAAATGCACACACATTCCTCCTGTGTAAACTTGATTGTATTTAACTGACAGAAAATACTCCCCTGGAATCATTACTTGTTCTATTTTAAAAATAGTAAGCAAACTATCCTGTCCCACATTTTTTAATATTTGTTTACAGATCTGCAATTATGTTGGACCTGCAAAAGTAATTGTCCAGTTAGTAACTAACGGGAAATACGTCCACTTACACGCTCACAGCTTGGTGGGTAAATTCTGCGAAGACGGAGTGTGCACGGTTAACGCGGGACCCAAGGACATGGTTGTAGGGTAAGTCTGGGGACTCCTCTGGAAACCTGAGCTGTGGGGGGAGCATCAAGACTGTAAAAAACAATACAGAAATACTCCTCAGAAGCAGCTCTTATCTCCACGCTCTGATCTCAGGGGTTTTTGTATCATAAATAGAAAATTTTATGGGGTTTTTGTTTACCCTTGTAGAATTTGCCCTAAGCAAGCTAAATAAATTTAAGTAACTAATTTTTACTTAGAATTTGTCCAGTTTTAATCTCTTAGTGTGCAGTCCAAATTTGTATTGTAGGTCTGTTCTTTAAAATGCAAGTAGTTTTGATCAGAGAAGGGACTAAAATTAGTGTTACTGTTCTGTTACCTCTTTGATCAATATTTTACTTTTATTGAAACCTGTCAATAGAAGTGTAATGAAAAGCATTAAGAAAACAGGATTAGTAAATTTGAAATTAATGCAGGACAGGTATAAACATGAAAATACTGCAAAAGTCAAAGTTTAAAGCAGAAAGTTTGTAGTGAAACTGTAGTTGGCCTGTTCTTGTTTAATTTGAAAGAAAATTGTTTATATCGGTAAAGGGAGCTGAAGCTCCCAACCATGTTTTAACGCTTAGATCAGGTTTCATGCTGGCTGTGAGTTTTAGTTCTGTGATCTCAAGAATGTCTTTGTTGGTGAAGATGATGAAGTTTAAAAAGCTGAGAAGGTTGGGAGAGAGAGATTCTTTTAAACGGTAACTTTTGATGTCCAAACCCAGTGCACTGACTTTACCGCGCACAACAATTTAAATAGCTTTATTTCAAATACTCCTTTTCATCTTGAAAAGTTTGGCTCATTTTCTAACCTGTCTTGTTTTTCATCAGATGTTTAGAACCAGCTTTCCTGTCCTCACTTGACCCACATGAAAACTGAGTTATTGTCTTGTTTTCATATTTCCAAATCTAACTGATTTTTAAATGTGCCAGCAGATTTTTACAAAAGTACACGCTGTATGATGGACATTTTCATTCAAATAGATACCCAAAGTGTCTTGCAGAAAGACCAGAGCCTTGCTTAAAGCATTTTCTTTGGAAAATACTGCACTGTTTTCAGCTTCTTAGCCTCCTCCCCAAACCATTTTCAGCAGATGGAGCATACTCTGAGCAGTTGCTCTGCTTAACAGACATACAGAATGACATATTAATGTCATTGCCAAGACACAGCAAAAAAAGTGTGACTACCAGATTTTCCAACCTTTTTTAAGTTGCTTTCCCAGTGGAAGTCTGAAACCTGACAGATTACTACTTATGCCATAGGCAAGTGCAGCCATATGATCACTGTCATATAACGGTGCACATTTTACATGTTTTGTGATCTTGACTGAATTTTTCTTGATGGGAAATTCTCCCTCAAACACTAATAGGGCCTTAGTAAGCCTGTAGAGTCCTTCTGTAGATTTGGGTTCTGTAGCTGCCTCTGGTAAGAGAAAGGCTGCCTGCTGCAGGTCTGGCCTAAAGCATTAAGAAAATACTTCTCACCATCAAAATCTGGCAGGTTTGCAAATCTTGGAATACTTCATGTCACGAAGAAGAAGGTGCTTGAAACTCTGGAAACACGCATGATAGATGCTTGCAAGAAGGGATACAACCCAGGACTCCTGGTGCATCCGGAACTCGGCTATCTGCAGGCAGAAGGATGTGGAGACAGGCAGCTAACTGGTATGTGGAAATGATGGCCTGGTTTTAATTGTTCTTTCATAAAAAACAGGCTAAGCTTCTGAAAACATAGATTCCTAGCTAGGCAAAGTCCTTGTGTAGGACAACAGCCGATGTCTATGTGCTTTTAGGACGTGGTGCATTGTTACTGTGTTTTAGGGAATCTGAAAGGAGTCTGCTGTCAACGCATACATGAAGATGGAGAAACTTCCTTCCACAGCTGCCTGTACCAACCTCTGCACCTGTATTCCACTGCTCTTATGCTGTTAAATAAGCTCTTAAATAGAGTAATTTTGCATTATTGCAGCAAGACATGATCCCCTTAATTAACTTAGGGACCTCCTTTTGAGAACACTGTTTCATTCAGCTGCATTTCACCCATATCGCTGTAAAACCTGTGGTCTGCATTGCTTTCAGGTACTGTATAGAGGGACCAGCTGTCATTTTATCACTCTAAACACCAGGAATTCTGGTGTCCTTAGGGGTGGCCTTCATCCTTTTCACAACCTTTATAAATTGAGAGCAGAAAATAGTAACTTTCTGTGTCCTTTAATTATGTAACTTAAATAAGATCTGATGCACAGACTACAAGAGGAACGCAGTGTAATTTGAATAGCTGCTGCACTCTGCATTTCCTCACTATCCATGCCTTTGGGTGTTTGTTTGTTCTCTCTGTTTTGTTAAGGATGCCCTACCCTTTGTGTTAATTCCTGTATCTGTCAATTCCAGAACGGGAGAGAGAAATCATCCGGCAGGCAGCCCTACAGCAGACCAAGGAAATGGATCTCAGCGTGGTGCGGCTCATGTTCACCGCCTTTCTTCCCGACAGCAACGGCAGCTTCACACGGAAGCTCGATCCTGTTATATCAGATGCAATATACGACAGCAGTAAGTATATTTGGCTTTAATTACTGTTTTAATAAGGGGCAGGCTTTTGTACACACAGAAATGACAGGTAGATATTGCTGTACATAGACTCATCTAGCCCTGCCTGCCTGGTATTCGATGAATAACAAGTAGCCCATGGATAATTAGCCCCATGTCTGTCCAAGTACATACAGTTATCATTCTGGTTTTAATAGATGGTGATGTAAGCCATAGAGGAAGATTTTATTTTGCTGTTAGCATGTTTAATCCTGCCACTTTTATTATGAGGATTTTGTAAGTTCTTGTTATATCCATAAGAAGGACTTTAATTTTGTGGAATTTTCAGTTGCTTTCTGTGACAAAGCGTTTGTTACACGAGATGTGAGGAAAAAAATACTTTGCTTCTATCTTTTTTGAGAATTTGACACCTTTTGGTTTTGCAGACCATCTGCTTGTCTGTATTTTAAAAATAATCAGAGTTCTCAATCCATTTCCTTTACATCTGTCAGTATTTTTTAGAGCATTTCTCTATTTATCTTTTTTCTAAGAGAATTTTTCACTTTGTGTTTTCCCCTGTGCTGTTAAATTATACTGACTCATCTTACTTGAACCCTTTCTGCTGCCTGAGTTTTCCTTCCTGAGCCTGTGAATTCCCATGTTCTTGACAGTCATTCTGTAATGACTCAGAAAAAGTACCCTTTTTTTTTCCTTTATGTACCAGTCATGTCTATTTTATTGCTTTTTAAGGACAAAGCCTAGATCAAAAAGTATTAAATGCAACTGTTCCACTATAGTCTGTGCCTTGCTGTAATTGGGAAATGTAGTGAGGTCAAAAATTTTGTCCTAAACTAAGGAGACAAAGGGGATATTTTGTATGTGTGTTTCTCCTGTTGTAAGTTGCTACACAGATGTCAGTTACTTGCTTCTGATTTCCCAAGGTGAATTCTTGATTGCTAATTTCAGAAGATTTTTCTTGGGTTTTGTTTGGGGTTTTTTTTGTTTTGTTTTGTTTTTTGGGGTTTTTTTGTTTGTTTTTTGAATACTTCATTGGCAGCATTCAAGCCTTCACGAAACAGACCTAAGTTATGGTAGCATAACTTGCCTGTCACAGCTGCTTTCACTTATCAGATGATAGTTCCATCTTGAGGACCAATAGTTGTCTATTGATGCTTTTACTAGGATCTGTGGAGGTGAGCTTTTTTATCACTGTCCAGTACACTGGCCAAAAACTGGCATGCTTTCAAGTAAGGGGCAGTGTAAAGCAAAGCACTGTAGATAGTAAGAAACAGGAAACAGTTCTCAAGAGTGTTGCTCTGTCAGAAAGCAGGGAGGAAAAATCACATTCTCTTGTACAGCCCTGTTGTCACAAAATCAGTACTAGTGCAGGGTGCTGGATGCAGTTCACAGCTGGGTTACCTTGCTAGTGCACTAACTGTGCTGCAATGGCTGGGACCTTATTTTGTAGTTCATAGTTGAGTCAAAGCTTAGAAGATACGAGATTGTCTTTCATATGAAAAGGCCTTGATTTATTCACATTTAAAAAAACACAGACGAATTCAGGTAGGTTGTGTTGATAGCTTGTCTTTCTATTGCATTTCTGTGTGTTGTGATTGGTTGGTTTTTTTAAAGTCTAAATCTGTTACATAAGTAAGCAGGGTTTTTTTCATCTTGCCTTTCAATAGAAGCTCCCAATGCCTCCAACCTAAAAATTGTAAGAATGGACAGAACAGCAGGGTGTGTGACAGGAGGAGAAGAGATCTACCTGCTCTGTGACAAGGTTCAGAAAGGTAAGAATATTGTAGGGCACACCAGGGTGTTCATCTGGAGTACACATAAAGCCTGCTGTGCTGTCCTTAGTGTTATCCCACTCTGATAGTGCAGCAGGATCTGTAAGCACTCAGCCTCTCTGGAAGTCAAGGCAGCAGTACAGAGATTTAATAAATCAAAATAGTGTATTGCAAAGCAAATTCAGCTTCTCTTGCCTCCACAGAGACCATGTGATCATCTTTGTTCTTCTCAAGTTTCTGCCCTTGCCCATGTTTGGGAATTTTGGGGGGTGGTGGGTACTGGGTGATGTTTGACTCCGTTAACTAACACCTGCTCTGAATTACTCTGAAGTTTCTGATTTATTGTTAGGTTCCTGATTGTGAAGAGTAAGTATGAGTATTCTCTGTTAACCATGAATGGGAGCTTAATGTGTTCAGCACTGCTGCTAATAATTTCATTTTTATGTATACACTTATGGTAGAGGTTACTCATTGTAAAGAGGTGATTCTCACAGGTTCATTTTCAGTCTCTGCTCATGGCTTTGAATGTGTGAGAATTTGGCAGTGTGGATTAGGATACTTTGGGTTTTTTTGGTTTTTATTGAAATATAATGGTTAAATGTGGTTGGTTGTATTGGGCTAAGTAAAAAGATGGGAGTGAGGGAGATACTTTGTATTTTTCAGCTGCAGGTAGTATTTGGGACACTGGTGTAGATTACTTGGTAGAGTGGGTACCCTGTTCTCATCTGTTTGGAATTAGTCCCTGCACATGTTGTTAAAACCACAGTGACATTTTCTGTTGGTGCAGGCTGTCCTTTTCCATCTCTCTTTCTTGTAAAGCCCTCCTACCACTTAGGGAAGAGAGAAGGCTTTGGGGGCTTTTAGGGACTTTGAAAGAACTATTTTCCTTTAATAGTGCATCTACCCTCTGCCATCAGGAGGACTGAGATAAAACATAACTCTTACGCACAAAATAAATAAATGTGTGACTCAGTGGAAGCCCTGAGATGGGGTTTCCCCTCAGCCGCACTGGGGCTTCCCCTGACCTCACTGCCTTCAGAAACCTCCTGCCTGAAGGAACTTGGGCATGCAGGACAGCAGGACTGGAAGTGGTGGTTTACGGTCTTGAGACTAGCAGGTGGGGACCAGGGGAAGCAGTCTGTCTGCTACAGAACCTTGTACTGCATCAGTCACCCTTAGAAGCCTAGAGGCTTTTTCTACCTTTTTCTCACTGGAAGCGCTGTGGCCGGAATTCACTAGTGGGATGCTTTTCCTAAACCCATAAATAAATAAATACAAAGAGAATTAAAGAAAATTTGTTCAGAACCAGAAACCAAGTGGCCGGTGCCCTTTGGAGGGTGAAGGATCCCTGCTGACACGCTGCTAGCTCATCTCCAGCCCCCACATGGACATCTCTGAGCTGCAGCTCCACCCTGGCACTGTGCCAGCAGCAAGCGGAACTTGAACTGTGGCACTTCAGGTTTTGCTACAGTTTTTTGAACTGAAACTGTTGGAGGAGAGAGGGTGGTTTCTACATTTCATGCTTCAAGTTCTCCCCTCCATACATGTTTTGTTCCATATAAGGCTCCTCTGGAATGTTTTATAACCCTAGAATAGGAAGATGATGTGAACCTAGTTCTCTTTTTACAGCTCAGTAAATAGAAACTTCAGTGAAGTCATTAGGATTAGGCTGATGTAAACTTGATGTTGAAAATGGGTTATTTCTGCTGTCTTCATAAAACAGATAAAGGTAATTGATGTATTTTGTAGTATTTTCATCCAGCCAAAAAGCAGCCATGTTGACTTTTATCTGAAGTAACCATAGCCAAAGGTTAAACAAGTTCACAGACATCTCAGAGTGTTTCATTCTTTGCAGATGATATTCAAATACGTTTCTATGAGGAAGATGAGAATGGTGGTATGTGGGAAGGCTTTGGAGATTTTTCTCCTACAGATGTACATAGACAGGTAAGTAACAGCATTTCTCCTTTGTTAATGATTCTTGCATCTCTGTAAGCTTGAATTATATTACAGTTCATAAATGATGTAAAAGCATCTGTATCCTGGACTGCTCTCCTCTGTGGCTCATTGCTACCTAATAATAATAATAATAAAAACTTAACAGTTCTTTAAAGACATCTGTTAGGTTACTAGGAATACAGTGCAAGGAAATTAGGAGAAAGCCCCGTTGCTTTAACATGAACCCCCTGTACATTGGGATAGGATATATAAACAGCTCTGAGACCTCCTGTGAACACACTAAGAAAGCCACAGAAGGGATACTAAAGGATGAGGGGACAAACAGTGCAGTACTGACATATGGGATGTGGTGGCACTTAGCATGGCAGTTCTGTCTTTCCCAAAAGAATTTAGGAGTCAATCTCAGAAGTGAAACTGGAAACTAAAATGGAAATTTGTTGTTTACTGTTGTCACAGCCCTTTGCTCTGAACTTTTGCCTCCCAGGCCCTAAACCAAAGCCTTCAAAATAGCACAAGTTGTCAAAAGCCATGCTCTGTGATAGATATGCTTATCTTTCTTTCCTTCACAGTTTGCTATTGTGTTCAAAACACCCAAGTACCGAGATGTCAATATCACAAAGCCAGCATCTGTATTTGTACAACTGCGTAGGAAGTCTGATCTAGAAACAAGCGAACCAAAGCCTTTTCTCTACTATCCAGAAATCAAAGGTAACTCATTAAACCCATTTTATAGATTGGGAATGGAAACTGTAGGGTCCCTGGGAATGTTTTTAATAAGATAGAACTCGTTGGGAAGGAATTGTTGGTTTTAGCTGTTATTTTTAGAAAATATATTTGCCCTTGTTTTGGACAGAGTCAATATGCAGTGTGGTATGTTTATAGTGGGTTTTGTAGGTGGTGTTGTAGGACTGGTAGGCAGTAAATCCATGCGGATTTTCCAAGTGAGGCTTGTTCCTTGCAGATTCCCTATATGCATGCCTGTCCATACAGTAGGTGGCACTCTTCCTCTGAGTTTCTGCCAAATAATACATGAAGAGATTTTACTGTCAGTACTTTCAGATGAAACCCTAAACCAAAACCTTTTTGGTGCTTGGTGGAAAAGGTACATATTTTGCAGTTCTCACTTTTTACCATCATGCTAATGTCACTGATGTTTCTGAATTTTCCAATTACCTGTACTAGCTAAGTAAGCCCAAGACATTTCTTGTGAGGGCAGGAAAGTGCTGTTTCAGTTGCTTGTTTAAAATTTAAGTTGCTTAAGAAAAGTAGGATAGTCGGTATTGGACCTGCTTCCTAAATTATTAGTGAAAAGAAGTTTAATCAGCAGATCTGTTCCCTTTGAAGTCAGCATTTGAAATGTTTGATGGGAATGGCATTGGCAGTCATGGTTTTAAATACCAATAATGTTGATGATATGGAAATGCCTTGGGGCTCAAGTCATAACTGGTGTTTCATTGTATTAAGATTATCTTTCTGCTTAGGAGTTTACCTGCCTGCAGGTTACACTACTGAATTATAATCTTGAATGTTTTCTATGCCTAAAGTAGAGCTATGTTGAAATCAATTCCCTATCAAAGTCTCTAAAATAAGTGTGCACCAGTGGTGAGAGACTCAGGACAGCTGGAGGAGGGAGTAATGGTGGTCCAAGTGAGTCTACTTCACAACTGTTAGAATAAAATTGCAGAAAGCATGAATTCATAAAAGCTTCCAGAGCTGCCAGAGGATTTCTTCTTGGTAATGATTTCAGGAACCTCTTGCACAAGTGTTAAGGGAAGTGAAGTGTTCAGCTGCAGAGCAAAGTTGCCAGATTTGAAACGATCCTCTTTTATGTGCCTCTTAAGCGAGTGAAATTAATTCAACATTATTTGCATTTTCAGATCCCCTATACAGCCTCATCATGAAATTACCATTTAGGAACTATATTTTTCCCTTGTTGCAAATGTTCCCACAAACTTAGACACACATATGTGGATTTTTTTGTGTTTCTCTGACTAGATTGCTCTCTAGAGTTTTTTCTCTCCTCATCAGTGTGAGTATACCTGATGTGTGCATGCATACCTACTTACACATCATGTGTACCTGCAAACAATGCACATGGCTTTGTCAGTGTACTCTCATGTATTCAACTGTCCCATCTGATGCACTGACTGATGTGCCTGTGCATGGAATTTCTTTTTGTCATATGGCTGTTACAAACTACTGGATGGTTTAATAAACAAATGATATCTTGTTCTTTCCTTAACAGTTCTACTGGATTTTAACCCATGTAACGTTTGTATTGCTATTTTTGTAGCTCTTGTCATGATATTTTCACTTTCCCCAGTCATTGGGATAGTCCTTTCTTTGTGTTTTGCTTTCCAGGGGGACTTAAGTCTTATTTTGTACTTACACTACAAAATAAGTTTAGGCTTTTTTTTTTCCTCCTGCTACTCAGCATGGTTTGACAGTAATGTGTCCTTGCCTGAAAATAAGTTGTCTTTGTTCTAGTGGCTGTTACAGTATTTTAAGTAAATCATTTCAAGCAAGCACAGTTTTCACCATTTCTTGCCATCCCACAAACAAAAGTTGAAAGGGCACCACAGGTGCTCTGCACTGTTGAAACTCAAAAGTGCCTTGTGATCCTCTGATAATGCTCCATTTCTGAAGTAGATTTGCTTGGAAGAAGAGCCTGTGCTTATGTTCCCCAAAGGCAAATTTTCTTCAATAAATTTGGGGTTTGGAGCACTTGTGCTGATTCATGACTTGGCTTAGACATGGAAGAATTTTGGGACCACTGACCTCCGGGGCTCTGACTACATGAGACACTTTTGAAGGAAGCTCTGAGCCTCTCAAGACATCTTTGCATGTGTCCCCTGAGACTGAGCACAAGGCAGTGGTGCAGCTGAAGAGACCAAGCAGGCTGAAGTGATGCTGCTGGTCTGACTGGGGACTTGGCACTGGCTTGTTTCTCACAGGAATTCTCTCTGCTCTGACACATACAAAGATTTTCTGCTATTTGGAGCTTGAGGGAAGTTGACTCTTCTACCACACTCTGCATTTGCCTTTATGCACTAGTAACTTGTAGTGATGCTTTCTGTATGCACACCCTGTGCTGTGCCTGGCCACCAGCAGGACTGACTCCCTGTTCTCTCTGTTCCTTCTATCCCAGATAAAGAAGAAGTGCAAAGGAAACGACAGAAGCTCATGCCCAACTTCTCCGATGGCTATGGTGGAGGCAGTGGCACTGGAGGAGGTGGCATGTATGGAGGGGCAGGCGGCGGTGCTGGCTCTGGTAAGGCAGCAGTTCTGGGCAAGGAGGGAAAAGAGTTCTACTTTGAGAGCAGGACAGATATCTATGCTGATTTTTAAAATGTAAAGAAGATTTTGTCACCTAGGCATATAAGACCTGACTCTGTTGCTTTTATTCTACTGTTACTCAATTCAACCAAGCATTTCCTCATTCTAAACATTTCATCATCCCATTTGCCTTTCCACTTTGGAAGCTTTGTTGCTTCCTAGGGCCTTGGAGGCACTGAAATTCATGAGGCAGCTCAGTTAACGATCATTTTGGGTGTCTAAAATTAAACAAGTTCTGAATTGTTTCCTGGACCACAAGTGGGTTTTGGCAAATTAACCCTGTTAGTGCAAACTGTTAAAAATTGGAGATACTCTTTAGTAAGAGATACTGGGAAACTGGAGATACTGTGCTCTATCTATTGAAGTCAGAGTATATCTGATATGCAGGATTGTGAGAGCATTGCTTTGGTACTTGCAGCAGAGCATTAAAAACCTATAGGTCAGCAAACGTCACCTGAAGCACAGCCCTTTTTTTAGAGCAGGGAATAGAGCAGCACTTTTCAAATTGCTACATGTGTTGCTGGCAGCACATGTATAGCATAACACCAGATAACAAATGAGTTGTAATCACAAAGATTCAAAAGCACAGAGGCAGCTTGTGATGTCTCAGTTGATTTATAGAGGAAAGACATAGTGATACTACATTTGTGTGGTGTTAGGGATGCTGAGATAGAAAATGTCACTAGCCAATCACCTGTAATTTCTTTGGATTTTTGAAGGGGGAGGGGAGAGTTCACCTTTAGCCTGGAAAAATAATTGGATGGAATAAAGCAGAAGGTATGCAGAAAACAAAAATTCAGTTCTTTAGGTTCAGTGTTCTTGTATATGGTGTTCTCATTGTTTTAGGAAGTAATTCTATTAATTCTGAATATTTTTCCTTTCTTTAGGGTTCAGTTTTCCTTCATATGGATACTCTGCTTTTGGAGGGATGCATTTCCATCCTGGCACAACAAAGTCCACTGCTGGCATGAAACATGGTAACAGCATAAATGTCTTTCTTCCAACAGTTGAATTGAGTTTGACCTGTATTTTCTTCTACAGTATGAGCCAGAGGGTCAGCTAAGTGTGCTGGAGAGGCCCTCTCCTCAAACCTCTGGCAGCAGAGGGGTTTGTGTAGCTTATACTGGCCTGGTTTTTTTCCTCTCAAAGTGTAGTTCATTCTTACCATGCAGTCCTGAGAAGCAGTCACCAAAATCCCCCCATGTGCTTCTGTGTTCAGTGTACTGTTTCAAGCAACAGCCCTCTTGCTTGCTTGAATGTGCTGATTACAGATGACCCGAGGAGTAGACCACAGAAAATGTGTCTTCCTTTGCTGCCACAGTCTGGTACTACCCCATAGCCCAGAGAAATCAATGGAAAAGATTAAGTTAATAATAAGGACACTCTTGGCTTCCTAAGATAGGAAGGTAATCTCAGATGTACGTGTTGATTACTCTGTAGATATTTCCAGAGTCTCAGGGATGAATTTGCTGTTAGGAAAAAAATGTGTCTGAGTAATTCTGCTAGATTTTGTGTGGGTACTTCAGACTTACATTATTGTACTGTGAAAAGAGAGGTAAATCTGTTCTAATATATAATAGAGACTGTCAAAAATTAACATCACTTTAAAGCAAGTCACATCACTGTGTCTGTCCATATGTGTTGGCATCTGGAATATTGTGATCCACGAGTTTAGTGATAAGTTTTACATTGAAGTAAATTTTTGTATTCATTTTGTAGAGTTTGGTTTTGTTTAGCTGAGTTTTAGCATTTGTGTAAAAAAAAGTTACACTACTGGACATTAATGATTCTACTTTTTGTTAGAAGGTCTATCAAATTGCACAGCTGAACAAGACAGAAAGAGCTGTGATAAACAAAGTGACGAATGGGACGTGAAACGTGACGTGAAGGTGGAAACCGTGGAGAGGACTGAGTGCAGAACATCTGCTGTTAACGAGGAAAAGGAGGATTCTGTTTCTTCCTGTAAAACCGAAGTAAGCGAAGCAGATTGCAGGTGGCAGGGTAAGTGAGCAACTAAATGTATTTAGGGTAAATCAGTTTGCAGTCCTGCAAAGTAAGCATTAAAGGTTTGGAAACTCCAAAAATGTCTGCTTGCTGTTTTCAGAGCATGTTAATGCCTTCTAGAGGAAACAGGAGGGATTCCATTCCCCAAGATCTGTCCCTCCCCATACCCAGTTCTGTAGATAACCTTCCACTTTGTACTGCCACTGGACACTTGAGATTCTGCTTGTCATGCAAGGAGATGAGACAGCTTTGCCTGCTGGGCATGTTTAACACTGCCCTTGAATAAACTTGGGTGAGGAAGGAATGCTGCAAGCAGTGAAGGCACAGGGAATACAACTCACCAGTTGACTTGGCTTTTGATATCTGAGAGACTTTAGTGGATGAGTTAATGGATGTTAGTATGACTTGCAGTAGGTTTTCCTTGCAACACTGTTGAATCACATGCAAAGTAGCATTATAAGTTTGAATTTAAAATGTAAAGGCACCTGTTTCTATTTGGCAAATACACGGTGAAATAACTGCAGTAGCAAAGTGTTACGCATTAAACTAATGCCTAAAAATGTTTGCTTTATATGTATTTTTCATTTATTTGTAGCTTTGTAGACCATTAATATGCGGTTATACAGTTCCTGGTATTTCTCCTACCCTCTCTCCGAGATTTTAGACTCATAAGCTAACCTTCTAACATACTCTTGAAATACTGTTTAGTCTAATTTTCAGGTAGAGGACCTACAAGAACATTTTTTTTTTCCAATCAGAGTCTTAGAAGACATAACAAGAAGCAGGGCAAAGAAGCCCTGGACCAACTCCAGTGGGGCAGTACCTGGGGGAAAAATTACCTAACCAACTGCTCTCCTAATTGGACAATGTTTGTTAGACAGGATAATTCGTTAAACTTACAAAAATTGTAGAAATCTGTTACTGGGTGTGGCCATGGCCCGTAAGTATGGACACACCTGGAAGGTTTTAATAAAGAACTGCTTTTTTAGCTTACTATTTTAATACTGTTGCAAGGGGTTTTGTCTTTTTATTTCAGGCAACAAAACAAAAGGAGGAGGAAGGCAAGGGTAGTCAACAGAACTGGTTTAACAGCAGAATTCTAAATTACATAAAGACTACAAATCCCCCTTTCTCAGACAGCAAGATGTGCATTTCCTGGATTGTTTTTTTTAAACAGTTGATGGATACTTTTTAAAAGTATTTGAGTAATCATGCTTAGCATAAGATAAAAGAAAACAGTAGTTGGACTAGAGAGACATGGTAGTGGTAGGAATTGAGCACAAAGGAATTTTTTGGTTCTGGTTTTCACCAAGTGCAACATGATCTAGACCACTTTTGTTATTCCCTGGATCAGGAAGAGAGCACATTACCTTGTGTGTGTCAGCCCTGTCTGACACTTGCTATTAACAGTCAGTACTAGAAACTGTAGCTTGGGAATCCAAAGTGGCACAGGAGATGGGCTGTAGCTGTAAACACCTCCACGGTGTAGCTTCTTTGATCTTAGAATGGATGGTGCTCTTGAGAAAAGCTGAAGCAACCTGCTGTTTGCTGTTTCGGTTGCGATAAATCCTGTGACTGGTTCAGAGAACAAAATCTTGTGCTGATATGAAGAAATAATAATGACCACTTAGCTGTCATGAAGGAGGGGTCTGAATTGTTTACCTGTTTTCCAAGTAAGTAATATTGTAGGCAGGAAGTTGACCCTTTTTTTGTTGTTGTTGTTTTTCTATTGTAATGGCATGAAAGGAGGCAATTTCTAAGTCCAGATTATACAAGGAATTGGTGAAGAAGGACAGGCTCCATTAAATAGGTACTGCAGGCTAGATCATTTAGGTATTTGACTAAAAGATGCATGTAATATTTTGAAGGGTATCTGTCCTGTGTGTTTGATTTGGAAAACCAGGGAGTTTCAACATCCAGTTCTCTGATCTTTGGAAATACAACAAGAAAAGACTGAATTGCTTAACACCTTTTACCCTGAATATGCATCCTGAATATAACACGTGTAGTGTTGAGAGGTAAATAGCAAATATAAATCCATCAGCTCAGGCAAATAGTACAGCAGCCACAGGGATGTAGTGGCCAGAACAATAAGATGGATAGCTGAGTAAGTCTTTGCCTTACAGCAGTGATGTGTTTGTGTTCATCAGGGATACGATTCTGACTCAGTCTAAATGCCTGGTTTTGTGTAGCTGGAAATCCTGACTGTTATCTCCCCATGTCATTGAAATGACACAGTCTCTTGTACTTGTTTGCACTTTGTAATTGCCATCTTTACAAGGTTTTATAGAAATGTGAAACTGTTCAAGATACAGCAGTTTTCAGATGATACTGCTTCACAGAATGATGCTGTAGTTTCAGAGCTCATCTGTTTCATTTTCACTACTTTCTTGCTGATACAGACCCACAAAAGTATTGACAGAGCAGCTAGAGTTACTTTTTTTCCCACAAATTAGTTTCTTTTCTCCCCTTTCTCCCTTTTGCCTCCCCACCATAACAAGTTCTGCTTTTTGAAATCTCAGTGGCTGTCCATTTTATAATTCTAAAATCAGGATACAAATACTAAGCATAGTAAAAAATTAAATGTTTTAACAGAAGAACAGACTCTCTGTGCTACTGCTGTAAAGCAGGCTAGACTGCATGATTTGAGTCGGAGGAGGAGTGCAAAGCCCTGCATTTATTCCTTAGCTTTTCTCTGAGCTTCTCTGCAATATTTGATGAGTGTGCCTCAGCGTCCTCAAGGCAAGACTACTTGGACCTGCAAGTTCCAGATCCAAGTTCTGCTCCTTTTGTCTCGTTACGCACAACTGCGCATCAGTTCTGTTAATTCAGTGCCAGTCAAACCATGGGAGGCTTCCAGATTTGACTGCTCTCAGGGTTCCTGCTGCCTGAGTGCTCAGCATGCCCCTAGTTTTCCTTCCTAGGCATTCGCTCCCCCTGTCCTTAACTCTCAGAAGTAATTAGCAACCATCTCAGTGAAGCAGTGAATAATGCTTGGTGGTCTACACTTTGTATTTCTGTGGCAGCACAAATGCCTGTCAAAAGTAGGTGGTGTTCCAAGGAAAACAGCCGAACTGATGAAGAGGAAACTTTGTGTTGCAGATGCTCTGTTCCTGGAGAAGGCCATGCAGCTTGCCAGGCGCCACTGCAACGCTCTCTTCGATTATGCCGTGACTGGAGATGTGAAGATGCTGCTGGCAGCTCAGCGCCATCTCACCGCTGTCCAGGATGATAATGGGGACAAGTGAGTTGACCACACTGCACTTGCTGGGTGGAAACCAATGGGTTTGAGGGCAGAATGGTGCAGTCAGTTTGTTCTGTCCCTCATGGGTGCCAATCACTGATGGCACCATTTCCCCTTTCTGCTGTTTGGGAGAAGTATAGCTGTGATTTAGACACTTTGTTTCATTTGCAAAGAAGTCATGTGCACCATAAGCTTCATTGATCCAGTACCTGTCAGAAAGTAATCTGGTCATGGAGGGTATATTGAGCATGTTGTGAGTTTGAATTTCTTTGCCCTTTCTTACTTAAAATCTTGACTGAGCATGAATTGCTGTGCTTGCATAATGATACACAGTGTATGGGGATCCTCAGCTTGGTGCTGAAGGAAAGTGTCCTGCTTTTTATTCCATGCAAGTCCTTAAGTCTTCATAGGATGCTTCAAGTAAGAGATTTACCCAGAGATGTAGAAACAATAGCTGGAGGGTCCATACTGCATTTCTCCCACTGACACCAAATTCTTTCCAGAGGACATTATTTTGCTCTTGCTTCCATCTGTACTGTACTGTTGTCTTCCAAGGGATTGCACAGATGTTTGGGGCAGACTTGGCTGCTAATATTTGCATATCAGTCCTTCAGTAATGTGAGCTGGAGTGGAAATCTGCTTTGTTCCTCTACAGTCATGCAGATTCTGTGGAACTCAGAGTGAAGTACTGTGAGGAACTAATGATCAGTAGTTATTTAAAATGAAATTCAGCAGAAGTGGCTCTGAACAAATGCAAAGGTAATCTCTTGAATAAGCAAGTGACACTATCACACACTCACTTTTTAGCTGGCAGGCCCTGTGCAATCATCTACATTTCCTTAAATTGTAGTGTTTTAAACAATAGAAGCCAGATAAGTCTCAAGGTGTCCAGCTAGAAGGAAAATTTCAAGTGACCAGGACCTGTATCCCACTGTTCAATTATTCTGAGAGAGGTTATTACTTTCACTCCATTTTCAGTGGAAATAGGCCTCAGATTACAGGCAGAGACAGACTGCACAAATCAGAGCTACTTTACCAACTTTGCTTTCCAACTGGAAACCTAATGTCTGCTTTGAGACAAGCAGGAATATGAACAAGGTGGGAGCTAGCAACAAAATCTGCAAGTGCTGTGGACAGTACAGCTTCTGTGTTAAAGAAAAAAAAAAAGGGTGGGGATGTGTTAGAGGAATATTGAGCAAATAGAATCTCCATTTAAATATCAAAAAGGTGCTCCTCAGATTTGGACTTGCAGGGCATTTTAACTAAGTTAAAATACTTTTTAGAATGATAATAAATAGTTGTTTTCTTGCTGGATCAAGAAGTACCTGCAAGTATGTGAGGTTCAAGTTCATATAGCCGTTCTCCTGAGATGGATTTATTCTGTGAGCATAATTCACATCTGCATTCCTTCACAACTTTTTAACAAAGCCAAGCTTTGGTGATTGTCTTCCAGCTCTCTTGGGGGAGAAGAAAAAGGTCAGAATTAATTAATAAATTGCCCTGACTTTCACTTTAATCATTAAAATTATATGGCAACTAGGAAGTTTTTGCTTAAGCCTTTAAAAACAATTTGGTGTCAACGACTTATGGCTTTGAGACAGAATCCAGCATAATGTATATTTACAGTGGACACTCAGTAACACTGGCTGTGACTCTATTTGTACCAGGACCACTGCTCTGTAGATATCTGATGGCTCTACAGTGGTGCTCAAATGCAGTTTTTCATGTAGGAATGTTTAAGAAATGGAAGTGACCTTTCGTGGTCTAGTCAGCAGCATCACATATAATAGTAGGGTAAAACTAAAATACTTGCTGCTGAAATGAGAACTAAAAGCAGCAGAACAAATGTGTTTCTGTAGTGGGATTTGGAAATGTCAGCACAATACAGAGCATAATAAAAAGCATCTATCAGAGCAGAAGAACAGCACTTTTCCAGTAATGGTGGGACTGTTTGAACAGCACTGGGGAGTTGAAGGAGGGAAAGTGCCATGATATTTTCAGTGGCAGTATATAGAATCAATAAAAAATGCCCTTTAAGGATGAGTTTGATTTGTAAATTATCTTTTTCTGTTTTTTTAAATATCTCTGGTTTTCACTGCTCTCGGTCCCAATTTCAAATTTTCCCAATTTGCCCTGAATGGCATGGAACTTCTTTTAATTTTTCTGACAAAAATATAAATCTGGGACTCTTCAGGTATTTCTGGAGTGGCATAACAGACACACCACTTGTCCTGTATTGATATTTTGTGTCAGCAGCAGCTTGCTAAAATGATGAGTCTATAAGTTGGCCAGCACCTGCCAAGGAAGCGCTTGGCAGGATATGTTTCAAAACAAAGGGCATGATTTTCAAATGAAGGTGTAAGCTAGCAAGGCAAATGGAGCTCTGTGGGACAGGGGTGATGGGATTCACAACCATTTTCCTGGTGCCATGTTGCACATCCAGCCACTCAGGCTGGTGGTGAGGGACCTGCCTTTGGAGAAGAGCACAGGAAGGGCCGTTGCATTGACCCAGTAGAAGTGAAGTGTATTGCTATGCAGTCACTCATGTAGCAAAGTTTATTGGCATTATGCCTCTGGTCACTGCTGTAAATCCTGTGGTTGTTACTCACTGGGCCTGAGCCCTTAGTCATTTTTCTGTTTGAAAACGAAATAAAGAAAAACCCACAGATCTGGGGAAACCCCCAAGGGAAAATCTGCTTTGGTAGCAGAGAGGCTTGTGGAAATTCTGCAGGAAGGTTTTGACAGTAAGAAGTGTTTATCTGCTGCATAATTCAAAATATGAGAAAACAACAAACCAGCAGAAAATCTGAGGATTTCTGAAACAATTGTTTTGTGCCACACATTTTGTATATTAGTCTAGGAGTAAAGTAATGCTGGGGGCCACCAAAAGCCATCTTGAGTTTGCATTTGTGCTTGAAGGATTAAACAGTTACCTTCTGACCTGCTTTTTTTAATGCTGGGGTTCATTTTAGGTGTTGCCACTTAGTGCTGGAATCATTACCTGTAATAGTCAAGTGTTTATTTACTGTTTAGAGTGCAGTCAGATCTACAGCAAAGCCTTGAAACTTTTGCAATAAATTTGAAAACAGTGTGAATTTGTTAATCTGCTTTTTGTTTGTTTCAGTGTCCTTCATTTAGCAATTATCCACCTTCATAGTGAATTGGTGAAAAACCTCTTGGAAATTATGCCCGATTTGAATTACAATGGCATCATTAACATGAGAAATGACCTCTATCAGGTGAGCAGTTTTGGGGCTCTAAGTGTTGCTGATTCTTCAGCCAGTAAAAAAGAAATTGCACTACTTGCTGTCTGTCTGAAGAGATCAGACTGATGCAAGCAACTTTAGAAACAAGGATATATCGGAAGGTGGAGGAAAGAGAGCATGTTTTCACTGGTTTAGTCCATAACTCTTCTTGATGGTAACAGAAGTGTCTCCATGGGTTAACTGTGGAACAGGCCAAAAAGTGAAATCTTCAGTTCATGGTTTCCAGCATTTGGCTTCTCTGTTACTAAAGCAGAGGTATGGATCACAGTGTGCCAGCTCCGGGCTCCTCTGACCTTTCTGACATTGGTTAACCTGGGATCGTGAGTCAGTTCCTGCGTCATCAGTTATCTGCAGGCACACATCTGTAGGCACCTGTGGAAGCCATAAAAACTTGTGCCCATCCCACAGCCCAGATTGTTCTTTGTGCCCATCACATGAGCACCAAGATTCTCCTTTCATTTCTGCAGTAATTGAGAAAAGCCTATCCCCTTGTCTTTTACCTAGGAGGAGAAGAACTGGCAGGCACAGTTCTGTCTCCTCAACTATAGTCTGGCCTGTTTGTATTGTAAGTCAGGTTTTAAAAAGAGCTGTGGGAACCTGCCTGGAAAATAATGTCTTTTAAAGAGATTGTGCACACCATTGAGCTGCACTCTGACACTTTTGTCATTTGTTTTGCTGTGAACAGTAAAGGCAGGTTTTAATTTCATACAGGTAGTCCCAGAAGGTTTACTTTGACTTCCTTGTTTCCCTTCACATTTTTATGTTCTTATAAAGCAAATTTGAATTGTGGAGGCTGCTGAAAGTCAGCAGAAGATTCTGAATTGAATTCTGTGCCCTGTGTTTAACAGAAACAGGAAATAAAGATGCGCTCTACATAGGAAAATAAATCCCTGACTGCCAGAATCTCTACAAGCTCTTCCTACTTTCAATTTAAGCCATTGATGGAAGAGAATGTAGGCTTGGGCTAGAATTTTCCTTCTCTACAGCTAGTCTGAAAGCTGACATATACCTTACAGATGCAGTAATTAACTGCAAATGTGTTGACAGATCTATTGACAAACACAAGCTTATTGTGGAGAACTGGAATTAGTCCTTTTTAAAAGTCCTCTATCAATATAATCTAGATATGGAATCTTACTCATTTTTAAAATTATTTTCGTATTGGAAATACCATTTCCTAGACCTCACTAGAATGCTTACTGTTCAAATATATGCATGTGTATATTCAGTGTGATGCTGCTCAGAACAGACAGGAATGCAGTATGCAACCAACCTCTGGAAGGTCTCAAAACCTCTCAGCCCAAGCACTGCTCAGTTCTGCAGGTGCACAAAAATGGGGAATGTGCAAATGAGATCAGCTGCTTCAACACACACGGCATAAATGCACAATAGTTCTGCAGTTTGACAAGTGTACAGAACTGCAGGATTTTCTTCTTTTCTGTGCAGCCATTTTGAGGGGTAAGGAACTCCTATGCCCATGGCAGCAAATCTTTGATTCAGGAGCAGAATGAGCTTGGTGATGGGTCAGCTGTGGAAGCAGGGTTGCAGTGTGTGGGGGGCACAGGGATTATCTCATTTCCTGAGTCCCTTGCACTGCAATGCTCAAATAGCCAGGTCAGTGCCCTGGCTTATAGAGTAGGCAACATCTTTGTTCCTCCCAAAGTCCAACTGCTGACATTGGCAAGGCAGCTTTTATTTCTAGTAAGTAGAAACCCTATTTGTAGTAGAAAAGAAGTTACACCACTCCAAAGCCAACAAACTAAAAGCTTGCATATATGTACAATCTTCTCAGTCTAGGAGCTTTTATGGGTTTCAGAGATTTCTGTACAGGCGATGTAGCTGTCACTTCTCTTCTCATGGCTTGCCTCTGTCACTTGCAGACCCCCCTGCACCTGGCAGTAATCACAAGGCAGGCAAAGGTGGTGGAAGACTTGCTGAAGGCTGGAGCAGATGTCAGCCTTCTGGATCGCCACGGCAATTCTGTCCTACATTTAGCTGCTACTGAAGGAGATGACAAGATTTTGGGTCTACTCCTCAGGCATGAGAAGGTATCTCCAATGATCAACCTCCCCAATGGTGAAGGTATGGAAAGATAATGGCTGTATTTTACACTCCCCTTCTAGACAAACACACCACAATTCCTGCCAACACCATGTTGCTACACGGTGTAGATACAGACTCTGAAAATAACATTTTCCCCCATTTTGCATATGCTGTTCTTGGTTTTTTTATGCCTGCAGGGACAAAATGAGAGAACACAGGTGTGTCAGTTTTCTGATTATACAGAACAGAAAGATTGGTAATGGTCATGTGACACAGTATGGATTTGAATTTTTATCACTGTACATTCCTTTCAATCTCACAGAACCTCAAGCACCGTGCTAATCTTATTCCCTTTACCACCTTTAGTTTTTTTAAAAAATGCCCCAGAAGGAAATGTTTTCTCCTGTCTAGTGAGTGAAATCCCCTTAAAATAGTTTCTGGACTAGTATTGAGTTTCATATCTGGTGCTTTGTGACCATACAGAATTAGAGCCTGTAAAATAACCACAAAGAGACAGTTCTCCCATTTTTCAGTGCACAAGGGACTTCAATTTAGTACTCTTGCTCTAATTGATTGTAAAATGTCTGACCTAAAATTGTCATTATGGATTCAAAAAACTGTGTTCACTTCTTCAGAGAGAGAGGATTTTTTTGGTTGGGGGTTGGTTTGTTGGTTGATTGTTTTCTAAATAAAAGGCTTTATCTTTGTGCTTCAGGTATTCTTGAGGTGTCAGGTCACTGTGACCTTACAGGAGGATTATACTAAAATATACCAGTTACTCTCAAGACCATTTTCTAGAAGAGATGTTCAGTAGCAGATGGGGCTAGTGTGGGGTACCTACTTCTTTAGTACCAAGATGCAGATTCTCTTTTTAAGGCTATTCTCTTGAGGCAAAAAGATGCTCTAGGTGAGCTATGTAGTTCTGTTCCACCTTGTAATCTGTTTTCTTTTTTCTTGCATGATTTTGACTCTCCAAGTTCCAATTTATGCACAAGGAACATATTTATTAACACCATTAATTTCATCCTGAGTCTCCACCTGGAGTGCTCCCTTAGGGTCTGGGGCCCCCAACATAAATAAGGACATGGGCTTGTTGGAGCAGGGCCAGAGGAGGGCGTGAAGATGCTCAGAGTGCATTAACACCCCTGCTCTGCAGACAGGCTTGGAGAGCTGGGGCTGTTCAGCTTGGAGAAGAAAAGGCTCTGAAGGAGACCTCACAGCAACTTCTAGTACCTGAAGGGGGCCTAGAGGAAAGCTGGAAGGAGGTGTTTTATGAGGATGTGTAGGGATAGGACAAGGGAGAATGGCTTTAAACTGACAGAGGGTGGGTTTAGATTAGATACAAGACAGAAATGCCTCATGTGAGGATGATGAGACACTGGAACAGGTTGTCCAGGCAAGCTGTAGATGCCTCATTCCTGCAAGTAGCTTCTAGGCCAGGTTGGTTGGGTCTTTGAGCAGCTTGGTATGGTGGAAGGAGTCCCTGCCCATGGCAGGAATGGGGTGGAACTAGATGATCTTTTAGGCCCTTTCCAACACAAACAGTTCTATGATTTTATCATCTTTTAGTGTATAAGCAAGCAAAATATGTTACTTCTGCTCAGATAACTACAGTAACTGTAACTCATTTTACAGTTTTCTCACTTTGAAACTCATTACCCTGACATTTCTGAATTTTACAAATATTAATGCAGATGATGGATGGGTTTTGTTTTGTGTAGGCCTCAGTGCAATTCACATGGTGGTGATGGCAAATAGTATGTCCTGCCTCAAACAGCTGATTGCTGCTAGAGTTAACGTCAATGCTCAGGAACAAAAATCTGGACGAACTGCGTTGCATTTGGCTGTTGAACAAGAGAACATCCCCTTGGCAGGCTGCCTTTTGCTCGAGGTAAAAGCACAATTTCTTTCTTCTAGGTCTTTTCAATTATATATTTAAAAGCTGTTAACAATCCTTGAGTGCCTCAGAAAATCAGAAGTAAGGGGGAAGGTTCCTGTTGATTGTCTAGATTACTTGAACTGGTATAATGACAAAGTTACTGGTAATGTTACTGTTTCATTCACCATTGCTGGTGAAGCTTTTGCTCACGTTGAGGAATATAAAGTTTGTCACCCTAACCTGACTGCATATTCCATGTGTAATTTGCACGGAGTAATCCTGGCAGGCACTGAAGTTACCATGAACAAGTTCATCCCTTCTTCTGTGTGAAGTAGAACATGTATGGAGATGTTCACAGAGATATAGTTGTGTAATCTATAAATATTTGTCTCATCCTAACCCTTTGAGCCTGGTATCCTTAATTCTACACACCCCAGCTGGCTGTGTAGCTTTCCTCTGTGTCCATGCATGGATGTGCCACCAGCCTGGCTGCTCTTCTGATGAGCAGCAGGAGGGCAGGATTCTGTGCACACCACTCAGACTCCAAAGGCCATGGGCAATCAGATGGCAGAACTTTTACAGGGGATGCAAAGTGGCTTTTATGTACCACCGGGTTGGAGATACTGTGCCTCCTGCTCTGACACTGGAGCACACTACCACCCTATGCATGCAGACAGCTGTAGTTACTTTGTAATTCCTTCTTTCCAGGCAGCAAGTAGAGATTTTATGCAACCAGGCATGGAATGGTGCTTACTAGCACAGTAGCAGTGTTTATGCTGACATGAGCCTCTGCAGCTGCATTGTACAATTTCTTTTTTTCCATTCAATAAAAACTTAGGGTGATGCTGATGTGGACAGCACCACATATGATGGGACAACTCCGCTTCACATCGCAGCTGGAAGGGGCTCAACAAAATTGGCAGCAGTTCTCAAAGCAGCAGGTATGGAAAGAGATCTTTTCTGGAGACTTTTGTTTCACAGTGAGAATTCAAGTTAAAAGGCTGCAAGTGGAAAAGAATGTGCCAGTGAACTTGTTTAATGGGTGGAGGAAGTCAGATGTTAAAAGCAAGAAGGTCTGAATTTCCTCAGAAAGTTCTGCTCTGAGTGCTATACTAACCACTCTTCAGCACCATCTAATGGCTAGAAAGGCAAATTATGTTGGTCAAAAAAAAATCTCATGAGGACTTTGGGAAGATTTCTGAGTATCTTTTGTAGCTTTTATAGCTGAAGAAGTAGAGAAGATATATTTTTGAATGTCTGGGATAAGTGTTGGACTGCTTTAGAAACAAAAAGAAAAAAAATCACTGAAGCATGAGTTTGTTAGTGTCTCCTAGTGCTGTCACTTTGGAAGAATTAGGTTGGCATATTTATTGGAACATTTCGTCGATTGTATTTAAACCGGATTTTTCTCCTTTGAAACAAAAACCCAAGCCTCCCATTGCTGAGGCGTCGGCTTGGTCTTTTAAAAACACCCCCACTTTCTCTGACACTCTAAAAAGCAGCACCACACCATCTCTTCATCACATTCATGCTGTGCTGTGTGAGGCAAAAGGGGACTGGAAGTCAGTTGATACAACCAGAGCTCCTTCTTCGGGCTCTAAGGCTCAGCTTGTTGGGTTTTTCCCTCTTTATAATGGAGAGTAGCACTGTACAGACATGTGACAGCATTTAAATATAATTGATAAAAAGAGCTACATGCTAGTTTAATATAAAATATAATTTAGCTGGAGTAGCTAAATTAGCTGATACACCATTCAGTACATAGAATGCATATTTTAAATATTATTGAGAAGCAACTTGAAGCCCTTCAACCCCCCCCTCCCAAACTTGTTTTTCAGGTGCAAATCCTCACATTGAGAACTTTGAGCCATTGTTTGATCGAGATGATGTGAAAGATGATGAAGATGATGATGAAGGGATTGTGCCTGGAACAACACCACTGGATATGGCAGCCAACTGTGAGGTATGTGGTCTGTTTTACTTTTTAGTTTTTGTTGGGATTTTTTTCTAATTATAAAGGATAGTTCAGCTCTCTCAGCCAGCTCCTTTCACTGCATCCAAAATTATTTCAATTAATTCAACTAATTTGCCATCAAAAATTAAGCTAATTCAGCCATAAAACTCCCCCAATGAAAGAGCACTGGATGAAAGCTCCACTGAACTGACTAATGCTGCTGAACAAAAATGATCAGGCAGTTCTTGAAGGAGCTGCACCAGTCTTCAGTGTGGGAAAGTGTTTAGCTGGGTGGGTAGCCTGTGTTTGCAGGCCCATTCTCCAGTGGGTTTCTTTGCTGAGTGTTCTTCAGAATTGCAGCCTGTGTGTGGTGGGAAAATGCACTCCTGTGTTCTACCCAAACAGTGATTAAGCTGATTATTGTGCATTTGGCTTGGTGAGAGTGTAAAGGATAAGCAGTCAGCATCTCTAATCATCTGGAGCTCGGGAGTAGTACCAGCCTTAGGTGAAAATCTAACCCAGGCTTTGTTTTAAATGACTAGCTGCAGACAGGCAGCAGCTCCCTGCTTTGCCACTGCCACTGCCATTTATTTACTGCCAAGACTTCCCCTGTGTCTTGAAAATAGTTGCCAGATGACACAGCTTAAAATAAAGGGAGATTAACTTCTCAGGATTTCTTCCTTAAGTTTAGCACAGGTTTTCTACACTATCCTTTGTCATACTGAGCCTGGGAGAGGAAAAAAATGCTGATTTACAGATGAAATTAGGGTTTTATATAACAGTGCTGAAACTTAATGGACACTAAATACTCCTAAATACTGACTTAAATTTATTCTCTTAGGTGTATGACATATTAAATGGGAAACCCTACGAGTCAGCAGAGGTTTTGGAGGACCTACTCACACAAGGTAACACCTATAAAGACTTGACAATATCCCTCTAATAATTGAGTACCAGAACTGTAGTGGCAGAAGACATTGCCCTGCAACAGCTTGTAACTGAGCTGGTGAGAGACAAGAGGTGCCCTCCCACCCCCCTGCACACAGAATGAACATGATTCCCTTAAGATGGCTCAAGGACAAGGAGTACAGTTGCAGTATTGCAGCAATACATCTGTAAATTCTGGGACTGGACTCTCACATAGTCTTCAGTTTGGCTTTGTTTCTGCTTAAAATGAACTGATGCATGATTTGTATAAATAATAAACTAACATATTTCTCTGTTTGCCAGGACATTTGAGAGAGCTGAATGAGAATTCCAAGATGCAGCTTTACAAACTGTTGGAATTGCCTGATCCAACTAAAAACTGGTCCACCCTAGCACAAAAACTGGGTCTTGGCATACTCAATAATGCCTTCAGGTTGAGCCCTTCCCCATCGAAGACGCTGCTGGATAATTATGAGGTGATGTGCTGTAACAGGTTATACAGAACATTAATACATGTAGAGAGCCTTGTCCTGCCACACAGTGAGACAGTGCAGCCTTGCAGTTTTAGCCAGCCTGGATGATGCTGAGTATCTGATGTCTGCTCTTTCAGGTTTCTGGCGGTACAGTTCAAGAGCTGATCACTGCTTTGAGACAGATGGATCACACAGAAGCCGTAAAAATAATTCAGGAAGCACTGTCCATCTCACCCAGCCCGTCTTCCCTGGAGGACAGTACAGCAAAAGCTCTTCCACCATCACCGCTCACCTTTGCAAATGGAGAGACAGGTAAAATTGACAGCAAAATATGAGGAGCTTTATTTAAGACATTTTTTCAGTTCTCCCTCCCCACTCTGATAGATTGCACACCTTCTTGCATAGACTGCTTTACCTGCTTACTAGTTTCAGAAATATTTTACTGCAGTGTGACCCCTCTCATCATAGATACCTGCTAGGTGTAGGAAAGAGAGGACAAATGGACCACAAGTCAGCATGTCTGCATCACAGTATTCAATATACTGCTGCCCTTTGCTCAAACCAGACATCTTCCATTTGCTAATGGTAATGCCTTGGATGTACTGGGAATATAGGCAATTATCTCCTAGGTGTGTACAAGTGCCATTAGCTTTTGACTTCCTCCCCCCACCCCCCACAGAGCTGGATAAGCAAAAATGTTCTGGGCTCCTAAACTTTTTGGTAAGACTTCAGTATTAAATTTCTCCCATCATGTGTAGCACTCCAAAATGGCCCCAGTGTAGGCAAAGAAACTGGGGATGGTTTAGGCTACACATCCTGTGTAACCTCAAGCAGGCCAACTACCTGCTCAGAGCAGGGCCAGTGGAACATGACATGAGGTTGCCCATGTTATGTCCCATTGAGTTCTGAGCATCTTCAGTGATGGAGATCATACAGTGGTTTTGAGCAGGGAACTCTACTAAGAGAAAAAGAGAGGTTGTCAGAAGTTTGTCATCAGGGCTGTTCAGTCATTGCCTGGCCAGGTTTAGGAACAAAAACCTTTATTTTCTCCTGTTCAAATGCTGGTAGTGCTGCCTGTAGCCCAATGTGGAAACTTACACCCTGTGTAAAAATACTGTAGGTATTTCTGGTAAGAAAAAACAAACACCACAGTCACTCCACTCCAGTCTAACATTGCCAGTTTATTCTCTATAGAAAACTATTTGGTCAGTCATGGAATAAACCGTCACACCCACCCAAAAATGTTCTTGTACCCATAGTGCCCCTTTTGATTCATTTTGAAGGGTAAGAAGGGTTCTCCTCCCTCTGCAACATGAATGGAGGGCATCACATTGTTCATTTTAAGATGTTTGTTTAAAAAAACAAGACTGAACTCTTAGGACACCACCACTATTTTTAGTCACACTGATCCCACATTGTACCTTCAGTTTCAGCTCTTGCAGTCAGGCACTCCTTCTGTGGATCCTGCACAGGTGATAGCTGCTAGTGACTTGTTCCTATTTCAGGGTCACTTACTAGATGAAAGCTCTTCAAGTGTTTGTCTCAAAAGGAAATCTGTAAGTTGCAATAACATGAATTACAAGTTTTAGGAGCCTTGTCCTAGAGCTGTACACTTGCACAGAGTGTGACTCTGAGAACCAGAGAACCTTTTCCCCTATGACCGCCACAGTTGGGCAGAGTCCTGAGCCCAGTGCAGTGCCACATTAGTGTCAGCAGAGCACCAGGCTTCTCATCCCATCCAAGCTCCAACTGCAAGCTGATCTCTGCCAGCAGTACACCAGATCACCTGCTTTGGTGGCCTGGAAACATTCAGCACAGCTTTTGCTATTATAAAACCTCATATTAGAGTTATTTTCCTATTGAAGAGCTTAACTCTGTTGGTTTGTATTCCTTAGGCTTTTCTTAAAGCAACCTTGCTTAAGTCACAGAAGTGATTTCCCTCTTCTCTGTCCCTCAGGTGAGCTCTACAACAGCAGGTTTCAAGACACGGAAAGCACGTGTGACAGTGGTGTGGAGACCTCCTTCCGCAAGCTGAGTTTCACCTACTCAGACTCTCTGAACAGCAAGCCCTCACTAACACTTGGCAAAATGGCCCTGGGCTATGGACATGAAAGTTCAGGGCAAAGCAATTACCTAGCTGACTAGTGATCTTCAATTAGCAATATGCAGTTACAGGAACAAGTGGGACACATTTCAAATTACATCAGCGTCATCCTGGCCAGAGGGAAGGGAACTCACAACCAAAAGTGCACTGGAAGAATCCCGCCTGAACCAGAACAAATGGCAACTGCAGCATGTGACTCCTAGCCACTGCTTCTTTCCTCAAGTACATTTAATTGTGTTCATTTACAAGCCATTTACAATAACCAGGGCTGCACTGCTGCATTAATATACAGGACTGGATGCTGTGAAAGACTGACTGAGCTTTCCTGCTCTGTGAGGACTTTCTTTTACAGATGAAAAAGAAGTTATTAATGCATAACACAAACTTACTAAAGAGGTTAATAAGCACATGAGCAATCAGAGGATACAGTTCCTAGCTGCTCTCTTTGTAATTTTTGCAGCACAGTTTTATGCAAACAGCTTATAAAACAGCTGGCAAGGAAAAATCATTACTTTAATCACAACAGTGACAACTCAGAGAAAAAAAAGAGAATCCTAAAAGAATCTTGTATATTTCAAATAATGTATTTAAACTTAACTTTGGTGCCTCTTATTCAAAAATTTTTTTCAAGTTTGGCATTTTCCTACTTGTAAATAGTTTTTTAATATCTGTTCCTTTTTGAAAAAGCGTGCTTTTTAAATGCTTATTTTTATTTTACTTTTATAATAAAACCCCAAAATTAATTCTCCTGTATGTGCCTGTTTGAGTTAAATTTATAATCCAGCCGAATTACTTCCAGAGAAGATGAGCAATAGTAAAAATGCCATTCTTTCTTTCAGTTCTTGTATGTATAATCCTCATCTAGGCAGTGTCTAAGGCATGGAGATTTTTGTTCAATTAATGTACTTCTCCAGTGTTCTCTTTGTCTTCCAGCTCTAATAGAAACAGGCAAAGGTTCTCATATTTCAGGAGTGGAAGGGCTTTTTGAGCCCTAGGAGAGCTGCTGTCCAAGTAGAACACACCTTCTGCTTCCACTGAATTTACAGCACAGCTCAGGGGGCTGGCAGAGATTTTTACTGAGGTTTCTACAATCCTGCAGGTCACCAGGGCCTCTTTGCTGTTATTCACACCTTTTAGCTTTAGTTCTGACCAGCTCTGCTTTTAAACCACCAGAAGACACCTGGATCTGTATTTCCTTAAAGCATTTCATGACCAGATGTTGCACAATAGCTGTTGATCAGGTTAGTGATCATGCACAGCAGGTGCCCTAGGCCCTGCGTATTGAAGTGCTTTAAATGGCAGTCTGGCTGCTTCTCAGTTTCAGTGTATTTTTAAAAAAAAGGCTTTAATACTTTTAGGAGTTTTTTCCCTCTGTTTAGAGATAGAAACATTCTTCTGAGAGCATCTGTCTACACCTGACTTATAGAGAGAAACATCCAAACTTTATCTGCACGTGCAGTGGAATAGAACTCGCTCTGTTATTCCGCAGTAATAAACATCAGAAACTGGTGGAATGCAGCAAAAGTTGTGACAACAGATCCCTTCAGATCTTCTCTACATCTGATGTAAAATGAATTATTCAGAAAGTTAAAGTGCCCTTGATTTTAGATTGGCTGCTACAGCTGTATGTTTCCTGGCACCATCGTGGCATGTATTTACAAACTTGGAAATCACTGGTAGTGGGAAGCTCTAGGCAGCATTCTGAGATTCTGTGCACTGCAGGAAGGATAAGAATCTTACCTACATGTAGTGGTGTATTAACTGTCTTTTCTCCCTTGCCTGGGAAAGTACAATGCTTTTTTCATGCATTTAAGAAAAAGGAGCCACTCTCCTTGCTTCCCCCAAAGGAAAGTGACAGGAATGATGGTGCCTATTTGCTAGCTCAGGATGCAGTGGTCAATACTCACCCACCATCCACAGCTTCTGGCATTTCTGGATCATCATGTCTTGAAATAAAGCAGTTCTAGAGTAATGGCCAGTGGCACAGTCCAAACTTTTGATGGCTTCAAAAGACTCCTACAGCAAAAAACAAAAGTTAATTACCAAAGAGTTGATTTTCTCCATTCAGCATTATGAAGTAACCTGATGTCCCACTTAGAGCCAGGCTGGAGTATGTATTCCCAAGCTGCAGAGATTTCCCATGGCCTCATTTAAACCTAACTGCTATAGGATTTCAGCCATCCACTCACCCTTGCCATATGCACAATGCAGAAGAGCACTAGTTCAGATACCTACAGGTCTCTAATGACTGACTGACTCTACTTCTTACAGAGATGGCCTTTTTTCATTGAAGTTTTGGTTTTCCACACTAATTGAATGAATTTGGGGCTTTTATTTTGCTACCTTGTAACATCTGACTGGAAAGCAAAGTTATGTAAACATAACTGTTGGATTGAAACTTGTCCTAAAAATTTCCAACCATGAGTTCCTGTTTCCCTAAGTGGGTAAGAACAAGCGATTCTGACAACAAAAAGGCTGGCTTGTAGGCTTCAAAACCCAGATCTCCTGTACTGAAAATAAGAAACTCATTGGCCCATTTCTCTGCTCCTGACACTGCTTCAAGTCACTGAAATGGTCTGCACTACACATCTCCAAAACCTAAAGGGAACTAACAGAAGCAGAAGTACTGAAGAAAGATGCTCCTCTAAGGCAGAAAATTTGTCCAGACCACAAGGTATGCAAACAGCAGGTAACAAGAAAGACTGACAGAGAATTGTGAACACTTAGAGAGCAATTTTTAGATACATTTGCATGCTTCTTTCCTGGAGAAGCTGAAGAACTTGAAAAAACTTCCAAGGACACGCTCCAATAAGCTGGAGCAAAATTAAGTCTTCCTTGTGTGGCAGAAAGTACGAACTAATAGGTGTCCTCTAAAGCTCAGAAGGGCCTCTGTAAGCCCAGAATGAGTTGGAGCCAAATCTCAGCCAGAGCATGGTTTTAGGACAACAGATTAGCCAACACCATACAGTGTTCTTCCCAAAGCTGCTCTCCAGTGTTGTTCTGGAAGGGCATTTGTCATGGCTGTGGGGCACTCTGGCTGCTGCTTTTGCTGTCAGTGGAGAACAGCCCAGAGAGGCCTGGGAGCAAACAAAGGCCATCAGCACAAGAGAACTCACTGGTCCTTAACAAGACATTGCAAGGCAGCACCTGAAAGAACACTGAGGAGGCCAGTCCCCTCTACTGCTGCCACCAATAATATTCTGACACTGAGGACAAGAACCACAGCACTTACCAAATGCTCCTCCTAATGCTCCTGCTGCCAAACGCCCACCAGACAGAACTGGCAATACAGGTGCTGCTGTAGCTGTAACAACACTCATCTGGCAAGATGGGTGTGTCCATAGGAGTGCAGGGTACCAGAGCTGCCTTCCTATCTCTGCCCTGATCTGAGACAAAGGCAGAACAATGTAACCAAGTAGAGCACAGGATGCCACTGGGAAAGAACCAAGGGGCGATGGCTAGCCAAAGCATATGTTACAGCCGCTGCTGCACGGGGAGAGAAGAGCTGCTAAAAATACACACCTACTACAACACCAGGAAACCAAAAGAACACATTAAGGATATTAGAACAATACTGGAAGTCAACCTTCCCTTTAAATTCTGGTTTGAGTTCAAGCATTTGGTTTAAGCAATTGCTAATCTTTCATAACAGCACCTAGTGCTGAATTAAAGACTCAGAAAGAAAGAATGGACCTACTCGTTAGGGAGCTCCCGACCTTCAAAAACAGCAATAATTTTAAAAATTACCCAAACGTTGCTATGTCAATCTGGTAATTGCAGAAAGCAACAGGCAAAAAATAAAATACAAAGCTGTAATATATAACTTTGCTAGTAGACTTCATTTGCATAGCCACTTCATCACTTATTAATCACGTACCACATAATTTCTTTCATGATTTTGCCTAAAAATTGTGACAGGCTAGATGAGGTCACAGTTACCCAAATTAATGAATGGGTTTTGCTTCTAGCAATCCAAAAGCTCTTTTCCACCTATCTCAAACTTCACTCATATGCTGAGATTAACAAATATCACTAACCTCCAGATAGGCCTTGTGACTGTCTTTAAACAAATGATTCCTCCAAAGTTTTACTTATTTAAAACACTATTAAGAGCCGTATCTAGATGTTGCTGGAAGAGACATTTCTCTATCAATGTAAGAGAAAGACATCAACAAACTTGCCCTTTTCCTGATACACTGCAGCAGTACACATTATACCATATTTTCTCCACATTTTTTCATTCTTACCTTATATTGACTTCATTGCTGCTTTGATTCCACGTTGATTCCAGGACACCAAGAAAACTGAAGAATTTTTCTGGTATTGTTAGCCCATGATGCCTCTCAGAATAACTTTTTAATTTCCTTTGTCACTACTTGCATTTATGCAGTTGTACTCATGACTGTCGTTTTCCCTATTTATTTTACAAAACCTATAAACATTGGCACATACACATCCATATTTTGATTGTTTTTATGTCATCTTTTAACTAGGACTACTTTTGAATCAGATGCAACTGCAGTTAGTTGTTTTGGTGACCCAATAAAGCATTTGTAAGGAACTCTTGTTTATCCTTTCCCTTTTTTCGTCTTTCTCGGGAGTATGTCAGTTTTGGTTAACACCAAAGTATCAGTCAATATGTTAATCTCTCTGCCCATTAAAACTGATCACAACTGAAATGGACCCCCATCCTGAGCTCTCCAATGGAACACAGAGCTGCTCCCTCCACACGGGCTCCAGACCCCCACAGCACCTGCAAGTATCATTGCCCAGTTCTTACCACACCGATGGTCATCGGCCATCAGAGCTGTTCAAACTCCACCTATTGTGATGCTGATTCTGCTTTGCAAGAAAATACTTGCTTGGGTGGACAGAGCATCCTTGTGGAACCCCAGCAAGATCCCAGCTGCATTTCAAACCACATCTGACAGACAAGCCAAACGTTCAGCAACCTGCCCATGGACTGGCTCAGTGACCCACTGGAGGTAGTCCCAGCTTCACTCCCTGTCCTCCCTTGCCCCCAGCATACCTTGCTGTTACCCTAAAATGAATTTCCACTTACAGCATAGTGAAATTAGAAAAAAATATGGATGTGCTTTCAATATACCACATATATTATATGTAAGCTTTGCTGTTGGTATCTTTACATTGAACCAGCAGTTAAAATTCACATGACAGGAATAGACAGTATATTCTTCAGTGTATGCCACTTCAACTTCAGCCAGATTCTTCTAATTTTTTTCTCCTCCTGTTTCACTCTTTTATCTAGAGGGAAATGAAGTCGTCTCAGACAACATCCAGTAGAGAGGTCAAGATTAGTGAATTTTCTAGTTCTTCAACACTGGTAGGTTCCCAAGGATAAAACACAACCATTTTCTTCTTTTCAGTCATGAGGAAACCATTATCACTAAATCTGCCTTTTATACTCCCTACATCCAGAGTAACAAAAGGAGCAATTGCAGTGGTCTGAAGAACAAAAATATAAACATCATCTTGTTGGGATACAGAGGCCTGAAAGAGAAATAAAAAAACCTGTATTATTTTTTAAAAAATGTGTTAAAGAAGATCCTGGTTACACCCACACTGGGAAAGACCTGCATGTCAGTAAAACAAGCTGAACAACCACATTTGATCAAAATTAATATTCTTCACATGTAAGAACCATGCAAAAACTGCAAATGTTACTAGAGCTTTTCTACAGAGTACTACAGATTGTGGAAAAATGCCAAGAAGTATTATCACTTTGCCATCTTCTTACGAGAATAACTCAATAGAGGTAATCTGACTTCTACATAGTACTGCTATCTCGTACTTACTGCACAAAGAGATTTGTTCTTTCATCAACACTTCACTCAAGTTATCAATCTGCATCTATTAAAAAAGCTTGTCTTTCAATTATATACATAACAGAAATACACAGAAGCAAAAGATGGTAAAAATCCCAGTAAGACAGAAAGCCATTTCATCTTAATGCACTATGGCAGTGAAGCCTTTATACTTCATTAAGTAAGATATTTAAAAAATCGTTGTAAATTATCAAGTCAAGGTATAATGTTTTAGATTAGGTTCTATCAGTACTTAAATCTCAGAGAGACTTAAAATCCCAACCAGGATGCATTTTCATGCAGCACTCCACATTCACCATAATGAAAGATTATGCTACATAACTTTCAAATACCAATTAACCATCTACAAAAAGAGGACAAATTACAGTCAGTGCAGACATCATGTTCTGGTTTTACAAGAAAAAGCAAAGCTATTCATTTTTGGGAAAATGCATACATCCTCTACACATTTTGTTTCCTGAAGAAATACTAATGCTTTTGATACTTTTTAAAAGCAATGCTTCCAACAGTAGCTCTTGGATTAGCAATGTATTTGAAAGTCTAGTTAGTTTTTTAGTAACTAAGTTTAGACATACCAGCCTCTTGCAAAACAGTAATTTTTTTAATCACAGTTGCATTTCTTAAAATGACCACTTTGCATTTATCTGGCTATGCTAGCTATCCTTATTAAATAGTATTGCAAAGACAACAGTTACAAGATAAAGGAATGAAATTTTCCAAAGATGCTTCAGTTACAGAGCTTTTCTTATTGATGATATCATCCATAAACCAAAAAACCAAACCAAAACAAACAAAAGATCTCCCCCCAGCATGACTCAGACTCCAGATTGTACCACCAGATGCAAAAAAGAAATTAAAACAGGCTGTTTTCTTTTCTTTGTATACTCAGGAGGCAGGCTGTGCTGCCATGAAAGAGATAAGAAGAGAAAATCTGGTCCATTTTCTATTTTGTAAAGCAATTATGATGGTCCAGATTCAAAGAGATTAGACTTCTATTCCCGCCTTGTTCAGTTTAGCACTAAAGAGCAAAGCTGCAGTTTGAAAGCCAAATGTGAGAACACAAAGGTCCTTCATCCTGCCCATCTGATGATGAATTTTCCAATAAGATGTGCATGCTAAGAAGTGAGGCGTAACAAAATGTGTTTGCATAAACACAGGGCATGAATGTTCTCTACATATACAGCAAGCTTGCTAGGAGCAGAAGAAATCTAGGAAAAAGCAGCAAATTGACTAAATGACAATGTTATACAACACTGATGCTTTTTGTGCCTGTTTAGGACACTTGCCAGCTATTAAGAAATAATCACTATTATGCAAATAAGAACCCTTACTGGAGGGCAGGGATTTGAAGGAGGAGGAAAGGAGCATGCAATACTGCATGTTAGCAATGTTACACTGATCTGAGAGTGTGAGCACTTCCAGAGGAAATAGTGCTGACAATAATGTACTCCACACTCAGCTGAACTAGAATCACCTAATCCTGACATACAGTGCTGTCTGCAAGCCAGAACACTTGTCACGATGCCATTTGCAGTCTAGGGACAAAAAGAAAGAAAGAAAGGAGCAATGCTGCAAGGTGGAAGACAGGAGACTTCATTATTTAAAACAAAACAAATGCCAGCCAAAAAAAAAAAAACAAAACCCCAAAAAACCCACCAAAACCAAACCAAAGAAACAAACCCCACCAGTCTTATTTAGATTCACATATAGCAACACTAGAAAAAGATCTGATTTTGAACTCAACCTGGAAGCCAGAATAGCAACAACTAAGGAGAAAGAACATTCAGAGGAATCAGACACTACATAGCCAGCAAACATCTCAAACCAGTAAGATTAGCAAAACCAAACACAGTAATTTAGCATGATTGATGCTTACACTAAGCTGGGTCTTTTCTAATCCCACAGCATCCTTGAGTGATGAAAGGAAGTAATGGTTGGTAGGACTCTGGAGCCCATCTTCTCCCACGAGACAGAAAGTAATAACACAGCTTTTCCTGGTACAATTTCTGCATCTTTCCAGAAGGTCACTGATGGGCTCCTTGTAGATGGGGACAGCACTCTGTGCTGTAACAGTCACACCTTCTTTGGTAAGGGTGCATACAGGCTCCAAAGAGCTCCAGGCGTGCACAACAACCTATCAAGCACATTGAGAGAGCACAAAGCTTAGAAGAAAGGCGGCATCTGTGAAAACAGTGCAGCACCCTAGATTTCAGATTGCTCATTACAACACATGTTTTTCTGACAGCACCAGCTGATTTCCACCTAGCGAGAAACTACACAATAGATATGGCATAAAAATTAGATCGTTCTAAACGCCTAACAAGAGGTCCATTTCAAACAGTCTGGAGCTGCTCTTGATCTGTAAGACTTTTTTGTTTTCTCCAAGCTCCTTGAGAGGAAGAGATTGCCAATTCCTGCCAAGGGAGTGCTGGGAAATAGAATTACTAAGTGACTAATTTGTTGACTCTTTTTCCTCCCTTCCTTGATTAAAATAAAACTCAAACAAAGGATTTTCTTGAGATTGCTCAGAGTTATCTGATGTAACCCAACTAGGTATGGTAGAGCTTCTGCATAATGACTCTTAAACAGAAGCAAACTCCATCATCTTAAAAGGGATTGTGAAGATTATATTAATACAGCAAAATACATTGCCAGACATTATCCAACCATTATGAATATATCCATTTTAAAAGGGCATAATTTGAGAATTAAGCACTTAATGAGAATTCCAACATTCCATTTCACAAATTTTCAGTTAATTTTTGCCTTAACAGGAGTGTGCAGTCAGGAATAGATCTTAACTCCTTTCAAGAGTTAAGTTCCAAACCTTCTTGAAGTGCAATATACAGTATTCATCAGGACTATCCTACTGCCAACACTTCTTTGATGCTATCAGAAAATCTGAATTTATGTCTGCTAGATTAACTCAGATCAGAAATGAGAAATGAGAAATTTCCTCAGTCCTACTCCAAGAACTGACTATCCAGAAATTGCAAGCATTTTCTGTACCATATATTACTCCATATAAGCAACCTTATAAATCTGAAAATTCATGGAAGCCCACCAGACAGAGCAATGATCTAGGAGCTGACATTCGACTAGCTCCAAAATTACTGTTTTGCAACTAGTAGTGACTAGTGAGTTATGCCAGGTCTCAAGGTCTATTTTCCATCCTTCACACTATTTTCACATGGGACACACTTTATGTCAGGGGCTGTATCTCATAGTGGAAAATGGTCCCTAAATTCATCTGGGATCTGGCTGCCATATGATTAACAGCAACAAAATGTAACAAGCTTAAAAGGATGACTGTTGTCTACAAGAAAACACAGCAGTTCAAATATTGACTTAAAAATCTTATCAGTTTCTATAGCATTATCAGAAAACATTTGAGGCATCAATTGCAAAATGGTGACATGCATAGGTGACCTTCCAATTAAAGATGTGCTGTTCATATTTCAGAAAATAATCCAGTCCTTTTTCCTAAAGCCATATAGTTTGAGTACTGGCAAGCAATGGTACAACCCCTCTTCCCCCCTTAATTAATCATGTTATCTAGTTCTAACACCCAGGGAACAGTTTTGTTAAGTAGTGAAGTACCATTTTCCACACTTTGTTCTATTTAACCATCAATCCCTTTAAGATTTCAACAGAATAGCTCATTTCAGCCTTATACCTACAGGCTATAAGCAAAGCAATTCCTTCTTCTGTGAAGCACTACACACTACTTTAATAAAGAATAGTGTTCCTCCTAAGATTAAACACTACAGTTGCATCTCATGGTGTTTCAGCATGGCCTTACTGAAGGCCATCTTGTCTGTACAAAGATGTGTTCGTTTCACCTTCTCACATTTTTGCAGGAGGGGCACAAGAATGGTGAAGTAGGTGTCACTCACCCTCAAAGTCAGCTTGTGGTCCTCATGAAGATCTGAGACACCATAAATGTGCAACATCTCCTTGTCTTCATAGGCCACAGGCAGCAGTGGTGCAAAGAAGTTCTGGGCAAAATAATGGAGCAGTTTCCACTTACCACCATACTCTAAAAATCGTTAAAAAGAAGAAAGACTGAAACTGAATCCAAGATTGCCTTGTCCCACATTCCCTGTATGTGCTTTCTGGTCATGCTACTGGCAATGCAACATCCCCTTCCACCCTTTTTCACCTCTACCAAGTGCAAAGAATGATTGAAGGTACTCCTGCTTCCTTCCAGGCAAGGCTCTGCCCTGGAAAAGATCTGAAGCTTGAGCTTTCCCCAAAAGTTTACATTTTTCTACATCTCCGTCCCATCACTGCTACACTGCCATTCAGTTAAAGGAAGCCTTAAACACAAGTGACAAGGCTGACAAAGCATATCACACATAAACCAAGCAGCTGGAGCATCTGTGCTGTTGAGAATCCAGACAAACACACTGGCATTTCACAAACTACCACTACAATGAAAAGAGACAACCATTTATATAAAGTGCTCTCTTCCCTGTTTTCAGTCCTCCTTTCAGTTCTTCCTTAGAGGACATCAATAGCAATAATGACAATAAAGACCCTAAGTTCCCAAACCAAAGACAACTCTGAGCTTGGCAAAATGAATTTGACAAGATCTAGAGACAACACCTCTTCCATGGGAGTTAGTATCCATGACAGACACATGACAAACAGTTCATGCTGCTTTTGTAATGGAAAGCTGTACCTCATTCCTTTTAATAGTTTAAAAAGGCTGCCATTAAACTGGGAAAGCCATCAAACTCCTCATCCTCTCCAAAAAAAGCAATTTTGCTTTTTTGCTTTGCAACACTGCCACATAATCATTTTGAAAGAGAAGCTCCATCCATTTCTTCCTCTATTAACATTCCATCTAGCACCACTGTCTGCATTTTAAGTTTGTCTTTGCTCAACCATTATCCAGTCATTGAAATGGCACTAAAAAGAAGTAGCAAGTCAGCTGCACCACCTCACAAGGAAAGAAAAGTTAGATATTGGTTTCATTCTTGTTTCTGGCTCTTTATTTCATACAACAAGTTTAAAACTGATGTATGCTTTATAATGTATGAAGAATATTTTCAGTAAGATATTTTTCTTGTAACTCTCTTGGTAATTACCCTCTTAGTTTTGGTTCTCGTACAAAGCTCTTAGCACTTTCAAATATCTCGTAATTTAAGACTTATCCAGAGTTGTCTTTAAAGGGTTGTTGTGGCTTTCCCGGGGGAGTTGAACATGCTTTATCTGCACTCCACATAGACATGAACAAACTATGTGAAGAATAAGCGCTTTAGCTCCAGCTTAGCAACTTACACATCATCTTGTTCCCAGCAAGTTCACAACCAGCTAGCTTGGAGAACGAGAGAAGCCCCTATCTGCCTGGAAAACCCACACAAGATTGAACTGTTCTATGAGATCAGTCTGTTGCCAGGAAAAACACCACTGGCATTCAAGTTAATTGCACTGAAGCAAACCAAGGAGATAAGGCTGGGGGAAAACTTCAGGAGAGGCAGCTGTGTTTCTTCAAAACAGACAGTCGATAAACTCAGTATACTGGTGCTTCTCAGTATAGAACTGTAGAACCATTTATGATGGTAAAGACCTCTAGGATTGACTTCAGCTGTTCACCTATCAAGTGCAGCATTAAACCATGTCCCCAAGTTCCCATGCCACACCTGTACATCTTGTAAATATCTCTACGGATGGTGATGCCACCACTTCCCTGGGCAGTCCACTCCAACACTTGACAACACCTTTGGTGAAGAATTTCCTAAGATGCAATTTAAACCTCCACTGGCACAACTTGATGCCATTTCCTCTTGTCCTGTCACTTGTTCATGTAGAAAAGGAGCTGACCCCCACCTCACTATGACCTCCATTCAGTTAATTGAAGAGGGACGTGGAGAGGTGTGTGTATGTGTTTGTGTGTCCCAGCCTCTTTTCCTCCAGCCTAAACAGCCCCAGCTGTTCATCAGAGCTCCAGCTGGAACACGCTGCAGCTCCTCAACGCCTTTCTTGTAGTGAGGGGCCCAGAACTGAACACAGAATTCAAGGTACAGCCTCAACAGTGCCAAGTACAGGGGGACAAATCCTTCCTTACTCCTTCTGTCTACAGACGCAGGCCAGGATGCCATTGGCCTTCCTGGCCACGTGCTGGCTCATGTTCAGCCACTGTCACCAGCACCCCCAGGTCCTTTTCCACTGTGCAGATCCCCAGCCCATAGTGCTGCCTGGAGCTGTTGTGACCTAAGTGCAGGACTTGGCACCTGGCCCTGTTTAACCTCATAGAACTGGCTTCAGTGCATTGATCCAGCCTGCTGCCACTCCCACCCAACTTGTTGACTGCAAACTGGCTGAGGGTGCACTTGAACCCCTTGTTCAGATCCTTGATAAAGACAGTCAGCAAGGCTGGCCCCAGTACTGAGCCCTGGGAAATCCCAGTAGTGACCCATTGTCAGCTGGATGTGAATCCATCCACCACCACATTCAGCCTGGCCCTCCAGCCAGTTTGTTTTCATGGTGAACAGTGTACCCATCCATATCATGAGTGGCCAATTTCTCTAGGAGAATGTTGTGGGAAATGGCATTAAGGCTTTGCTAAAGTCCAGGCAGAAAACAACCACAGCCTTTCCTCATCCACCAACCTTGTCATGGAAGGAGATCAGGAGAAGCAGGTCCTGCCTTTCATAAACCTGTGCTGGCTGGGTCTGATCCCCTGCTGATATGAACAAAGGCATGTTCTGGCATTCCAGGGACGCTTCCTGACAGAAAACACTGGTAGTTTAAAGAACAAAACTACCAAAAACAGTGGGTGCTAACAAATTACCCCTCCAGTCACTAAACTTGAGAAGATGGGAGATTTGGACTGGGGATGGATTATCTGAAACAGAGTAAACTGGGAGACAGTATCTGATCCAACAAACAAAAGCTATAGACCTGGTATGAGAAATGGACAGGGAGAGTCTGGGAGGGGTTGAAATCTCTAAAGCCCTCAGGACTGCTACAGAACTTTCTGGAATTTCAATTGTCAATTAATTAAATTGCCAATGCCATAGATGTTGCTCACTGCAGAATCCAGGCAGAGCCCACCACAAGCTCAGACAAGTTACCCAGCATGGTCTGAGGTTTCAGTGCCTGTTGACTTGAATATTTTTCCTGAGCTTAATTCACATGATGGAAGTCTCAGCTTCAGCTGTCTTATATATGGAAATTAATAATGCAATTGAAGTAGAGCAGTTTCTGCTACTTAGTGTAATATAAAATCCTGTTTCTTTTTGAATGGGTCTTTCAATCTCTGCTGTGCCTTGATTTCCAACTGGATTACACGGCCACACTGCAGAGGGAAAGAGAGAAGGTTTGCTACCTAGGCAGCAGAGATGCTCAAAAAACCTTTACAGTGGAGAAGATGACACACTCAGAGTGAACATGGCATTAAACTTCCACAGGGAAAGCCAAGAAAAGAAAAACTCCAGCCAACAAACAAAATTAAACAAACCACACACTTAAAAGTTTGCACCATTTCAAAAACCACTCTACTCCTATGACATCCATTGTTTTGGAATGCTTGAAACATCATTTGTCTTCTTAATTCAGATCAGCTTTAAGACTGGTATTTCCCTTCCCAAAAAAATTAGAGCTTTTTAAAGAACCAAAACTCAACTGCTGTAGCCATTTCACACAGGAAGTGTTTTCCAAAGACAATTTTTTCCAGCAACAGGATCTTGATAATACATTTGTCAAAGTAACGTCAGACAGCAAGGAAAACTGAAGTTAATTAAAAAGCCCGTATTTTCAAGTTCTTCTTTTGTCTTGATTTCCATAAGACAGAACTACATTTCTTTATTTAAAACCAGTCAAGTTGCATATCAAATGCACAACACATATATATCCCCAAAATGGATGTAAAAAAATCTGAAGGTCAGGAAGTTATCATGAGAAACCTCTGGGTTTAAACTTTCCTGTTACAGACACGCATGCCCATAGGCAACAGGCAAAAGTTATTTAAAACAGCCCTGGGGTGGTTTTCTCCTCCTCCCACCACATTTAAACAAATTCTTACAGAAATCCAAGTTCCTCAGTTTTTCCTGACAATAACAAGGGGTTTGCATTCTCCGTGGTATTAAACTTCAGAACAGGAAGCTAAAATTAGGTTTGTAATGAGACCCCAATACCCTTTTTTCTGACTTTTCCTGAAGCCTTCTACACTGATGGCAGGAGTGCAAATAAACAGATCTCCCTGAAATTATTTTGAATTAATCACTTCACACCTTTAAATGCAACCTGAGAAACATGCTGCTAGTTCCTTCCCTCACCTCACCTCAGCCTCATGAGTTCAGATCAATTATTCTCCATAACAGCCTGTACTGGGGCTCACCAGGGGCTCTAAATATCGAACCTGCAATAAAAGCCAGTTATCTGTTCAAGGGAATCCCATGACAACCGAGTTGGGTACGTCAAGGTGACACTTGTCTGGGAATGTCACAGCACTCCACCAAAACATACTGCAGAGACACCAAATCAGCCAGGATGGCACAGCCAGCTTCACAGCCAGGTGCTAACAATCAGAACCCAGTTGTGATAAAAGCTGTTTACTTCTGAGCTGAAGGCAGAAGTACTACAACACAAGTGCTGTGCTGTGTTTTCATTCAACCCCAGCAAATATCTTCAAGGTAAAAGTTAAAAGGAGAAACATTTGCTCCCTTCTTCCTTCCCCACCATGTGACAACATTTCTGCTTTGTACCGGAAATTATGTAAAGCCTTCCACGACTTTCTGCAGAGTAACAGATTTAAATAAAAGCACTCATTGGTGATACTACTGTGCCATCTAACAAGATGCAGAAACGTGTTTTTGAAGTGCAAATAAAACTAATTTCTCCGAAGTCTTGCATAATTTCAGCCATTAGCATTTCAAAATCCCTCTACCACACTGCCTAATTAAATGAATATTAAACCTTTCCTCATCTCACTGAGGGAATACAACAGAACAAAGGGACAGCTGTATCTCTGCTGAGCTTCTTTCTTCTAAACCAACTCCAAAAACATATGAATAATTCAAGTAATTGATAAATATTCTACAGTGATGTCATCTCTGTACTCAAATAGACATTTATGGTCTCCACACCATTACATCTATCAATACACCTGTCTTTACAAAGGGACACTTTTCCAAGCATCTTCTTCTCTTGAGACCCTTAAAGCCTAAGAGCATCACTCACTGCTACAATCATAAAAATGAACATTGTGATATTCCATTTCCTAATACAAGTCTAGAAAGTCCAGAAAGATGGCCTTAACATTTAAATAATTTAGCCTCTTTCTTCTACTGTTTCTTCCTTGTTGTTGCACTAATTTATTTTGTTTGGATTAATTTTAAAAAGGAAAAAACAAAAAGGGAGAAGGACAAATATCTGCCAGAAAAAGAGAGGGAGGATGGTGTGGGCTAATTTTTTTCCCAAAACCAGGCCAACTGGCATTTTGTTCCAAGGACAGATCAAGTCTGTCCACAGACAGTCTTACTTTTTTCCTTAGCTTTTTCTAGTTTGCTCATACTTTTTCAGATGTGAAATGCTTGAAGATTTTCAAAACCAAAACGTGAGAAATAACTAAAATTGAAAGAGAATCTACCCAAGTCCTATACAGCTGCCACAGGACAGCTTCTCCATTTAAAACTGACTTCCAGACAAAATGTTTGGATTCAGCCACTTCCCTCATACCACGTATTCCTCATTCCTCCCCTACTTTTTAGTGCCTAAGTGACTTCTCTTTATATGTCTGATTATTTTTGTGTTCTAAAAGGGGAAAAAAAAAGTGTAAAAAGCATATTAGCAGAACAATTTAGTGACAAGGAGTGATTCACCTCATCTGACACCAAGTTAGACATCAAATCTTAGCCAGTCATCTCCTATAAAAAGCTCCTCAGAAGCTACACTGGGTGAGAGGTCTCTTATGAAGTTCTATGAAAATCAAATTCATCATTGAAAAGATAATTCACCCCAGTTTGGAGACAGCTAAGGACGCAATGAATCACATTTGGAGATAACCATCTCTCCCCCAGCTGACTACAGAAGAAATGTAGATGCTCAATTTTTACATCATAAATCCCATCCTGGAATGAATTTCTAAAGGATGGACAGAAATATGTTCAAAGTCTGTAAAGCTACCCATGAGACAGAGCAGAGCTGTATTTCTTATTCTAACACTTCCAGATGAGGAAAGCACAACCGGTAGCTGGTACTTTTTACCAGACTGTCACAAAACTTACCCAAGGAAGCCCACGAAGGAGCCTGCCAAATGTCATTGAGTTGCCAGTACAGAGCTCCCATTGTGTGTCCTTCTCCATTGACTATTTCACTTTGACTAAAACGATAGAATTCAGTTTCTGTCTTTATACACTGAGCCTGCATCACCTTGGTCAACAAAGACAGAAAAAATATTTTTGGTATATCGGATTTTACTTTTTTTCAGAACATGTGTGAATATACATGATACACAACACAGACTTCACAGCAACAGCACATAACTTTAAGCTTGAGCCCTGAGGAGTATCCACCTGCAGTGCAGTGGATCTCTGCTGGAAGGAGATCTATTCCTAGCAGCTCCCAACAGCTTTGCCAGCAAAAGTATCTCATATGGGGTTACTTCCACACAGTGAAGACAGTCTTTGAAAGGCAAACTGAAGACAAGGAAAATAAAATGAAATTTTAAAATAAGTACTTTTTTAAACATTAATTTAAATAACCCCTTCCGGAGTTGCAAAATTATGATAAGCAGCATTACTTTCAGTATACATCACCTTGGGGTCTAAACCCCTACACTCTGAAATTACATTCTCACTATACAGTCAAAACTGTGCATCAGAAAAGCCACCTTTTCTCAGCTGCACTCCCACTCCTTTTCTCCTTCTCCACATCATCTAAAAACCACTTTTCAGTATTTTTCATTGACCAAGTTCTCAATGTATGCTAAGCAGACTGCTATGTTCTTCACACAGTTTATTAGGCTGCGGCAATATAAAGAAATTCCTAAAATAAAGTTAAAAGCCTTCAGGACAGCCCATAAGGTAAAGATACTACTTCTAGTTAACCACTAAAGCAAGTTTGCTTTCTTTATCCTTTTTGCTATCCTTATTTTGGTATTGAATTGTTTAGCCTGTTAATAAGGCCTTGACAGACTTAGCCTTACAGAAACTCTCACAGCTTTTTTGAGTCAGGACCTCACGGTGCAAGCTTTACCCCGGTTTCAATTTCACAGCATCATCTATCCTTGTTCTCTTGTCAAGAGTGCCAAAAATTCTCAAGCTATTTTGCTTTTACATAAAACTTGCTGACAGCAGCTCTCAAACATTAGAAACTCAGTGAGTGTGCAGTTATTTCCATCAAGCATGCTTCTGAAATTATTAAAACATAACAAAAATTAACAGCACTTTCAATGTGCCTAATAGCATTAGAAAATTACTTAGCATCTTGTAGAAGTTGCACAGAAATCACAAATAAAGAAGCAAGCATGATATAGAACTACTATGAACGAAAAGCAAAAGATATCCTTCTGATTTGGAAAAAAACCCCAAATATATTCTCCAAAATATCAATATTTGAGTCCATAACAAAATAAAAGCTACCACTAATCTAATTAATAGAGAACTACATTATTTGGAAAAAAATCTCGCTTCCAAAACTCATGTGTTCCATGTGGCAAGAATCAAAGCAGTCAGCCTACAGAGGCCACCTGAAGAGCAAAACATCCCTATCCTGGAACAGGGAGTTATATGTAGCACTGGGAATTATCTCGTACTGCGTAAGCCCAGCACATCCCTGCATCCTCCCCCAGACACACGAGCCCAGCTGGAGAGATGAACCAAGGCAGCACATACTCATAGACTTTCTCCCAGTTGAGACAGTTTCTGGGAAATTCTCCGACTATTCCAGCCCTTCTATCATGAAAATTGGGGACTCTCTACAATAAAAGAGAGACAAGCTAGCTCCAAATTAAACTGGACTCTCCAGTTCTTCAGTATGGAAACTTTCTGTATGATGGAACACTCCCTAAGGGACCAGGTCCAGTTCTAACAGCTGACAGAATTCAATGGAACAAGCACAGACAGCTACTTCTGTGGCAGACATCACTGTTACCTGAGTGAGGTAAATCATATCTTTGAAGTGCTTTACAGGGTCTGGGCTCTGGGGAAGCTTGAAATGATGCCCAATCTCTTGAAGCATCTGAATATTGCCACCTTCATGGTGTTGCCGATGGTGAGAAAAATTGCTTGTGTAGGACCAGTCCTCAGGGGAGGAAACCTTTTAAAAAACACAGAAGGAAGGTATCTGAATGAAAAGGTGGAATGTACATTCAATGACAGCCAGGATACTGAGCAAAGGATATCCACTGCAGCTTACTGACATCATCCAAAACCCTGAAACTGGTAGTATATTTCTGTAGTGCCTCATGCAGTCATGCAGGATGATGAATCACTAACACTCTTTGCTTACACTCCTTGTACAAATAAATGAAAACACACATAGCTGTTGAACCCAGAAGAGCAACTTTTGTCTCAGTGGCATTTAACTTATTTGTCCTAAGGTTTGGGTTGGCCAAGGGACCTCAGAGTTTTCTTGTATTCATAGTAAGTCAGAAATACCCTAGATTAATATGGAAGTATGTAAACTAGTCAAACACATTTAGGTATAGAAGTTATGTAAGTCAGTAGGGCTATAAATTCTAATATGTGTATATATATATATATATATTTTCAAAACCTGCCTCTGATAACAAATGATCATAAAACAGCTCTTTTCAACTAAAGACAATAATGCAGCATAATTCATTAAGTTATTACTGCCAAGTTTTCATTGTAACTACTATCTCTAAACAATCTTATTTAAATTTATTTATTTTTAGGCTGGACTGAATAATTTTTTATTGTTATTAATATAGATTAATGTTCTGATCATGCTTCAGATAATATGCTTTGCTCAGCAAATCGAAAGGAACATTCTAAACTCCTTTTGGTTGCATGCATGAATATCAACATCTCCTCCTGGACAAATGGACGAACAGCATGGTATGTCTCTGCTCCACTTTGATAAGTAAGATGGAATATAAAATATCTAAATTTAACAGAGACAAAACCAAATCCTTTTACATGCAATACATTAAGAAACAAATTATTTAAATGAAAGAAAGTGGTAAAATACATAAAAATCAAAACATTTTAAAATTCAGCAGAATTCAGCTTTTGTCATGTTTGTTCTCTTTCTCAAATACATGTCCCTAGACACCATAAAAGTAAACAGATGTTAGTGAATCATTACTGAGCTATACATTAAATAGAATTACTACCAGAAATAACAGTTCCATTATAGTGTCTCCTCCAAACCAAGTCCCTCTTGCAACACCAAGGTGAGTATATTGAACACTGAGGAGGGAAACAGTACAGTTTCATCTCCTCCCTCCCCAGCGGCACACACCTCTATCTCACCTGTGCCATACCACACCTAACAACACATTACTACAGTTTGGATACAGAAGTTTGTTGGGAAGAGACTCATGGCCCTCACTAAATGAGAGTGAAGGGGACAGTAAGGTGTGGAATCCCAGCCTTACCTTTTCAATTGTACTGAAGGAAGGCCAGGATTGAAATCCATACTCTGAAGCAAAACGAGTTTTAGGATACACTGTCCAGTTCCAGCAGTCACTGTTGTAGTCATAAAAGTGTGTGTCACCATAATGGGTGTCATAAGGATCCCGGGAGAGCCAGCCTTCTTTAACTGACTCCAAGCCATTGGTGGGACTGGATGCAACAAAAGGACGACTCTTATCTTCCTGAGATTAAAAAAACCAAAACAAAAATACATGCCCCTTACAAAGTGATTGGCTTTTACCATCTGAATGCATAGACCATTTTTTGAAAAGAGGGGGCTGGAGGCAGGGTGACCATGCTTTTTCCAAATTTCTGAGTCATCACCTAGGAAACATTCACTTTTTATGTCCTAACATTCATCATCTTTACTTGCTTAATTAGCTTCTTACTTATGTTTTTGGAGGACAGCTGGGCATGATTCTGCTTGCTCTGCTGTTCTGAGGGATTCTCTCCTCACATCAAGAGATTTTCTATCTTTATATGCCTCTAAATTCTTAATTAAGGCTATTTAAAGTGTGCCTTGTGAAATATATACTCAAAGAACATTAATATTTGAGTACTGTGACTTCTTTATGGAAAATTATTACTTTTGCAGTGTTTTTGCAGGAACAAGGCTATAATTTTCTCCTTTCTTATTAAACATTCACCTAAATTTAGTCCTAACAAATCCAAGGTGCTCTGCTTTTAATTCTTGCATGGTATCATTACAGGTTATTGTCATTTTAGCTGGCTCTGCATGCTAAGATAGATGAGACTACAAGAAGGGTTACATTTCAAATTGTTCAGAGCTACCTTTTTTATAGCCTCAGTAGACTTAGAATACTAAATCTTTTAACAGTAGCCCACAAAGTACTGAAGGAATCCTTTTGCAGGTATAATTCATTTAAGACCCTACTTCTAGTAAGACAGAGGCCTGAGTTAGTCACCAGTAACAAGTTACTGCAATTGGCTCAAACACAGCAATGCACTCAGACATGTGCTTTATTTTAAGAAATAGTCCTGTTTCCCCATCTTCTTCTTTTTTTTCTTGATGTGAGTAATTAATAATTAACTGAAATATTTTACTACAGGAAATCCTGGATTCCTAGAAGTCTTTAGCTCAAAGGTAGAAGTCTTTTCAAGTTACCAAGTCCAGTACTACTAGTAGTTACAGATTTCCTCAGCTGGCTTGTATTACACAGGACCTGAAGTTATTTCCCTCTATGGCTCCTTTTTGCAGTCAAATAGTTATTCTATGGATTTAAAATAAAAATGGGCCATCTTGGATAGCAATGCTGCACAAGCATCAAGCCAGAACACCTCACTTTGTTGCACACACGCTGGCCACTCAGCTCATGTAGATAATCACAAAAATGCCGCAGCATACCTTTACACACAGCTCAGTACAGAAATCTAGAATCTCCTCTTCTAAGAGGAGAAATAAACCTGCAAAACCTGTGGAAAATGGGTAGTGCCAAATCACATTAGATTTCATCAAGGATTCCAGGTGTTTGTGGACTGCATAATTGCAGTTTAAATTTTATATCAAAATATTTTACTTTGCTTTCATACACTATAGAATACCAATATTTTGTTTACAAAATCAATATAATGACTACACAGCATGAGTTCAATGTTTAGCATCACTTCTGCTTTACCTGCTTAGAACTAAAAATATTCAGTCACATACTGAAGAAATAACATCTTCATAGATTTCTTCAACTGCTATAAAAGACCTGAGGGTTGTTAAATGCTTTTCATTCTATTCTTCAACAAAATCAGGATAAAGGAAACCTGATCACCCAGATTAATTAATTAATGGACAAGTTGATTTTTATTCATTGGACATGAAGGCACTTGTGGACATACTAAAAGCAGGAAGGAAAAAAGAAGCAAGATCTACTACACTTTCAGGTTCTACTTTACACATCACAAAACATTAAAGATAAGTAAATTTTAATTTTTTTTTTTTTTTTGAGAATAACTCCTGAGTTTAGAGAGTTGTTTAGAAGAGCTTGTAAAGGGCAATTTCTCAACATGCCCTTTCTCTTGTCTTAAAAGGATGAAAAGAAAAAAAGGAAATCCCAACTTGCTCAAGAATTAAAACCTTTTGCCAAGCCATATCCTCCTACAGTTTCTTGAGATTACTCACACTAAGAACTATTTCACGTATGTTCTTCACATAAAGGGTCACGTAGTCTTTGACATAGAGTCCTATATCAGGATAAGGTATGGAGAACCAGTTGCTTGCAATTGCTGCTTCATTTTCATTGTTACCACTCCACAGAATGATTGATGGATGCGATTTTAAACGTCGTACCTGAAATACAACTTACAGTTTCAGAAGTCAAGCAAAATTACTTATCTTAACAATTTTTTTTAAAATCGCTTTATTACTAGTTGAATTACAAGTCCACATGTATATTACATATGCTAAGCCTACAACTCCCATTTTTTGCCACATGGTTCACTATTCCCTCAGCTTGCCACCAGGCTCAAAGTTTTGTGATACACATTTTCAGAAGGGAAAACTTCTTATGTGTTGACATACATCTGCCTTATGCACATAAGTACCATCCACCTCTACTCAGCCATGTGTGAAGAATAAATTTTGTGCAGTCTGCTTGACTACTCCTGCAATCAATCAGAGAAGTTCAAGATTCAGCAAGGTTACATTTTGTGTCTGCTAATAAAGGTACACTGACAAACACTTCCAAACAATCATTTTTGGCAAGCTAACTTATACAGTCAATGAAAAATAGATCATGTGAAATAGAGCTTTGACATGGATAAAATACCTGATGAGAAACTTCTGCTCTAACGGATTCTAAATAATTCTGGTCAGTTGGATATAGCGCACACGCAAACATAAAATCCTGCCAAATCTACAAGGAAAAGGAAAGAATTGAAAAAAGGGTCATCAAGTTACTTTACATGCTTAAAAAATATATGGCTATTGGGATGCACAATCCAATGTTCAAACAGAAAACAAATCACATTCACCATGGGGATCAAGTATGTGCACACTCCACTGTGGTTATCAGGATATCAAAGTATTTACCCTTAGGAATCAGATCCTGACAGCCTGCTTTGAGGAGCAGAACAGAATAATCAGAAACATGAACATCGAGTGATTTGCAGCTGAACAGAACAATTTCATATTTATTAACTATTTTGCAGCAAATACTTAACAGTAACTATTGCAGCAAATAGTTAATAGTAACACCAAGTCCCCATCGCTTAATGAGAAGAGACAACAATTCTTCTGATGTGGTACTGAGCACACTTAACAGATGTTAATGTGTGCTTGTTAAGAAAACACCTTCATACAAAATGATCTTAAAATCAGCAAATCTTGCCCAGTAAGAGGGGCAAAAACAAACTAGATGCTCTAAAAACACAGTGATCTTTCTCTTCAAAAAAGATCAAGTAGATATACTAGAGAACAGCAAGCCTTTCAATTCAAGAACAATAAACTCCATTTGTACCTTGCAGGAGAATTACAAAAAGGGGAAAGGAAGCACAACGAGATGGATAAGATTTCTTGTTTACCTGTTCTGTTTTTTAAATTGCTGTAACCTTGAGACTCCTTCCAGTCTATCTCAAATGTTAATGAAAAGACCTCTAGAAGGAGCACCTTAACCCAAAGGAGTCTGTAGGAGACTGCACTTTTCTGAATGCCATGCTACAGACAGAGAGAGACCAGCTCCTTAAATAAAACTGCATTTTCACTGCAGTGAGAATATGCTTTTCCATGGCTCTTTTCAGTACATATTCCCTAAGGAAACTGAAGATAAAGAATAGGACAGTGGGGGATAGTGGAGCCATTAATAATTGTTACAATCCTATCACTGTACAGAAGAAGCAAAGCTATTGCTGCAGAATCACTCATAATCCTTTAGTGACTGTTGGTGTCAAAACTCTCTATTGAAAGAAACTTTTTCTCACTATTTCCCTCAGGGAGCTATCACTGGTTTTCCTTAAGCACAGTTTGACTCCAAGGCACTTTTAAGCCTTTGCAAGACCATCAGAAGAAACAAAACCAAAAACCTCCCCCACTGTCCCTTCCAGAATAAGGGTTTGATTTTCTGCATTTACTTGCTATTTTGGCTTTTAAATAGGATCTAAATCTTGCACTGAGGACTATACAGACACAGATCTAAGTGGCCTACTTAAGGTGCACAGTGTCAAAAATTGAAGAACTTTAAGTGCTCAGAAACCTTGAAAATCAGGACACTCATTCAGATGACTAAAATAGATGTAATTTTTTTCTTTACAAGCACACACACCTGAAAGCTGCAAGGTATGAATTCTGTTTCCCTGCTTTTTATGGTGTAGAATAAGACCAAACACACTTCTCAGGATTTTTAATACCAGATGTAACTTGGCCTTCATTCATCTAGTCACTACTTCATCAAAATTTATCAGTAAGTGCCTCCAAGCTTATATAATCAAAGGTACTCATCTAGGATTAGTGATTGCAGCAGCTGTTCACCTTACAGCTATATTTATATTCAATTATAGCTTGTTCAAAATGGCCCCTTGGATAATGCCTTCCATGTTTGTCTTTGGGCCAAATGAAAAGTTTGAACCAAAAACACCCAAACCTTTTCGGCTATGGCTAAAAAGAAGAAAATGCTTTTAAAATAAATAAAATCCATTTCCACAACTGAAAAAAGCACAGCTACTTTCTACCTAATGGCAACCTTCTACTATAAAGCCTCCAAAATATTACTTCCAGATTCAACAGACAGCCTCTGTAATCAGAAAGCACTCAAGTTAAAAAGAAAATAAAGAACCTCAATCAGACAACCAAAAGATCAGGTTAATCTGATGTCTCATGTTGATACTCTACAACACCCTTTGGAAAGATGGTTAGAATTTATGTATTAATTCTGGTTATTTTGCATTTAAAGTGGATTTTCATTCACAAGTTCTTGTCAGTTTTTGAGTAAGTATTCTGTGTTTATTGTTTTTACCATTATTCCCATTTCATCACAAATATCGTAAAATTCATCTTGTTCATATACTCCTCCTCCCCAAACCCGAAGTGCATTCATGTTAGCATCTGCTGCAGACTTCAAGAGTAGCCTTAGTCTGTCAAATACAAAAAGGAGATACACAAGTTTTGTGAAGTTGGATTACTTAAGAGTTTCTAAGGTTATACAAAAAACCAAGAAACCAATGCTCCTACAAGAAAAACCCCCAAATCTAAATCATTAGCAGGCAATCTATGACTTATAACTCTAACAGAAAGTATCAAAATACTCTGGTTTCTAGATCTGCATGTCTGGACAGAGCTCTCAAAAAAGTAATTTTTTTGTGCAGAAAAAATTGCTTGCTCCTGTTAACACTTACGAAATAGATGGAATGACACAGGTGTAAGTGCTTTTACAGAAGTATTGGCAGGACCAGATTTAGAAATACTGTGTTTTATTAATCATGTTGGTCTTTTCTCCTCTGATATTACTTGCTTTGTATGCTAATTACTTGAATTCAGATTCTCTTTAAACACAATCAGGAATGTATACTCTCTTCCTGAGTTCCATAATGCATAGTGAGAATGGGGGACTGAGAGGGTGAGAAAGACTGAGACTGGAATCTCCTTTTAAGGCATTTAGGCTCTGGTCATTTTTCCTTAAATCATACTGGCAGCTTCTTAATTGCATGTGAATGCACACTGCAGCATGCCCTGTTGTCCTGGTTTTTCAATAACTCAGAGCAAAGCTTAGTCCAAGTACAGCACAGCCCCCATCCCACCTGCATCTCTGGAGTGCTGTGCATTGAAATCCAAGTAGCCTAGATGAGACCTGGAAAAGGGGAGAAGCTACTGCTCACCTCTGTAACCCTGCATGACATGGGTTAGGACATGGATGAAGTGCACATCCTCTAACTACCAATGGATGTGTACAGACAATAAGGTAAAACAGCCTGAGGATCATCCCTAAAAATACCCAAAAGGCCAGTAACTACGAACTGCAAACCATCACCTTCCCACCAGTAATTGCACCTACATGCCTTGAACATCACTCAAATCTTTTCATGTTAATTAAGCCCTAATTCTGAAGCCTCCAACCCGCAACAATTAGTGTTCTTGAAAGTTCTACCACTAAAGCCAACCTTTGATAAAGCGTGTAGAGAGAATTAGGAGGAGGAAAACATGATCCTTTATTCTTAGAGAACATCAAACGTGGCTTACGTGTCATAGGTCACTCTGTCCTGGAAAGAATCTGCTGGAATCCAGTTTGAGCCCTTAATAAAAATGGGTAGGCCATTGATTCTGAAGTAGAAACTCAGACCTGGTGAGCCAGGAATAGGCTCCTGAACAAGTTCTACTGTCCGAAAATAAACCTGTGAAGACACGAAATTTAGATTTAAAGCTGAGAAGAAAGGAATTAAAACGACATAAATTTAAAAAAAATTACAAAAGGGATTGAATTGAACAATAATAGCTTAGAATTTGTCAAGGAGTCAAAAGACATGGTCTCACGTCTAAATTCCTGCTTGCATAAAATACACTGTGGGTCAATAGAACAGTACTAGAAAGAATTCTTTCAATAAGCCTGTTCACTTTTTAAAGCTGCTATTATATTAAGAGAGCAAGAGAAAGCATGAGCAAACAACTGTACATGTGCACACAAGTAGGTAAGGAAGAGACAGATGAAATTTGGTTGTTACAGAATTCAGTCAAAAGTCCAGCTGAAGGCCAGAAAGAGGGATACAGTGGTTGCACCAGATCAAAACCACCACGTAATCTGCAATTTTCTCTACCAGGAGACTGTGGCAGCTCAGTTTTAAGTCTTGTCCATGAATCCTGAATGCCTAGCATCAGATTCACCTAATACAAGCAAGATCTTCTCCTTTTACTGTTCTGAAAGGATACCTTTTTAATAGGTGTAACACTTAGAGAGAAAAAAAACACCCATGCAAACACAAATGCCAGTGTAGGGCCCCCTGGCCATCACAGCTGTGTTGGAACAGCATGATCAGCAATAATGTTTCAGAGAGACCAGTTCAGCTAAATAAACACTTACTCTGAGTACACTATTAAAGATAAAGCACATCTCAAGCGAGGCAGAGGCCAAACTTCTACAGCCGCTCTTTTAGCCTAATGTAGGGCATTGTGATGCTGAAACAAGAAAACATTCCTTTTTCCTGTTGCAGGTGGAATTAAAGCTCTCAGGAAATCGTTCCACACATTTTCTGGGACTTCACCACAAGCAACAATGCAGCTCTGAGGGGTATCCTGACTGCAGTGACACGAACAGACATGAGGGAGCAGTTAATGCACTGCAACAGCACTGATCCCTTATCTGTACAGGTGCCTTCCCCACCTGCCATATCAGCTCCTGCACACCTCCAAACTCTTCCAGAACACAGGGTAGAGTTTTCTTTCAGTGAAACTTTCAATGTTTTCTCCTGCAACCTTGTTCCAGTTCAACTTCTTTAAGTCAGAAAGAAAACACTTTTTCTCTCTTTTATCCATTACTCATTATCATAGGGAAAAAAATTGGAAAATTAAACCAAGAGAAGGAAAGCTAATAGTAAATTTTAGCCAAAACAGGTTTGGGTCAGGAGAGCAGGAACCTAATTTTTTCTAAACTATTCCTGAGATAGCAATCACTCCTCTCTCAGATGACTGTTTGCTTTACCTTTTCAAAAGGTCAGTTTGTAGAGTACAGCCTGTTCTCTCTCTGCCACAAGCTTTAGCTGAGGCAAGTATCTGTCAGTAAATCAGGCTAAAATTAACCTAAGTTAAGTGCAAATGATACACTTGTCTTTAAGACAAAATGCAATCCTTTATTTCACACACCAGGCATGGCTGTAGCTCGAAAGGGAAATGATTAATCCCACTGTGGGACTGCATTTTTCTGAACATTCAGCTTATAAAAATGACACATGTAGACAGAAAACTATTTCTAGTGGTAGGGAAGAGAAAGAAGATCAACACTTTTTGCTTCCTCTTTGGTGCTTCTAAGTTAAATGGATAATTATTAACCAAACACCTGGATAGAGACAACGCATGTGACAAACCAGATGCTTCAGTGGAGGTCACAGATCACTGAGCTCAACCTAAACAGCTCTGCACCATGGCTGTGACCAGTCCTAGAATTTTGCAGACTTAGTTTAACATGAGAAATTGAATTTAAATAATAACCAATGTTTCATACAACTTTCACAGTTACTCTAACTCCTGAAGGCTACAAAAGGAAAATTACAGTATGAGTACTGCACTCGCAAGAAAGTTCTGACCTTCCTAGAGCGAATTCAATTACTTGGAGAAAGACTCCTCAGTCTCCATTGTGGGTCTTTTTTTATGGCACAAAGTGGGACTTGCAGTTGGAGCTGCCAGAGTATTTGGGATGTCATCTTAATGGATGTCATCAGGCAGGTTGGGACTGTCTCAGAGTGCATTTGTAATGCAGTATTTATACTACTAACAGAAGTTATGTGATATTGCTTTATTCATGCTCAAGTGGAACTCGTGCAACTGGCCAAAGCAATTTGAGAGGCTGAAACACTCAGCCAGGACCACCCAGACAGCAGGAGCAAGAGTAAAAGCTCCTTAGCCTCAGTTCACATTCCCAGGCCTTTGAGATTCAGTGCAACTCTTACTGTTCCCCCAGTGCAACTCTACTGTTCCCCCGGGGCCAGCTGGTAACAGCACATCTTCCTGCTCTTACTACAGCTTCCTTCTGCATTGTGGGGGGGTAAAAGAAGGGCAGTGGGAGACAAACAGCATCTGGCATGCTTGGCTATGTGCCCTTCTGGCTACTAAGACCTTAGCTACCTTGAAATCTGTCTGACAGAGCTTGCTGCCTGAGGGCTGAACACTTCTCTCAGTCTTGGGGCAAGCACAAGAGGCTCTCTAGCTACCACAGACCAATCATCTGGTTCTGGGCATAATTATGAAACAGGTATCTGTCTTTTTAAGGCACATACAAAGGCTTTGTACACAGTTAAGTGACCTGTGAATCACATTTGGCATTCCCATACTTAGCAGTAAGAAAAGTAATAAGGATGAAGATGCCTAAAGCTGAAATAAGATCACTGAACAACCCAGCGACCTAACAAATTAGTGCACAGCATGAAAGTGGTGTGAAAACTACAAAGCTAGAGAGAAAGACTTCTGGAAGTCATACTAAAATGCCTTGGGGAAGGAGAGTGTGTAAAGGCATGGAGGGAAAGACAACTAGAGGCTGAGATCCTGAAAGTACAAAAAGCCTTAGAAAACAAAAAACTCTCAGTACAGTGCTGGAGAAATGAGCATACAGAAAGATGGGGAAATAGAACTGAAAAGCAAACAAATGCTTCATGGGACAGTGAAAGAAGTAATAAATTCCTTGATGTGGGGATGGCAAGAAATGGCAACTTATCAATAGCAAACAGGACCCTCCATCAAGAAAACCAGAATCACTGTGAGATAAGACTTGGTTTCACATTATCCTGAGAAACAAGCTCTAGAACAAAATACTCAAATGGAAAACCAAACCAAAACCAAACCACATCCCATTCTGGATGTTGGCTTTTATTCTGCTTTGGTTTTCTGCTGCTCTGAGCAGGAATGAGTAAGTACTTCTCTGAGCCAAAGAGATTCCCAGCACTGCTGGCTAGAGCTCTATAGAGCTCCTGCAAGTACATACTGGAAGGCCACCCAGAAATATACCTAAAGGATTAGTCAATGTTTTGAAGACTACTCTAGCATGTCACAATCCAGAAAGTAGTTCAAGCTAGGAGTAGCCAAATCTGACATAAGATCAAGCTGTGCTTTCTCACATGTACAGTTCTCATGCTTCAGTTTTCTCCTGTCCTAAGCTAAGCAGATACTCATACGGACACAAACCACTTGTGAAATGCCTCACCACTGTTTTTTTCGGGGGTGGGGGGGAGAAGGTAGAAGTAGGAAATTCATTCCTCCTGAATACAGTCAGTACCACATGGACAACAGAACTGACAACAAAACAACTTTCAGGAACATTAATCCCTGATTGCATCTCCTGAACTACTCAAAGTTCTTATTAAGCTATATGAATGTTGCTGTTCAGTCCTGCTGACATGAGAGAAAATTATGCTACAACATGAAAAAACTGCATACAGAGCCTTTTTCCACTCATACAGCTCTGAGTGGGGGGTGATGGTGTGTGTGTGCATGTGTGTCTGCTGGAATCTAAGACAGATTCACAAAACACAGGAAGGATGACCAAGCTTTACACTGTAAGCTGTAAAGGCTTCATATGCTGGTTAATTCACAAGGCCCACTATGTGATACATTTGGTTTTTTCCCCCCTCAGGAGAAAAAATAAGAGACTTCTGTTGTAGACCATGAAGTCCCTACCATCAGATGCCACAGAGCTCTATGAAATATTCTGACACAAGCACCCAAATGGAAATTATTAGCTTTCCTATCATGGTGCAGTTTTCACACAGTAATAACAGAATTTTCCTTTTTAGAGACTTTATAGTCACCTTTCCTACAACCAGTTTTTCCAAGCATAATATGTTGTGTTTACTTGGTGTGGGTTTTTTAATTGTTTCAAAATTAGAACACTAATAATAGCAAAGAAGTATTATTATTACGACTTCATAATCAAACTAGGGGCTAGTCCTATAAAGACTACAACTTCAGAAGCTACTAGTTTTTCCTAAGTTATTTTCAAGTGAAAATATGAACAAGTGTTACAGCAAATAGCAGTTTACATGCCTGGTGACCAGATTAGTTTTTAGTAAAGCAATGCACACCAGAAACATCCAATAAATGCCTACATTTATGTGGTTGTTTCCACATGTTCATGGCATAAGGAGGCCAGTCTAATCTCTGTGATTTTTCTTTTTAATGGACAATTGGAAATTACCTCTTCTACACTACTTAGTAAAACCAAACAGATAATTAACTGCCAGTGTGTTAGGGGAACCCTTATGCAAAAATCCCCAAGTATTTCTTTTATGTTGGTATTTAAAACTTTAGCTTTTCTTAAGCTTGAAGCACCTCTACCACATTTTAATAAATAAATGTATGTTAGGTTTTTAGGAATGTGTCTATCCCATGAATTTTTACTAAATTAGCAAGAAAAATCTCAGTAATAAACCTTTGCATGATCTTAGAGAAATCTAAAAGGGGTTTTAATTAAATGATACAAAACCAAGAGCATGGTATATCAAGTTTGGAAGTGATGTTTTCTTTTCATAAGCTAGAAAACTTAAGAAGTAAACATCTTTTCTCTTCTGAGGTTTCTGCCATCTTGCAGCTACAATGTAAGTAAAGGCATCCATACAAGCTAAGACTACCAGAACACAGGTAGCCATACACTGTGACATTAAAAAAAAAAACCTCATTTCTCATTAGCATTTTCACATGCATATTACAACTCAGCAAAACATCTAAGAGCTCTAGATACCTGCTATGCACAACAGATGTCCTAACACAGTGCAATGCCAGACGGAAATAAACTTTAAGGCTCACCTTTGAAAACTTCTCAATCTGGTATCCTGCCTCCATCATAAAAGTTGTTGTCATGTTGTATCCAGTTTGCCTTCCATGTCCATTTGGCCACCAAGCCTCCACTGCAGCACTCTTGAACATACAAGGGAGAAAGTCTGAGCAACATGTATAACAAGAGATATCAAATGCACCTGGGGCTCAGATTGCTTCCAGTGAATTACCACAAGCCTAATGAGGTTTTGTGCTTCAGCTGACATATGCTAATGCTCTCTCCAGCTGCAGCTCTGAGGTGAAAACCATTTAAAGAGAGAAGTGTGATTTGCTATCACTTCATTTTGTGTCCACAACAGGTCATGAGCGCCCCTGGACGTGCATGCACACATCTAGCTGCTACTCCTCAGCTGAGGTACACTGACACACTATTCCTCCAAACCCCGAAATACCTGTGTCAGGAGCAGCCATTGTTCACTGACCTCTGCATCATACACCTCCTCTCATTGATCCTTTTATCTATCCCATGTGATATTCACTATACAGCAGTAACACTTTTCAACTGTGACTCTGATAATATGTGACCACACTGACTGCTTCACTTACATCAAGCTTCTAAGTCAAATTCTTTCATTCATTAAAGTGCTTTTTTGCTTTGACTCTCTATGCTTCCTAATCACATCATTAGTACACCATAATTTTTACAAACATGAAATACAATCTCCAAAATGACAGAATATTTATCTTCACCCTAGCAGCCCACTTCTGCTGCTCATTCCTGTTGCCAGCATTTGCCGGTTGAGTTCATCACACAAAAACTGTGGAAAGAAAGCAACAATGCATGCAACCAAACAATGGAGGGATCAGTACTGAATATAGACATGCAAGGAGTGCCTCAGTCTTTTCAAACAAATTGAGGCCAGAAAGCAGCCCAACGATATGTTTTGCTGTAGCTATACTTGGACACAACCATCAATATATCATGAATGCATTTTTCAGCTTCTCCAATACGTAATTATCATAACTGCTTGTGAGGAAGTACTGATCTCTGTGCGGCATGGATGCAAACGGAAGCACAGACTCAGCGTGCGCCTCGACAACGAGGGAGTGTTCGCAGCTGCCTGGAACGACTGGGTGTCTCATTGGCCACTAATGATGTCACCCTGTGTTCACCACCAGCTGATAAGCAAAATGCTGTCATGTCGGCAGCACAGCACTTTGCGTGGCAACTGCAGGAAGGCTGATACACATCTCGGCGATATGCACCACTCGAACACCTACTGACTACACAACATAATCTGCAATAAGCTCTTAGCTAGAAATAAATTTCTGGTGAGCTCTCAGTATCTAATATGCACCATACAAGTTTGTCTACAGAGTAAGGGCTCCGTTAGCCTCATCAATACATGAGAACACATTTTGGGGTTTCTCATAAAATCAGCTGATGTGAATTCACGCAGCAAAGCCTTTTGTGCACAAAGAATAATGAAACACTGCTGCCTCTGCTTTGAAGGAAGTGCTTCCTTCCAGACTTGCAGTTGCACTATACTAACAGAGCTCTTCCGAAGCTGGAGGTGGAACAACTACACAAGCAAAAATGATTTTGGAAGTTTCACTTTGCAGTGCCTATTTAACATAATCCATTAAATGGCTAAGCAGACCAACGGTTGTTTTAAATGAAGCCGGGTATTGGTAACTGCTCATGTAACTTGCACGTCAGTTGCCAACAGTAACAAAAACTGTATGTTTCTATGCTTCTGTGTCAAAATAAGACAAAGCACACAAGTACACAAGTCACAGTGTGCGCATACCGGAACATAAACACCCTGCTTGCTTTCTCTTCATGCAAACAACTCAAGACAAGTGAACTCAAGAACACACACAGATGATGCAGTCAAACTGAGAAAACAGATGCAGAGTTACACAGCAATGCAAAAAATCAGCAAATCCAGTAAAATGCAGAAGAGCTTGAGGGCAGACTGTCTAATGCTATTAACTGCCAGTATTGTCAGAAGCCCCAAACTTCTACCCACAGCACATCACCCACCCACAAATGTGTGTCCCGTGGCAGTGAAGCTCCCATGGAGAACTCCATCAGGTGTGGCTCCTGCTACACCTGCTGGGATTCCTACTCTGTGTACTGGCTGGACTCCGATTTTTTAATTGAGTTTGCTCCTCATTAGAGCACCTTCTATCATTAAAAATTCCTCCTGAGATTTGCCTATCCAAAGGACTACAAGCGAATGTAAGGAGTACTACTCCACAAAATTTTCTTTTGCTTTTATTTACCCAAAAGAGTATCTATTCAGTCATTTGAGGAACGTTTCCTCTCTCTCATGAGAGAGAACCTATGTATTGCAGTATATTCTGGTCCCAATCATTCCAGTAAACAGCAGCATGTGAGATACTTGCTGCCAGCGAAGTGACACAGGGTATCCAAAGGTTATTTACCCAGGTAACTCAAAAAAGGTCATTTAACAGTGGCCAGTAATTATGTGACCTTTTTCTAAGGCTTTATCACCTTTTTGGCAGTGAGCTACACAGCTCCACAGACATCAGATTTTTAGAAAGCTAAAGAACTGTTCTCCTACCCTGTAAGGGATACAGAACTGTTGTTAAAAGTCAGGAACACAGTAAGGAATGGGAGGGAGACCTAAAACTGGCATGGAGACAAAGTCACACTGGAAATCAGGGGAAACATTTTGCAAACTAGCTTTCCACGCACACTTCCTTACCTTGTTGATGTTTACAAGTAGCACAATGCTGCCTTCTCCAGGTTGAAGCTTTACATTGAACATTTGCTGAGTTTGTAACTTGGGAATGTTCACAGTCACAAGACCTGCAATTGGCTTGGAGCTGACTAGATCAAAAATAGATTCAACTTCAAGATACCACTGTTGAGCACTCTTTGCTAAGTGAAGGGGGAAAAAAATGGGAATTTGAGAATTATGTTTATTTATCTATTAGTTAACACAATCTTTCACTAAAGAAAGAAATTCAAACACCTAAGATTAAATTTAACAATTTTCAGGCTGTGTCTGAACCAGCCTACATGGTTAATCTGCTTATTTCGTGTGTTTGACATCTGAGTCCAGTGGAAGAGAAGAATGCAATATGATTTACATTTCTTAACTCTTTTTTTAATTCAAAAACCATCTATGCTTTTTTTTTCAGAGTTCTGTACAAAAGTCAGAGACCTTGACACCAGTCACTTCATTAGGAAGGAATTTTTTCCCACCAACTCCCATAGACATTGTATTTGCTTTTAGTCAGCACTCATATGAACATGGTACTCTTTGGGAAAGATTGTAATCACAAGCCAGTACAATCACTTTTGTCAATGAAACAAAAACAGCATTAACAGAAAACAAGCTGAATTCATCCCAGACTCACTGGACAAAATGAATGGAGCTATGCTGGGGATGAATTGGGCCCGCTGTGTCTAGACTTGACAGGCTATATCTTTACATCCCTTCTTCCACTCATGTGTCGTGAAAGAAACAAGTTAATGACTTCCCTGAGATCTCTCTGAAGATACCACAGAGCATGCTGTCTTTTATAGAGCTTACTGAATAAGGGGAGCCAGGGTCAAGGGTACTCAAGATCTATGTGTAAATTTCCCACTAACTTCAGCAATTGAATTGCCTAGCTGCTAACATAGCCTGGCTAATCCCATACTTCAAATATTACAGATTAACATATAAGCAAAAAGCAAACAAAACAGAAAACAAGGAGAACTAGAACTAAGACACATTTTGTATACCCAAACTACTAATAACTCACTTGCTCCTTTCATTTATATAGTCTAGCTCTCCTTCCTCCACAAGAGGAAGAGAGTTCACTTCAAAAAACAAAGAATTGCATTCGGCCCTGGTGTGATTTCTACTCTTTCACAGAATGAAGAGCAATGATTGAGTTCCCAAGTTTTTATTACACCCAGCATTACCCAGTGAAGATCAATTTTCTGAAATGTGGAAAACGTTAAAAAGTACCCATCCTACAAGGGTCAGACACAGAAAAATCAGTGGATGTTTCCTCCCTTACAAAAGCATATAGAAATTCCAACCCATTCTTAACTGCATGAACTGTGGGGTCTAGGCAGAGTAACCAGGAAAATTAATCTTTTACAGACTCAGTGGTCATAAGGCTATGACACTAAATCTGATGATGAAAGTACATCTGCAGTTTAAATTCAGGTTGTTCACTTACTCTTTCAAACATTATTATGTTTGAATACTAGTAAGCTCTTGCTCTGATTCCAAGCCACTCTCTGCTGAATGAAAGAGGTTTGCTCTCTCCACTTATCCAGAGAGCAAGACTTTACCTACTAGAAGGTGGAGTCGTGGGAATGTGGGACAGACCAGAAAAGATTTTTACAGTAACTAAATTTTAGAAAGCACACAGTCCATGCTGGGGCTTTCCATGGAAATTCTAGTCATGTTAATTCTAGCTAAAACCTGCAGCTATTTCAGAACGCTTTAAAAGCAGCCATGGAGTGATGTCTTCCTCTTTTATTCATACAGGACAAACCTATTCCCAAGAGCCAAAATTCACCCCAGTGCAGAGGACCCATGTGCTAGCCTTCACTCCACTGAAGACTCTGCTCAACAGGCAGTGAAAAAAAGCATGTGGGTGGTCTACAACAGGGCATATCACCACTTGCAGAAAGCTTCAAGGGAAAATTAACTACTTTTGCACAGCTGCAATGATCTTCAGGACAAAGGAGAGGAAAATCAGAGACCACTGCAAGAGAGGAAACCGGTTTGGTAAGTTAGGTAGCAAGAATGCAGGAGGTTATCCTCTCCAATTGCAGCTTTAACAATTACCCTTGCATAGCACGACTGTTTTTCTCTCTCAGACTTCATGTTGTGTCCTGAAAACTCAGCAGTCTTCAAACTGTGCTCACTGTGCATTTGTCCTTCCAACACAAAACCAAATTCCCATAGCAGCTTTGCCTTTGTTTTAAATGAAAGTGAGACAAAAATGAGACACATTTATAGGGAGTCTTGTTGAAAACACATGCCAATAGAAAGGAAATTTTTAAAAACCGGAGAACAGGTGCTAATCTCAATTATACTACATTTATTTCTGCAGTTATTCGGGGACTGCAAGAAAAAAAAGATTCTGAATTCTAACACTTTTAACAGTTATTGTTTGTAGTGAAGAATTGTTTCAACTCCTAATAAAGGTGTGCTGTGGAAAGAACTACACACAAAGTCATAAAAAACCTATAGAACATTTCCTAAACTGACAGTTAATTGGGCTTAAAAATAAAATGGTTTGTATTCTAAAGGTGAAACCAATAAAAAGAAGGAAGACTTACCAAAGAAAGGAGTAATAGAAAAGTAAATCAGGTGATAATGGTTATAGGCCTCAATCCTAACATCTTTCCAGATTCCTTGAGTGGGAAAAGAAGGGCCCCAATCCCAACTAAATGAACACTGCTCCTGGAAAACAGAATGATGATGTTACAACTGCCTGTTTCTCACACAGACGTTGATGCTGTGCCAGAAATAAAAGACATTTGTTATCTGTGAATAAAATATTGACATGCACTGAAAGATTTTTTCCAGTTTCCATAAATCCAGAAAAGCCTACAGCATTTTTTCTTACTTCTCAACAAGAACTTTGCTGCTACTACCTGTATTATATAAAATTTAATTTTGTATTAAACATGCACATATGGAGAAATTTTGTATTACCTAAAGAGCAAAACAACACTTAGCAGACCACTTTAAAAAATGCCAAAAAAAACCCCCGAACAGTAAAGACCAAAAAAAACAATACAGGAGATTACTGTCAATTCAGCTGTGAATTATCTTAGTTTGTAATGTCAGTATTTAATTGTATACCTAAAAGACAAACTAAGCAGAAAACTGACAGTGAGGAATGTTACAACATTCTAGAAGAACAGTATCAAACTAAAAATCATAGATGAAATAGTTTCTCTCCTATTTTTAGTTTTAACAGCACAGAGTAATACAAGGAAAGAAATGGATATGTGTATTTGTGTAGTTCAGTCATGTTCACTGTTTCTCCCCTTTTTATGGTTCTCTTACACAAAAACAAAGGGAACAAAAACATGGTTGAGAAGTAGCTTAGTTCTGGTACTAACAGCAGAATAACTGTCAGAGTTATAAAATGCTGGTCAGGCAGAGAAGTACGTACACTAATTTCCATTTAGCTGTTTTCAAACCTGGTCAGACCTCAACTTAACAAATCCCTTGACAACATCTATTCAGCTGCCCTCCAAGTTTCACACAGCCCCAGCCCCCAAAGCAAATACAATAGATCTCCTAAAGTCTCGTACAGTGACACACAGTTCTAAATTTAGAGACTAATAACATACAGCTGAGGCATACTAATTTGGGCAAACCACATTGCACAAGCCTGGCCTATCCCTTGCGTTGCCAGTCAGCCACCCTGTCTATCAAATTGCAAAACAGCCTTCCAGGAAACAAACACTGCACCTATTTCAAACACAAAACCAGGGACAACATATTCTTAGAAAACATGTCCAATTGAAGGTCATTTTCCCTTTATAAAAAAATAAACAAATGAATCACTGACAGACTGGCAGGTTTCACTAAAAATACTGCAGAGACTGCTATCAGAAACAGTCACAAGAACAATACGCCTGTATCGCTGGAGTACATTAGCAGCGACAGGTTTGTGTTCTGCCACAAACTCCTACTCAGATTTAGGTAAGTTTACTGCACTCAATACTGCACCTGAAATGTGTAAACAGCTCTCCATTACTTTCACACGGGAAGCAGCCAGTTTATAGCAATGTCCTAGCATGTTTGTTTACTTTTAAATGTGACATAGCTGCTGTTGTTGCCATATACTCGGAATTCAAAACGTTTCTGGAAATTTCTGGAGCAGCTTCCAAGTACACTCAAAAAATTCATTTGAGGAAAAAGCATAGGGTATTTTCTTTCAAATTTAAAGGTATAGTTGAGTGAAGCATAAAATCATTCCAGGTCTCTTTTGCTCTATAAATAAGAATACAGTTGAGTAAGTGCCTTATTCCTTCCACATCTCTCCTTGCACTGATTTCTGAGAAACACAGTGGGCTCAAAACTAGTAAACTTTTTAAAATGTAGAGAAAATAAAAGTAGAAGCAAGCAGAAATAAAGACAGCATCTTAATCCTAAAGGATCTTTCCAGGACAACATGGAGTCCATGTTTACATTAATAAATTTTAAGGGAAATTACATCCAGGTTTAAATTTACAGGATCTTAGTCATTTTTTGAGGAGACTCTAGAAGGACTTTATTAGAAAGTTTGAATATAATTAACAAGAAAGGCATTTAAGTGGAGAAAAATGTGCAAAAACACCAAAAAAGAGAAATTAGAAAGTAAGATTATCTAGATATTGCCTCTCTATCTGCTGCAAAGCTATCAGAAATACATGAGATGCTAGTCAAATGATAGTTTACCCTGAGTTAAGTTTTAACAGCAAAGAAGCCATATCCTAAAGTTTCTGAGTTTCACTCATTTATGTTACACTGTTGTTTTCATGGAATATGTACATACAAGCCACACTTCACAACACTAATGAGAACAGGTCCCCTGTTAGATAACACTTCTTAGGACATGCCAGAGCTGCCCAGTATAAATAGCACAGCACATGAGCAATAGCAAACACTCACAAAGCTGCTTGGATGAGATTTTTACAGCCTTGGCAACACTGGTATTTGCAACAGTGAACTCTATTGTCTGCATACACTGCTAAACCCACCCAGTGGATCAAAATGTAATGATTACACATTTCCCAATGCTATCCTGCCCTCTTAGTAGCAAGGCTCCTTGCTGACTCTGATGAAAACAGCCTTTTAAACATTCTTATCACTTAGATAGGAAGCCTGGCCTTCTCATGCCTCTTGTATTGTCAATATACAAGATTACAGGTTTCTAGGGGGGATGGGAGAAGGAAGCTGCGATGAAAAATATGCCCTACTTTTAAAACAACATTGCAGGTTTCAGAATACAACTGTAAGGACAGCTTGTGGTGCTTTCCTCTTTCCCAGCCTGAAGCCAGAGCCAGACAATTCTGGCCCTACCTTTCTGATGAAATTAACATGGCACTCTCCTTTCTGCACAGGTGGAGGGCATGCTGGGGGGATGCTGTGTGCTTTGTGACATCTGCTCTGCTCTGCTGCGTATGAAACGGCTGACGAGAAATGGACTTCAACAAAATTCACCTCCTGCATCACGCTGGTAATATCAAAGCTCTAGGACAAAACACAGAACAAAACCATTACAGTGCTGACATCTATACATGAGATTTATAATCACTACTACATGGGGATTTTAATACCATACATATATTATTCAAAAGCTTTTGAATTACAGTCTCAGTGTGCCCTGATTTTGAAGGAAAAGAAAAGCTATTTTGTAAACTGAAAAAAAGAAAATACACAGGAATGTTCTAGATAAAAGGAGATGTTTCTGAGCAAACCAATTTCCTCACACCAAGCTCTTGTTGTAGGCTGCAGCATTCTGCTGGCACACAGAAGTCCTTGAAGGCCAAGGACAGCAAGAGAATCTTTACCCTCCTTCCTCATCCAGAACTCATGTCCATCTTTGAGAAGACACCTTACTGCAACTCAGAGAGCTGCTCCATACAGGAGTGCTTCCAGCTCACACTGTGCTGCCAGCTCATCTACCACAAGGCACCAAGCTGCCTTGTCCATGAATGCTGCAAAGCTGTAGTTCATTCCCCAAAATGAAATGAGCTGCATTCTCATTCCCCAAATGTACAGACACACATTCTATGCCTGCTCCAAATGAAGCATTTGGGGGCTTCCTCACCAGGTCACAAGATCCCCTTCAGTGTGGCTGAAGAAGAGGAGAAATGTTCCATTTCAGAATTACCCTGTGCTATCAAGACAATATGGTTCCAATGGCTAATATCCATTTATTCCTCAGAGTGCACATTCGTGAAAAGCCAAGTCTAGGCAATTTTTTCTAGTATGGGAGCAGCCCAGCTAGAATCACTTATTTCTGTAGCATGCAGCAGGAAATTAGAAAGCAAATAGCATTCCCCAATCCAGAGCCTTCAGAGACTCCTTCCTGCAGATGTTGTTGCCATGTGGAACAGGCGAACAAGGCACAAGCCTGGGACACAGTAACCTTGGACTCAATTTAATGCAGCACACTCTGGTTTTACAGTGAAGGCCATTTCATGAATTGTTACAATCTGATACAAAGTGAAGTTGCAGAAATATGGACAAAATAATACCACTTCCTAAATTCACAGAGCCTGCTACTGACAAACCTTTAGATACTCTCCAAACAGTAAATAATTACAACTTCATAAAAGCTCTAAGAAACTTTTGATTTCACTGATGTTAAAACTAAGTCAAAGAAAAACTAAGTGGTTTGTCCTAGGTCACACGGACCCAGGTGGCAGAATGTCTTATGTCTCAGCCCAGTACCCCTGCCTTAAAACCTGCCAGAATGGTAAATGCTGAGATATGGAGACACCAGGTTTCATTTGTAATTCAGTTGTTCCACTATCATTCTTCCTTTAACTCTTCAGATTTTTTTATTCTTTTAAGATAAAAGCAAGGAATGATCCTTATGTTAATATCATACTAATTTTGTATTTTAAAGCTATAAAACTATATAATATTTTAGATAATATTATTTCAAAGTTATAAAATTAGTTTAAATGTTTTTGCCTTTCTCAAGATCATTCTGTAATGAATACTCTCATGCTGACATAAGCAAAGCTCAAAAATGCAAGACATTGTTATCCAGAGTACCATATTAAAAATAAACCTCTTTAAAAACCACAAGCATGAAAACACTTACACAGGCTTTACAAAATGTGCATTTTCATTGCAGTATTAACATGTCAAACATTCTAATACCAATTAGTAAGCAGATTTATGGCTAATAAAACAGATTTAAGCTTATGTTTTCTTGGAGCTGGGACAGATCCCAAGAAGCAAGACATACTATCAGCTGAATTGATCCTCTTGCATTGGTCCTCTCATTTAGGACAAGGCATATTCTCTAGATAAGACCCTGGTGCTAGTGAAAAGGCAAGTACACTTCCCTTTCTAACATTTACCTGATTACCATGCAGTTCTCAGATCAATGCTTTCTGCATCCAAGTACTTTGATGGGTATCTGAACACACTGGAAGTGGTCAGAACAAAAGGGCTTTGAAGAAAACACAGAAGCACCTTCAGAAATAAACACATTGCTTACATATCTGCTGAACATGTTGTCTGTTCTCCCGAGAGTGACATTGTTGAGCAGGATCTGTGCAACTGTATCTACTCCCTCGAAAACCAAGTTCACTCTCTGCCACTTTCTACAGAAGAAAACATACGTGTGAAAAACTATCAGAATGCTTAGAGCTAAAAACACACAGGAGACAGACAATGTAAAAATGTGTATTACTAGTATACCAGCAGTTGCCTCAACTACCTAAAAGAACATCTGATGCAGTGTAGCTACACTTTAAATAGTCAAATTAAGACAACAGCTGAAGTAGCTCAAGTCAGCATGTTCAAGAACACAGCGGGTTCACATACCCACCAAATATTAGATGGGATAGCTTTCAATTAGCCTAAGTATTATCTTTTCTCAGCTGACAATTCATAAGTAATTTTAACAATCAATTAAAGAAAAAAAGAAAAAAGCAACAACTGAAGTGTTCTGTAGCAACAGCTTTGCAGTCACACATGATAGCATCATTTGTTTTCCCAGATACAAAAGTATTAAGCAGATTTGGAGATGATGGATTAACTTGCAATTCTGCATGAAAGATGGCACAGACCTAATTTAGGCATATCTTTACTGCATACCTGGCATCAAAAGGAGTTTTGAACGTCCTGCTGTAAGTCCAGTTATCTAGTGAGATCCATCTGTACATCACATCATTAAATCTATAGTATGGATCCTAGTAACAGACCAACAAAAAGAAAATTACATGATTTATTTAGTAATAGTGTTACTACATAAAAAGCACCACAATTTCCATCAGACAAACACTTCTTATTTCAGTCAGTCTGCAAATGTAAAACCCACCCTAGTTAGTTAGTCCTGATACTCCTTTTCACCCTTGAAATTTTATGTGAAAGCAAAGCTTTAGTAATATTTGACTTTAATTTATACAGATCAAAACCCTGTCTGCTATAATCACTCAAACTAGAAGTAGCAGGATTTGTTTTTACAGAAGAAATTACTGGTCTGAAAATTAACCAATAAATCCAGAGAGCTTGTGACTTAATGAGAGGAACAGAAACATGATCACCCTTGTAATTATGGAAAAACTAAGATTAATATGATTTTAAGAGGCAAAGCATTTTAGGCCTCTAGGGACAGCAGTGAACAAATCTCAAGTTTAAAGTTATTGCAAATAATCCAGTTGTTCCTTGTGAGCTAGACTTGCTGCGGTAAGGATAAATGAAATTGTTGTATGTGGAAGGATGGAGAAAGAGATGAATTTTGGTTCATGGTAAAATACAATTTTGGTTTTGGTAAAAACTACTCATTTGGTAAATGACTACTCTTGAGAACAGTATTGCATCTACGCCAAATGTGCCCTTTCCCTTTAACCACACTACCTAGGGAGAACAGAAGGTACAGCTGGTCTGAGCTACATCCTCGGCCTTTCTGGCTTCATGCTGTATTTATTACCTGACAGCAGGTCACCATGTCCCTCACCCAGGTTAAAGGACCTGACACCCCATGGCCTCACACCTCACAAAAAGGCACAGAGGGGCACAGTGTCCCACCT
>VZSR01000318.1:780640-823416 GCA_013398615.1 Brachypodius melanocephalos | reverse complement strand
GTGCAGAAAGGCACAGTGTCCCATCCCGTGTCACAGTGCAGGTATCCGGGTCCCTGCCTGACAGCCCCGTTCCAGCCCCTGCACAGCTGAGCTGCTGCCCCAAAACAAAAAACAGTCTTCTGACCTGCATGACTCAGAGAGAGGGGAGCTACGTTAGGGTTTGCTTTCATAGGACTGTTCTAACAGTACCAACACACTTAACCACCTGCCCTGAATATCCTAAGTCACACTGGAGAACATCTGCCCAGCATTTTTTCCCTTACTTGTTGGAACTTGTTTTTTCTCTCCATTTCAGGAATCAGTATGCACACTAATGACATTTGGGATTTGAAATCTTCTGAAAATACTGTCTTATACCTCATATTTATTCTACAACTAACAGGGTCAGGCTCTGTAATAAACACATAAACCTGTTTTATTTAGATAGCAGAACAAAATCATAACATCAAAGTGACACTCCTTGGCAGCACAGACCCTTCTGGAGTCCTGCAGCAATACAAACATCATTCCTTGGGCTTATACAGAGGGAAAGGTCTCACCCTACCTCTACATGCCATGCTCTATCAATCAAATTTCTCACTACAAGGGAAGAGTCAAAAAGGAAAAGCCTTGTCACCTGAGTAAAACTGTGACCTCTGTAATGATAATACAGCATATTCTCTAAAAGTAATCATGAGCATACAGGACTATTACTGAATTTTAAGACATTCATTCCATTACTTCTGGGGAACATATCTCAGACTTTTATTAAGATGCAAACGTTAAAGTCAAGAAATGCATATTAATATGCAAAATTTAGGCTCATAAAAGAAACTCCACTGAGATCATTGTTCTGAGATAACAAGAGGCAAGCATCCAATGTCAGAGACTGTGAAATCCCACAATATGTAGTTTAAAAAGCACATTTTTAACAAGTCTTGCTTTAACATTATATACCATCTCATATATATTTACACATACATACATATTTGTATCTCACATTACATACTACTTTATTTCACATTATGCTTTGAAAAATGTGGATGTTAAATTTCAATCTTTGCCACTTGTATGTGTGACATATTTAACAAAAGGTGTGAGAGGAAAGTGGCAAATGCACTATCAAGAGCAAACTGTAAAGCCATTTGCTTAATGGTCAAACAATCAACATCAGTGCCTCAGCAAAGATGCACAAAAGAAACCTGTACCATTTCTCCCACAAAAGCACAGCTACTGGGATGTTAATGAGCAAAGTCCTGACTTCTGGAAAACACAAAACTGGTTGACTAGCAGCAGAAATGCAGGAATATTTTATCAGAGGCAGAAATCATTGCCAAGTGGGCTCTTACAGGAGCTTACAGAGTGGCATGTTTAAATAGCAGAATGTACTGAAGATCCTTTTTCCTGAAGGAGCTTTCTTCTTTACTAGTCTAAAGCTTTCAAACTTCAAGAAATGCACTGACTGCTAAAACAGGTGTCATGGAAGATGCAAATTAGCCCTTCTGACTCACAGGCATCCACACTTGGATAGAAAGCTCACAGTTCTGTGTACCTCCATGTAAAGCTTAACAATTTACGGATATCATTGCTACCTAACCAGTAAGACAGCTCGTACATCACACAGAAAAGGTATTAAAGGTTAATAACTGGTCAACCATTTTAACCATGACAAATGTTGATTGTTGTAAAATCAGTCGTGGAACGTTCAAGCAATGCTTTTAAGACAATTCTCAAGGTTCAGGAAAAACACATCACAAGGAGGTCCTCTAAGAAAGCAGAATTACTTCGCCAATACACTTGTGAGGTTACTGGCTTTTTCATTATTAAATACAACTGTTCTGAGTGCTGGAAGATGTAACCATGTTAAGTCAAATTGTTTGGATTTATCTGAAACAGAATTTCATCCCACATTAAATCACTTCACATCAAAATGAAAGGCTTAGTTCAGAAATGTGCATGCAAAAAAGGACAAATTTAAAACACTTAAAGGCACGGTGAGAAATTGAAAGATGACAGGAAATAGGCTGCACATCTATGAAATACACTTCAACAGCTCAGTGTATTCCTGAAAGCAATTCATAGAGGGGTGGAGTCAACTATAGCTATTTTTAGATCCCACCAAACCAAAGAGCCTTGCATTTTCCTGCTCTCTGCAATTTGGGGGAAAAATCTGAAGCATTCAAGCCTGTTTGTTCCCTGCTCCCAACCTCAAGGATGTAAGCAAGCAGCAAATCACCTCCTAAGAGGAGGTTAAAAGCCCTACTACAGATTATAAAAAAGGAAGCAATTTCCAGGTCGGCTAACAGGACATCAGCAGGACTTCAAAAGCACTGGCAGCACTACAATGAAGGAACTGCCAGCGCCCAGATGGAAGCTTCTCCTTGCAATGATTTCAAGGGGATATTGAAAATGTGCAGTGACATAAGCTAAGAGCTTCTCCTGTTAAGCAGGAAACGGATGAGAAATGAACACACGAGAAGTGAGGCTGCAAGCTCAAGTGAGACAGCGAGTGAGTGGTGCCAGGCACACCCTGGCCCAATGAAGCAACACCTCCTCGACACACTCCAGTTCTGGGGGGCAGGGCACAAACACCTGAACGGTACCACAGAGCCAGCTGTACCCAGGTGGAAGATCTGCATGTAATAAAACAAAATTTAATAAACAGAACAAAAACCAGATTCCTTTGCCTTACACTGCTTTTGTTACGGTCCAATTTGAAGTCACCTTGCATGCCCTTCTCTCATAAATTAACTCTGTTGATACTTTATCATGAACACCATAAGAAAATTCTGATGGTGTAACAGATTACCAAAATAAAATTTGCAAGTGATGTTTCATGATTTACAATTTAATGATTCTGCTATGGGCAACTTCAGATTGAAAGCTAAATAGTTAATATATACCTGTACCCATGTGCTCCTTGACATCACAAGCAATAGCAGTCAGGACATTTATATAATTTTCACAGCCTGAAGTCAGGCTGAACTAACAGTAGTGATGAATGGATCATATTCTTGGAATGTGAGTTTTGGAAGTTCCTCCTAAAGTAACTAAATTTCAGTAGCTGCTCTCAGAAAACAGTAAACTGAGTGTCACTGTCAATGTTCAAGATTGTTCAATGTTCTGTCACAGCAGAGCACTAGGCCAAATATGACTAAAGAGTTAACATACTAATACCCACTGCATAATAATACTTGAATACCCTGATGTATTTAACAGACCACTATAAATCTTATCTCTTTTAACATCACAAGCTTTTGAAAGAAAAACTTAAGTGTTCTTTAATATTTATTCTAAGTTTTACTGAGGCTTTTGAATATTTGCACATATGTTCCCACAGTTCAGCAGAGCACCTGTATTTCAGTGGTGATTTCAGTGATTCAATAATCAACTATTCCAACAATGAATACCATCTAAGCTGAACAGAACTACAGGATACCACATGAAATTGTTACCTGACCTTTTCCAAAAAATCTAAGTTATGATGAAGTGCCAGAAAATAAACAACAGCATATTTTATACAAATGCAGAACAAGCTACAGAAAACCACAGTACTTTCCAGAAATGTAGAACTATCAGTAGGGGTTCATACACTTCTGTCTCTTCTAATAAATTTTGATATCCAAGTATGATCAAGAGCACTGTTAGCTTCTCTGTCAAGGGCATGCCCTTGTCTAACAGGCCAGAAAATGCAGTGTTACCCAGCCCCTATATCAGCATCCCACTTGCAGACCTCTCACAATACTCTATGCAAGTCTAAGCGACAACTAATAAGACAAAATAGCCTTATGTATAAATGCAAATGGCTGACATATGAGAAAATCCAGCTACAACAGCCAAATTCCTCAGAACTGAAAATTTACAGGAGTCACCTACCAACAAGAAACAGCATCATGCAGAACCTGACCAGTATATGATAGAGGATGCCTATTTCCAGCACACAGACTTAATAAGCAAGTTACCTGTGGGTACATATGGCTTACCAGAACAGTGCCTGAGAGAAAACACTACATTGACAGTGGTCAAAAGCAAAACCTTCAGATAAAATGGTTTTGGCAAATCTTTTTCCAGAGCTGTAGGGTTAGCAACAGATTCACTCCAAGTTTGTAAAATGCCTGCATTCAAAATGAAGCTTTGCTCTAACTTTATGCAAGTGAGCACTACCCTTCTCTATGTGCATTTCTCATGTGTTTTATTTTTTTAATTTTACATGTAAACAGTAGTAAGAGCTATAGTGTCTTAATGAAATGTTATTAAAACAATAAAGCCAAACGCATACTGTGATGCAATCTCCTGGTCCTAGAGGTTCTATCACAGCTAATCCAGCATTTGAACTATGTTGATTGAACATGAAAGAAAATAATACTTTGGTGGGAAACTCAAGTGTCTTCCCCAAGAGCATTTTTTGAGACATGTGTATTTGGTGCATTCAAAAAGACATGTTCCTCCAATGTATATTTTATGAGCCAGAGTAAAGATATCTCCAGAACAAATGCTAAGAGGATCCAGAGAGATGAGTAATGAACCCTCACTGTCAGAGAGGTGTTTTTCAATTCAAGTGTATGGCCTGCACAGCAGATTAAAGTAAGGCTACAGACACGCAATCAGCTAGAGCATCCCTGTGCAAAAACAGTCTGTGTGTCGACCTAAATCTGAAATGAACCACACAACAACAAATAAATTGCTTGCAGCCTAGTCTTGCAATCTAAGCCACATCCTGAAGGCTTAATATTCACCAGCTTACCCCTACTGCCCTCCTTCCCCATGGTTAAATGCCCATTAAGCTACATTACTGAGTAGGCCCTTCCAAATTTTGCTTTAAATTTATGCTTTAAATTTTTTCTGCTTTCTCTAATTAATTGAAAATCTCACAATTTCAAAAGCAAAAGATACAGTGCCATTTGCCACTTGCAAATCACACAGAGAAACACGATGTAGATTTCACCAGGTCACTGAACATAGGGAGTCCTGCTACCCAGAATGATTTTCTTCCCACTAGCTTTGTTCTCCTATTTCCTGGTACAGCTTTTCAGCTCAATTCACACTTTTGATTACAAACTGGATTACTGGTCTAGTGACATCTTCTGTAAGATAAATAAAGAGCCTATATTCCATTGCAAAGAGCAAAAGGAGCAAATGAAAAAAAATACTTAAGACCAAAACTTGTACTTAGGCGTCTCTAATAAATCTCCTACTTCTATACTTGACACAACACCAAAAAGGGCTGATTTCCAGAGATAACGAACACTGAAAAAATGGAGCAACCAGTGCTCTATGCCTCTACAACTAGGGCAGTGTGCATGCTTTTGTATAAATAGGAATATAGGAGCATGATTTTAGGCAGCTGCATTTGAAAACCTTTGGTCACATTCACCACAGTGAAGAAACCTCAGGACAAACAGCTGAGCCACCCTCTGGAGCAGGAAGCCTCACACTGCAATAATGAATGATGTCACTGGCTCCCTCCAAACAACCCAGGCATGCTGCTTTGCAGAATGCGACAACTATGATGACACGGATTAAGTACATTTAACACTATCTGCAATAGATTTCAAATCTGCTAAGGTTGCTCCCCTGTTTTGGTATGGTCTGCATTCTATCTTTTAAACAAAAATGTGGTTTTAAAATAATTTAGTTATCCTGGTGCAAATTTCTTTCTGCAAACTGAGCTTTACTAAACTGAGTAAGAATGGGTTTAAGTTGCCCTTGAGTTACCTGTACAGACCTATACATAGAAACAGGTTATCTCATTCTGAGCTTGGAACTAGCCAGACACCAGCTGGGTCCACTCCAGAAGTCAAGCAACCACACCAGTGAACCTTAACTCACTCAGCACTTTGACAGCAACACCACCAACTTGGCAACAGCTTCCAGTCCACAGCAGGTTCATGCTCAGCTTTACCAGCATGTGTTTGGAGCAAGTTCTTACTTGTATTCATGTAAACACGTTCTAAGTGACCACAACCAACCATCATTGATTTAATCACCCGAACACCCACCGCTGCCTAGCTGGCTGACTAAGCTCTCATGCCTCTGTGCAGGCTTGGGATTCTGCCCAGGCACATGAGAGTTCATGATCCGCATTTCCAAATATACTGCTAAATTACAAGTCAGTTTGCAGCAATGCATTTAAATTAGCAAACACATCTTCTCACTTAGTAAGTGTACTCAGTGTGAGTAGTTAAATGAGTCTTGCATTACATCACTGTCTTGCGTGCCTGAGTCAGTGCATTGGTCACAGTTTCTCCTGGATGATTATTCACACTTCTTGCAGCAACACCTCCCAGCACAACCAAACATCCCAGACTTTCAGTTTACCTCGTGCACTTTTGCATCAGAGAAACCAGCACAGTTCCCTTCACCAATCCTCCACATAAAGTCTCCTTGCCTCTAAGCATGTTTGAAAACTATAGAAAAGCCCCTCTGAAACCTTAATTCTCAATGTTCAAGATGTCACATCACTCAGCACACAGATGTTAAAACAACTGATCATCATAGCTCTGCCTATCCCTTCATTGCATATTTCTTTTTCCAGTGTTGATGCTTTGTATCTGGCAGTGACACTCTTTGGAATCTGTTATTAGTGCTGGGATTCCCAAGCTGTGCTAACACAGAAAATGCTAAAATTATCCTGCCCAAAGGGTGTTACTTTCCCTTTTTACCTCTGTAACTTTAATGAGAGTATAATAAGCTGAAGAATAAAACCCAAGAAATAGAAAATACAAAATGCATACGTCCAGAATGTGTTTTTTAAATAAATGATGCACAAGCACTGCACCATTAGGCCCACAATAAAGGAGGGATTATATTATATACTCACAGCATACAACAGTACATTTTCCAGCACAGAACTGTATTTATCACCTTTATAGATGACTTTATCTCTTCTCACTGTGTTTTATTTCTTAACTTGTTCCAGGTACACATTTCATTTTCCTTGTTTCCTTTTAAACAAGGCATCTTATTTCAACAATGATCCAGTTAGTGCCATGTTTCTTGTCAGGTCTGAGTCACAGGCACCTTTATGCTAGTATCAGAATACTTTGCTACCCATCTGCAACTGCAGTTTTGAAAATTTGTCCAAGAAAGTGGTTGCTGTATTTCTATAAATTTAAAAAATGAATAGAGACAAGCATAAACAGAAGCAGAAAAGCTTCTTCAAAATGTTAAGACAGGAGTTAGTCCTTTAAACTCAACTTCATCTGTTTCAGACTATACTTTCCTTACGCAGCATGGGTGCATATGATCTCCACTGTTCTGATATTCCCTGCAAGTTTTAAAAGGGTTTTTAATGGCCTGCAATCCCTAAACTTATTGCATCAACAAGTCAAACTTTAGGAGGGTGGGTTTAACTTTTCATTCTTTTTAGGTACAATTGTAGGTAAGCATGACTAACACGCTGTGAGGGTATTGCAGGTACACGGTGTCAGCACCTTGGCTGCGTGTCAAAACCACACTCTCACATACTGCAAAGCTTCCCTTGTATCCTCGGCCTTATGCGGAACCGAGGACACTGCACCCACCAAAGGAAGCCTGGCTGCTGCCCCGGCCATGCCAACCAAGCCTGCAGTGGCCGGGCAGCTGTCGGGAGCTGTGCTTTGTGGGGCTGGGTTCTCCCCTCCGAGGCGGGCTGCCCACGGCGGGAAGGGCTGCTCCAGGGCCCAGCTCTCGGAGTACCGTACCTGGATGAGGCCCCGGCGGAGCAGCGCGGTGTGAACGCAGCCCGGCACCTCCGCTCGGAGCGACACCGAGCCGTTCCCGCTGCGGAGCCGCCAGCTCCCCCGCAGGCTGCGCACCTCCGGGCCGCCCGCGGCCACCGCCAGCGGCAACAGCAGCACCGGCAGCAGCTGCGCGGCGGGACCCATGGCGACGGCCGCCGTGAGCAGCCAGCTGGGGCGGTGCTTCTAGGGAAGGAAGGGAGGGAAGGGGAGGACTCCGGGGCTGCTGAGCGCGATGCAGCGCGGCTGCGCGCGGGGCCTGTCCCGGCCCTGAGCGCGGAACGCGAGCGGCAACGGCCGCGCTCCTGAGCCGGCTCCCGGCGCGGAACCCTGCCCCAAGGGTCGGCGAAAGGGCGGGCTGGTTTTCTTCTTTCCTCCAAGAGGCACGGCGGAGCAGTGATATGAGGGGCTCTAATACGGTTACGAATCTCTGAGATGCAACAAATGCACTCGGAGCGCTAGAAAACAGCAGGGAGGCGGGAAGAAATGAGGAAGAGCTGTGACAACACCGTTGTGGGCTCTCTCAATATTGGCTCCCCGAGTCGTGAGGCTTTTATATGGCCGCAGACTTCCACATCCTTTTTTTCCATAAAATTGCAGAGGCTTATAAAACCGTAACAAACGTCATGGAGATCTCAAAATACTGTGGTTTCCTCATTAAAGCAGAGCTGTGGATTTTGTTTATAAAAATTAAGTAAATTTATCTGTAAAAGGTCAGAAGCATCAGCGCCCAAGAAAGTCCGGTTTTCAAATCACACTGTAGCTTTCCTGTATGCCCTTGCTAGCTTAATCCCTTCATTCACAGCCCAAAAGCAGGAATTAAAGCAACAAGTTTTTAAAATAGCTCCGTGTGTAACACCCATGGTACTTCATGCTCTGTTCCCACCGCACCACGGGGTGCACGGCCGTCTAGCTCACCTCCATGAACTGGGAATGTTTCACGCCAGGCCCTCCAGCTGAAGCTGTGCAAGACAAGAACAGGAACACCAGAATTTTGTTTTAGCTCCTGGCTTTCACACACCTATTTCAGCATACTGTAAGAATCCACCCTAAATTTGCCTTTAAGGCATGACTGAACATGACCAACATGCCTATATATTTTTGATGCAGATCCTTCAGAGGTGACAACCCTTTGTTTCAATACAATATAAAAATGCCAGTCCTTCCATTCACCTACAATAAAAAGTGCACAGCCACAGGTAATTTTTTTTCATCTCTGAGAGCACAAGAGGGGATGCAGTTCTGGGAAATACTGACTCAAAGAGAGACAGTAGCTGATCTTTTTTTCTCTTTAAAAATTCTGTTTCAGCTTCAAGGATACCTGTGAAGCACACTGTTGGGCAGCAGAAGGCTGTGAAGAAACTTAGCTGTTAGAAAAGTTAGCATGTGTGTAATTTTAAGACAGAGTAAGCCACATTCAATATACTGACTAACTAAAATGCCGGTCTCATTTCAACTCCCAGCTGGTCCTTTAGTGAGATTGCCAAAAAAGGCTATCATCCTAGATTGAGTTACCCCAACTGGCTTTGCATGCTGTAGAATTCAGTCAAAATTAGTATCTCCTCACCTTTAATAGGGCAGACTATAAAATGATTATACATTAACAGTTGAAGGCCTTACTCTGTTTCTGTCCTCATCTGTCAATGAATAATGTTTTAAGGGCAATCAAACATTTCAGTGTTCTTTCCTTAAATTCACTGATCCAACACTAAAACCATTTAAACATTGTAGTGCTGATTGAGCAATCTTATAGGATATTATTTCTCAAGAAGCAGATTAACAGCTGTCAAAAAACAACTGCATTTTTTTTTAATAAATCTTTTCCAGCAAGTCACATGATAGGTTCCCAGTAAGAAGGAAGCTGCATTTCAAGATGTTTACTGTACTTCCGTGTTTTGCCCTTATTCTTTCTGCTTAAGACTGGCTGGAGCAACATACACACCAAAAAACCTCAACCTAAAAACAATGCTATAATTAAGTATTCTGAGAACATGCTGTTTCCTTGTTCGAGGCTTATAATTAAGTTAAACCATGTCTCGTTTTCATGTCCCAATTTTAGGGTTTGTTTTTTGTTTGTTTGATGGTATTTTTAAACAAATGACATTTTTGCTGTTTCAAGATACGGATTTTAAAGGCTGTGGTTTAATCTTTTCAAATCTTAAGACACAAAATAAGATAAACCAAGTACTTTCTTTTACTGTATACTATATTAACTCTTTCTGAAATACCACAAATTTAAGAGGTTATTACAATTCTTACTTTATGATACTGCAAACAGATTCTTTATCAACTAAGACAAAAAGCTGAAGGCAAAACCATGCCTTTGGCTCTATTAGAGTAAATTCAGAGCAGTTCCACTGTAGCTGCCCAAATTCTGCCATGTTAATCCAGAAGTCCTTTGTTTCCAAATGCTATGCAATCTCTATCATTACAACAGGCTGCTGCTATTTTCTCCTTCAAATTTTTGTTCAATGCATTCATGTAAAGGTTTTAGACAAAGAGGTTCTCACAGATTTGGATGCAGTACTTCAAGAAATTACTGCCCCCACCTGTCCACCCTGTACCATTCTTCTGCTGAAGGTAAACACCTCTGAAGCCAAACAGGACTTGTGTTCACAGCACTCCATATCAGGGCATGCTCTCTCTTTTGGTAACTGTGTGCTGCTGCAGATACCACCACCACAGACCACTTGTCAAAGATGCAAAGCAACTAAAGGATCATGTACTTTAGGGAATTTTTTACAGATGCAGCAATATCAGTGTATACATATTTGTATGAGTGTAAATACCTTCAGGCAGCACAGAATATCCATAAGAAGGTCTCACAGTTCTTCAACATGACACCAGACCTCTGTTTTCTGACTGCATCTGCAGAACAGAACCACTGTGCAGAACAGTTACTCTTCATGCTGGAGTAAAGCAGGGAGCTCTCCAGCTGTGGATTTCTAAAGGACATTATTCTGTACTTATCTTGAACTCCATCTAAAAGGACATTAAAAATAAAATGAGGAAGTAAATTAAGATTGCTTTTAGATGAGGATACTATTAATAGATCACTAGAAGAGAATATTGTTCTAGATTATCATGACCAAAATACAAAGTGACAATCTAAATGGTAGGCCTGAAGTTTTTTTCATAATTACAGCAAAGTCTCTAGGCCACTGCAAGGGGATTTCCTTAGCAAACAAAATTACCAACACTAACAATCATAAGTAATTAAAAAATAAGTATGTAGAAAGGAAGCTACTGCTCCAGGCAAATGCTGTAATGGAAGGGAAAAAGCAAAAAAAACCCACCCCATAATAATAATTTTAGAATTTCATAAACAGAAAAACAAGTGATGTCTTGAGTATAACCTTCAACTTCATCAGGCATGCTAGGGCAAAAGCCTGTCTTTGTATCTCTGCATAACATCTTGCTTTGAGATAAACTTAAACCAAAGGATTTAGGTGTCAGGTCACCATCTTCCAACAGAACAGGCACAAAAAGCCTAAGGATCTTCAAAGCCAGAATGGCCAGATTCCTAAAGTCATGTTATTTAGAAGGTGGAATTCCCACAGCTTTTATTTTCTTCATTTTATAAACAATTTTGAAGCAATCCTAATCTGTTTATAAAATTATGTAACAATGATCATTGCCATTTACCCTTTGTTTCATAAGCAGCAAAATCAGGGTCTTGTACGGTGCTGTCCAAGCTCCTCTTCAATTCTCATTAAAGCTTACTTCAAACATACTGATTCTCTGGGACTTACAGAAAATTAGTACAAATGCAGACATTATGAAACATGTTGCTTAGCCTTTCTTTGAGGCTTAAAACTAGACAGTCATCTGTGACTACAGTACAATGTACAATTTGTCCCTGAATGCCTAAAATGAAATCCCTCAACGTGGGTATCTGTAGGTAGCAAACTGTTTCCCCCATGACAGAAGTTTGAGAAGCTTCACTGAGCCTGTGTGCTTGGCACTTCACCAGCTGGGAGCAGGACATACCAGATAGATCACACTACATATGAAGCATACATCCAGCCTACTGTTTTAATGAATGTTTTCTGTGCAGGTGAGTATTAAGAGAATGTCAACAAAGATTTGTAGCTGATAAATTGGATGAGTAAACGTAATTGGATTTGGAGTTGCTGAAACAGCTGGGAGCTGCATTTCTTTTTCTAACTCAAGTGACTCCAAACAAACCACTGGGGCAGCAGGATCTCTGTTTCTCAGACCTTCAGTATGGCTAATGCACCTGGCTTCAGCACTAGGACAAACTCTGTCTCTTCACTTCTACCAAAATGACTCTAATGCAAGCATCAGGAAATATTCAAAGTAACTTTACTGAAAACTGTGGGTATTCGAGAGACACTTTTTTTCCCTCTTGAAAGAGTAATGATTATTTCATCACCTGTAAGAATTTCCAGAATTCTTAATCAACAAAGTCCTCACTGAATCAACTCAAGCCCCACTTAGGCAACAGCATAAGCCAAGAGCATGGCTACACAGGAAAAAATATTCACTTGTCTGAATGATTCCAGTGAAAACCCTTTTGCATAACAGAGCTACATCCTCATGCAGTCCAGGAAGCTACATGCCCTATCACTTGCTGCACTGGTACAAATGTCTCAGGAGTTACAGAAATTGACTCGGGCACATTCATGAAAAAGGCATATTTTAATATGGGCTGGGGTTTTTTTTCCAAATGACTTCATACATAAACAGCACTAAAAATACTAATTTATATATACACCCATCTGTTTAAAAAAAGGCATTATGTGCTTGATTCTCATGGCAACAAAAATGAAAAATACTGCAGTATACAAAGAGTACTGGAAGGATCTGAGAATATCTCAAATTGGAAAGGACTCACAAAGATAATCAAAAGTCCAAATCCCTTCTCCTTTCAGGACTGAATAAAATTAAGCCATATGACTAAAAGTAACATCCAGATGTTTTTTGAACTGTCAGGCTTGATGCTGTGACCATTTCCCAGGGGAGCCTGTTCCAGTGACTGATCAGTAAAGAACCTTCTCAGTAAAGAAACTTTTCCTAATGTCCAACCTGAACTTCCCTGACACACCTTCATTCCATTTCCTTGTGTCTTCTTATACTGTTGGACTAGATCTCCTGTTTTGGTAGTAGTCAGAATTTTAGCAGTCTGATATTTGCACTGGAAGAAGGGAAGGCAGGTAGTAGTTTTATGGCTAGAAACATTTTTAAAAGAGCCTTAGGCATTTGAAAACAGCCTTGTCTCTTCAGCTCAGTCCTTGGTGAAAGAAAGGCTCCTTCAAGGGGTGGCCATGGCTAAAAAGACTACTCACACACATTTTTGTTTACAGCAGAACTCTCAGCCCAGCAGATCTAAATAATCTGGTGCTCAAATTCGTCCCTATGCCTTTGATTGCTGCTACATATGTCACTGTTCCATGAAAAAACTCTTCTCACCACGAGGACTATAGATAAGCTCAAAGGCAATAGAAGCCTGTAGAGAGATTCTAAAAACCACGGGAGATCACTGCCTGGAATCAATCTCCTCCCAGATTGTTTCAGCAAGAGCAAAGATCTTCAGCTAGTCTGAACTAGTATATATCTAATGAAAGGACAAAAGATACCATGTAACTTCAACTAAACTTTGTATTAAACACTCAGCATACATTTTGATCTCTACAAAACATTTCACAGAAGTGACACAATATTCTGAAGGTATTTAAAGTTTTAATTAATGTGTTCAAGAGTGAACAGCCACCTAAGCTTTTGGCACTTTTTACATATTAGCAAAATAAACAGCATTCAGCAAACAATCATTTCCAAAGGTATGGCTTTCTGATGAAAGGGTTTCTTCATCACAGGAAGCTATCATGACTCCAGAATGTTATTAAGCATTTAAAAGGCTCAAGATGCAAAATTATCTTGAGTACTTATCTGTCAATAAAGGTTCTGTTATGTTGATTCTCTCAGCATGTTTTCAGTACAGTTTATCTACAGTGGTCATATTGACAAATACAGTTCTAAAGGCCTGGAAATGCCCTGACAAATTTCAGTCACACCAAAAAAATACTTTAAACTATTTTTAAAGATATTTTAGGCAATTCAGTCTCATGAAGTACTTCAATATGCCTAGCAAGTTGACAAGTAACTATTTTCCCACAATAATTACTCTATAGTCCTCCATACCTGGTCAGACACATGAAGGTTTACTTGGAGGACAGAAGGGTACAACTAAGCTTCTCCTGCCACCTCCTGCTTTCACAGTTAGCAGTGGACAGCTTAATGCTGACTTAAGAAAGTCACTGAACATCTTGGTGGTAGCTTGAATTTGGAGGCTTTTCAAGACCTCTTTTGTTGTGCTCTCTCATTAGCAAGCATGCTGATCCACTGTTTATCGTTCCAGCTTCCCGGCAATGACCCATGATTTTGTAACCACCAGCTATTACTGCTACTTCCTCCTAGCAGAACTCTTTGAGAAGAGCTTATCAGTTTGCTGCAGCTGGCTCAGAAAGTACAGCTGGCTGCCCTCTCCTCTATCCACACCCTAAATTATTCATGATGTGTCAGCATATGCTTCATGGGAATTTCTTTTTAAAACCTCAGTAAGGTTTACAACATTGAGCTTTCACCCTTCACTCTGTCTCTGTATATCTGCACTCCAGATTCCTAACCTTAATACACACATGACCTTTGTTTTACCTGTACTCATGTAACTTAAAAACTTAGGGAAGTTTCTAAATTTTTTTCATTATTTTTACAGGCTCACCTCCCAATGATCACTACTGCAGTGATAAAAGTAAAAAGTTTTGCTACCCCTTACCCTTTGGTCATGCTTTGCACTTCAAGAGGCATTCCTTGCTCTAGCAATTGTATAAAATTCTGGCTCATAAATTGGAAGCACTCAAAAAGTCTCCAGGCACTGCCTAGCTACGTCACGTGAAAGACATTCCCCATCAGATCAAGAAAGGCAACAAAGAGAAGCCCTATTCTAGCAGGGCAAGTCTATGTGGCAAAAACGAGTTCAGGTCTCTAAAGGGTGAAGACAAACATGGCTGGGGGGAAGAAAATAAGTTTAGGAGGGCTGATTGGTCAACTATAACCTGTTTCTGTATCTGGTCTCCTGCCCTGGGAATCAGAAATGTAGCTTGAGTTGAACAGCAAAGGGCAACTTCTCACCTTCCTTTTTTTGCCCCCTTCCAAACCCTTGTAAAGCACAGCATAATGCATGTGTAAGATATTAAGATGCCCCATCAGTCACATTATAAAAGGGGGGGAGGGGAGGGGAAGGCTGCTTCAAGTTAAATTTTGCATCCAAAAATTTCAAGGTAACTGCTCTATGCTCTTCCACAAACCTGTCTTTTTATGTTTCCACTCTGAAAATTTGGAACGTTTTTCTACATCAGTCTTACCAGTATTGGAAAGAGTATTATGTGCAAAAATATGATTCAGGGTTATCTGCATTTTCTCAAAGCTTTTTCTCATATAGTTAAGCAAAAAGAATGCTTTTTACTTCCCAGTTTATAAATAAATAGTTAAGGCTATGAAAATTCACATCCTTTGCACCAAAACAGTAATTGAGTGTGAAGTGCAGCACATACGATGAAGGAGAGGACAAAAAGAACTAAGTTAAGTAGTAGCAATCTACCTACCTCCTCTCTAATACAATTGCTTGTAATTGTGGGGAGATACCTTGAAGTGGTGCTTTCAATGAATTTGGAATGGATTCTCAGGAAACATAAATCATGTTGTAAACAAGAACTTCAAAAATATATCCTCGTGAAATAAAACTCAAACTGTAAAAACAGAGCAGTTACTACCACCAGCCAATAAAATCAGGGGATGACAATTCATTTACACAAGAAAGTTCTATCTCTTAATGCTGGTTAGACTCATCATCTGCCTTTGTGCTCTGGCAGCTCGTTACTGACCTTGGACCAGACAGACATGCTTGAGAGGTGCAGTACTTCAACTCTTCAGACACAGAGACTGAACACCACCCAGTCCCAAATATTAAATTCAATTCTTCAGCCAGGACTAATCCATTCTAGAGAATATCACTACTATGTTCCACTAAGTTTATTACCTGAGAACTATTACAATCACGAACAGTGATCCTCTCCTCAATGTTCTGAGTACAGGCACAAACCCTAGAACTTTATACAGAGATCTGGACCAACAAAAGCATTCCAAATCTTCCAATACAAAAAAGAATAAAATAATGGTTATATTGAATAGATCCTCCCATTACTGAGGTATCTGTGAATTAATTTTCAGCATTCACTGTCAGAGCACGATTAGCACCATGGCAAGTAATCTGCACACCTTGTTTTAGCAAGAGTATCCTTCCCCAAAGAATTAACAGCTTCACACTGAACAGTGATCTTTGCCAGAGCTTTGAAGATCTTCACTATTTAGCTTCACAAATTTGCCAGGAAGAAGGGTGTATAGACTCACATTAAGGTCTCTATATAAGGTTGCAAATTGCAGTTCCTCCTTCAGATCTCAAGACGATTACAGCTGCATGTTCAGTAGAAATCTGTGTTTCAGAACATTCTCTAGAAAACCCCAATACCCCACAAGACAAAAGCAAAACAAACAGAACAAAAAAAAAAACCCCAGGACTCATGACTGAAGAGTTTCGTTTTTGACTTGCATCAAAGACTGTAAGATAAGAAGTGCTGAGGCTTACCTGGCCAGAGGGGAAAAAACCCACCCAAAACAGCCTCGACTTAAAAATAAGCACAGGCTTCTCTTCTCAGCATACATGAAACTACCATAGTCAGTGTCTACAAATGCTTTCTAAGAGAACATCACCTGTTAGGCAGCTCTTCAAAACACAGGTAACAGCTTAATTTTTGCATTCCCTCTGATGAAACATGAGATCACATCTGAGACTAAACTTGAGTCAGAATTCCCATCCTTGAAAAAAGTAAAGGCATTTCAAAATTCTGTCTCCACAACCTTAGTCTGCCAAAGCACCTGGAGCAAAGCCAGCTGCCCAGCTCTACAGCTAGCATTCCTCCCATAAGGATAATGTTGTATCACCATCTTCTAAGCAACTGTTCATACTCTGCACGTTAAGTCTGTGATGGGACAATGCACAGATATAATGAAATTTAGGCAAAAGCCAGAATTACCTAATCTGCCGAACCTAGGACTCCTAAGTACAGAGCTTGATTATTCCTGCTTGAAGCTCCTGAAGGAGAATCAATCTCAGCAGAAGCCATTTAAAGAGAGAAGCCTACTCTTCCAGAGCACAGAACAACCCCAGAGATCAAAGATCAGTATTAAAAGCTGTTGAAAACCAATATACTCTGATCAACTGTGTCCCCGTTACAGCTTTGTCCCATCATGAAGTAAAATCCTTCACTGTTCGAAGAAGATACTGAAGTCTCACCAATACTTCTAATGCATAAGAAACAGCAACAACAACAAAAACCAAACAAACAAAAAAAAAACCCACCAAAAAGCCCCCAAACAAACAAAGGTATTTTGGGCAAACAAGGATGTTTACCAGAGAAATTTTCAAGTATTACTTTACACAAAGCTATCCTATCAAATTCACTGTTTTGCTTCTGGCACCTATCACTGTGAAGATTATGCCTGTCACCTCTTCTAACCTTCAAGGCAGACAGCTGCTAGAGAAATAGTTACAGCCCTTACTCTGCTTATCTGGAAGATACTGAACTCTTTCCCCCACAGCTGATTGACATTAAACCAACCACTGCAGTACAGAAAAAAGGCAACTTTGAACTATCCCTGCAGAAGACTGAATGCTTTCTTCTAAACGCACTGCAGACCAAAGTTACTGCAGATTTTACAGCTGCATTAACCAAGAATGCTAAGTCAGTTTGTGGACATCAGCTGAACCATCACAAACACCAGTTTAGGAACTGTTCTCCACTGAACACACATGCCTGCAAGAGCTTGTCTGTCTGCACTCTGGTTTTCCAGTTAAGGGTTATTGTGAATTGCTATTCTCTGTCAGGCTAAGATAGACACTTAAAATTACAATTTATCAACTATCTTATTCCAAATTATTTTGAAATGAGCTGCTTTTATACTAGAATGCATGAACTGACATTCACTTCACAGTAATACAGGCAGCTTATCTTTACCTTTTGTACCTTCCCTTTACATCATCTATTTACCCAGTTGTTTCCTGTGTTCCCATGCTTTCTCTGCATTGGTCCTGCATTGTTTCCCAAATACAAGCCCTCAGCCTAATACCTAAAGTATTTCAGCCACAATTCCATCTACCTTTTAAAATATGCAACTGCCTATCATGATCTGAATCTAACTGTTCTTCAATGTATACATACTTTATATTGAAGGCACTGGGGAAAAATACCATCCACTGAATGAATGACACCAAGAACCAAAGACCAGAAAGCAGGTAAATCCTATCAGTACCGTTGTTTTTGCAGTTGAAGGAATTAGTATAGTCTGTGTTCTCTAATAAATATATAAATAACCTTTATACCTTAAGTTCCTTTATTGATCATGCATTACCTCATCCCATTGTTCTAGTGCTGATTTGTTTAATTTAACTAAAGAGGGTTTTGTCTTAGCCTCATTTTCATGTATGAAACTACAAATGAATCAGGGAAAAAAAATTAAATTTTGGACAGCTATAAACACAACAAGAAATCTTCAGCTGAATTCCAACTATGCTTTAAGTTACTAGGAATATGTAAACTGAAGACTTTTGAATCACCATCCACATTAGATGGACCTAAAGTAGCTTCAGAAAATAATGCCTGTTAAATCATTATTTTTAATAGCAAAAAGGAGTTTGAAATAAAATAACTAGAGAGAAAAATTGAAGGGAGGCTGCAAAAAAGAATACAATGGAGTTATTTAGAACATTTCTGGCCGTGAGTGTTTAAACCCTCACGTTATCTGCTGATTAATGCAAACTCCTTTCTGCATAAGCAACTACCCAATCTAACAGGACTGGTACTATACGCCTGCACACCCATCTACTAACTGGTTGCCTTTTCATCATTTGCCAGTCTGTAGTTTCATGCCTCCAAAGCAACCAAAGCTTGCTGCTGTGCTCTGCTTAAAGCCAGACTTTTCAGAAAAAGTTAGCATGTCATCTTAATATAAAAATGACGGCAAAGTGCAACTGTGTAGAATGTTTTTACTAAACCATGCAAAAACGTGTGTATACTCATAACAAATACAGATGCTGTGTGCATCAGAAGACAGAAAGAGCAGAAAAATCCCTAGCCAATACTACAGAGCAAGTTTGGCCTGCATCCTGAAAAGACATTCTTTGTGCTTAAAACCACTCAAGGTTTTTCCACTGAAACTTGAACAAACTGACTGCAATCATGTTGTTAAATTCAAGCCCCAATATAGTAAGCAATCTTAAAAAAAATACTGCAGAAAGAACACTGTAGTTTCTTCCCTCGTTATGTCTTGGCTTGACATTTTGTTCTCTACAGTCACTTTCAAATAAAAGTCATTAAAAATAGATAGATTTTGTTTAATCTGCATTTTCTAGTATGGAGCTGACCCTTCTGAAACTATTACAGCATTTATTATGGCAAAAAAATACATATTTTACCACAGCTGGACAGGACAACTCAACATTTCCAAAACCATCACCTTTTATGTTAAGTTGAAATGGAAAAGCTTTTCACCCTCCCTATGTTCCAAAGGAACAAGATCCACTATGTAGTTTTTAGACTACCTGTGGTTTTGGTAGGTACTCACTGAGGTAACCACCAATTAAGCTTCTTTTTGGCATAAGTCTTAGAATTCGTCACCGTGTCCGTATTAGCTCCTGTCTACAAGCTCCTCCCCTTACCCCCCTGCTTGAACAGGAAGCCCAAATGTGACTCCTGCAGGAAGCCTTCACCAGATAGGACTGAGTTTGCTGCAAGGACTAAACACCTGCCATTTCCCTCTTCAAGATCTTCAGCATGCATCCAGAACATCTACAATCCATCCTCATTCTTTTATCAAAAGATACACTTGCTAATTACAAACAATTATTACAGTGGGAACATGACAGATGCAAAAAAGAAACAGGTTCTTGTCCAAACAAGATTTCCATCTTCCATGTAGTACTTTACTATTTCCTTCTTCCCTGATCCTTCATAATGCACACCTCATTGTGTTAACACCTGCTGCCTTACACCTCACAAAACATCTTCCTAGTTGATAATGTACGTGATTTCAGTGGCTGTGACTCCCACGACAAAGTAACAAGCATCAAATTAGCACAACTACAAAAAACAATTGATGGCGGCACATTTGTAAGCTTAAAAATATAAACTTTTACCTTAGTGGTAATGCTACTGGCAATTGCATTCTCATTTCCCAGCAAAATGGTGTAAGCTGGTTAGCAAAGCAGAAATGGACTGCAACTTCATCAATAAATTTCAGAAAGCAGTCATTGAAACATGTACTGCTGAAGAGAGCCCAAGCTTCTAAATTCCATGCCAACTAAACTTGAAAATTTCAAGTTCACTTTCATACTTTAGAACCAGAACAAACCATGTCCAAACTACATATTCAAATTTTTATAAAAATTAAGGTTTAACATTTATTTTACATCTAGCGTTCCACATCCATGTGGGGACAAGGAATCAGAATGTACATAACTATAAGCAGTGCAAAAGTGGTGCCAGTGAGAAGTCACAGATGCACAATAACGTGATAGTACAAGACTAGAGAAAATGAAGCTATGGATGTTAAGAATGGAGACCAAAAAGATTAAACAAGGAAAAATAAGAAGGAAGAGGGGAGGAAAGAGTCGGATGTTTAATAATGCCCTTGTTGCTGAAAGATAAACTAATGGCACAAGACAATGTTTCTTGTAGAACAAAAATCCAATAGCAATGAGTCTTTATTCACGTTTAGTCACCTGACATGAAGAAAGTGTCTGTTGCATTAAAATAGTCATTAATGTAAATGGCAGCATGGCTGAACAAGTCCTTTTCAATGGTAACGAACATCCCACATAGTAAAGTCACTTCAACACAGCCTCATGACAATTCCCACATCAAAACAGTACTTTATTTTATAATTTTTTTTGCCTCATCATTACCCCCCACATTAAGATCTTTCAGTTGTCAAGTGTACAAGGTGAAGAAAAAGGTTCTCAGTCAGCAAACACAGGTGCATCAGGAAGTATGTCCACAACACACCACTTCAGATCTGCTGGGTCCCAAGTCCATCCTCGAACGCTGGGCTCCCAGCACCAAGTGCAGCCCCCTACTATGGCTACACAACTATGTTAGCTTATTAATTCTGCATCCACCAGGCCGAGCAATGTGCCAACCTGCAACAGACTGAGCATTAGAACTGAAAATGGCAGAAGAGTCACTCTATTGAACTTTACATCATTATTTGATGTTAAACAATGAGGCAAATGCCAACAGTACATACAAAAACCAGCTTTGCTTTTACAAAAGATTTTGTTTCCCATATTGATTAATCCAGGCAGCTAACTCATTGGTTTATGCAACTTTATTGAAGAAAATAAATCAATTACTAGTAGAGCTATTAGTTGATCACTCATCCATTGACAACTTGCATCATTTATTCAGTGCTATATTAAACAGTGTTTTGGAAGACAGATTAACTAATAGCTCCAAGCCTCCTAACAAAATTTAAATGAATTACAAAAATGTTCTTAAACCCTATTTTGGAATACAAGGGATGTTTGACTTCCAATTTCCATTCTCTGTAAAACAAGAACTGGTCATTCCTTTATTGACATGCATAAGATACATCACATTTTCTGTTCTGCTGATGCTATAGATTCAGTACCAATTCTCCAGACACATCAGTTATGAGCAAAAGTATATAATAAAACCTCAGTTCTCTAACACTGGAAGGTTTTGGAACAAGATGGATGTTGCTACAGCAATGTTACTTCTTTGATGGGAGAAAACTGAACATCCATCTCCCCTCCCCCTTCAGGTGGTATCTTCAGTATCTGTTAGAGCAGTGAGGAATGTTTGTTTTTTATCTCATAACCAAGATAGAATGAAGACATTGGCCACATAATACACATGCTCCATTAAAAAAAATTCTGAATCTTGGGCAATTGTTCTTGTGTAACTACTTTACAGATTCTAAAAGCAGTTATTGTCCAAAGCTGGAAGAACTAAAGTCTTCTCAGATGAGCATGTGCATGAATGGAAGGAGGTAAACAAAAAAATAAAAAAGATGAGGTCTGATAGGGGAGCAGCCGGATAAGAAAATCAAAAAAGGAACAGTAATTTAAAGTTTATTCCAGCTATAATGCAGGTTATTCTGACTTTAAGGTAGCATCACATGGCATACTTCTGAGTCCATTCCCGAGATATTCTGTTGTACCTGTAGACAAAACCAGGAACTGAATTAACATCAGCATGAAAATTACAAGTTCCCAAGCAGTTTATGATTAAATATAATCTTATTCCCATCTCTCTATTCTCTTTACACTGTGAGAAGTCTCCTTCTGTACCAAGACATACTTGAACTCAAAAAACTGAACAATTCCCTCCCTACACCAATTAGGATAGATATTCTCTAGTTTTTAGGAAAAGCTTTAAATTCAAGACAAGCAAATTTGCTAGAAGTCTGTTATTTAAAAAATGACTGAAAGAGAAGGAATAGAGACTATCTGGGATGGAATAAACAAGGCAAGTATTTTGAATATTGTTCTTAGGTTAAGATTACAGTATGTCCCATGCCATAAGTAAAGATTATTTGGTTAATAATACTACTGGATACAAAATGTCAAATTTCCAATTTTAAAGAAAAAGTAAACATTTCATTGCATTGAATATTCTTTTACACAAATATACTACTCAAAATTTTAAAAAGACATTAAAAGACTATTTAAAGTACACTACTTCCACAGGAACTGACAATTAGTTAACACTTAACTCCATGCTTGTCAGTAAGAAGTTAATTATTAACTATACAAGCAGAATATAATCCCCATATATTTACTAGTTTATATGTGGAAGACAGACACTGCTGATTAAAAATAGTTGAAATTTGGATTGTCTGAATTCACTCATGTCTATATGTGAGGTTGTGCTACAGGGCATCTCTTTGAAACAAATTCTGACAAAATCTGGGTAAATACTTACCAGAACCAGTTGACAACCTGGCTCAGAACTCAGTAATTACTTCATACTAACTTTTTTTTGGGGGGGGGCATGCAAGAGTAGTATCTGTGAGAAACAGTGACTAGCCAATACACTACACGCTAACCACAGATCAAGCTGTTAAATTTCCACGTTCAGGAACTGGTGCATCCATTATCTGTTAGTTAATCCAGTGTCTTAGAGCATGCAGCACCCAAGTGCTGACAAATTTCCATTCTGTTAAATGCACCATAATTTGCAAATATTCTTACCCTACAGCATAGCGTATTTCTCTGTCCACTCTCTTGCTAACCTATTGTACCTAATTGGACAAATATATTTAGCATTAATATATATAAAACCCCCAAAATCTGCTTCATGTAACTCTATCTGTGCAGAATGTTAAAGATACCTAAGGAAAATAAAGTTGTTGCAACCACAGATGGGGAAAGAAGTTCTGCTGCCCATTTTCAAGGGAAGAACCAAAAATTTAAGGCCAAGCTGCTGCTGAACAAAGGCATCAAAACAACAAAAAACCTATTTTTCTCATTATGAAGATCTAACTAGATTTATGCATGGTAAGCAAAAAAAGAAAAAAAAAGACCATATATATGTATACTGTAAAATATTTCCACGCATGTGAGAAAAAGCTAAGTCTCTTTCACCCACAACTTCAAAGATGCTAAGTTCCTTTGGTTTTAAATTATGCACTACTCACTTCTTTGACACACAAGTTTTCTCCATCTCAGATCTTCACAAAAGGCTCACTGAATACAACAGCTGTCTGACAATGCACTCTTACAGTGTGTTAAAATACAAGTCTTCTACAATTCTGTACTTACTTGTCTCTGTCTGTTTTATAGATACGTGCAATCTCTGGCACTAGTGGGTCATCTGGATTTGGATCACATAACAGTGAACAAATGGATAAGAGAACTGTTTAAAAAAAAAAAAAGCATTCTCAATAGCAAAACAGGAATGGCAGTCTCAGAAACAATGGAGCATGGATCTCTACATTAGCACAATGTCGTCACAGGACAGAACCTAAGAAGTATTTTCTGGATAAGCAGCCAACATAAATTCATAACCCACTCTTAAGTAAAAAGCCCAGACTAACTTAAAGGCCTGTAAGAACTATTTGCTTCCTATTTCCCAATACTTACAGCTGTCAGTACACACACGAGAACAGCACTGTTGTCCCCTACACTATGATGTAACATAGCAGCCAACAAAAGCACATTATGTACTCTGATGAACAGCATATTCATGGTTCTTACCACTAAAACTAGAAAATCCTCAAATTTAAGTTTTTAGTTTTAAATCAGACTGAATCCTTCATTTGTTGTACATAAGGCAAGAATATCCTGGTCCACACTGATAGAACTACACACGTTGTAAAAAACTCAGTAACACTGTTGTAGGCAACTGTGAGGACTTAATCTTCTACTCTCACAGAAGCTCTAGAAGAAAATAGTGAAGCATAAAATATAGGGAATCCACATTCAAATAACAAACTGACTGTTTGGACAGATAGGAATTACAAGTTCTATAGACAAAAGGGCACTTTGAGGGATCTTAAAGCCACAGTGACCAGTGCCTTTGAGGTGAAACAATTTGATCATCACGAAAATATTTGAGAATTATCTGTTATTTACTGTAGTAAAATGAGGAAAGCCACAAATCTTCTCTTTCAATACAGGATCAATTCATCATGAAGCAGGATCAGTAAACTTAGTTCATGAAGTAATGTAATGCAATGCCAGTGCACTGTAGTAGAAAGCAGTATGTATTAATAACAGGTTTATTCATCTAGCACAGATATGCCAATAGAATTATGTATGTAATTCTAGGCAGGAGGAAAAATTATGTAAATTTCAGTATTAAAAACTGACTTTAAATTCATCTTCCATTTAATATGCACATGTATCTACATGGGCAGCTCCAAACAAAACAGTTTCTCAGCCTTAGCTCGAATACCTCAACACAAGCCTATTTCAATCCAAATGCCAGCAAATTCCTCTGGGCCCAAGCTGGTAAACTCTGCTAAGAATATTGAAGCAAGTAAGTGGCCAGACAAGGCCTTAAACAGAAATAAAGGAGAAAGTGTTAGAAAAAAAAATATATATTAAAAATGCAGTATCAAACTGGCAAAACAGAGGCTTGAATGAGGAAGGGAAGTTAAGGGAAATCAAAGAGATGGGCAAGAACTTAACATAATCAAAGCTAAAAGCACGGTATTCAAACAAGATGAAAAAATTTCTCCTTCACATAAGTTACCTTTAGAAATAGTTAAAGCAGGAGACCACTGTGATCTTAGAATATCAAGACAAATGCTGCCATTACTGTTAATATTTGGATGATAGATTCTTGTTGTAAATGCAACCTGCAACAAAAAAACAAAGAAATGAAGACTGCATTTGGGTCTATGACAATAACTGTACCCGTTCTTCTCAGTCAAGCTGTCAGTCAATTCAATTTACTCTAAAAGATAAGGATTAAGCAGTTAAACTGCATCAAATTCAGGGAAATGCACCCAAGCCACAAGCTCTGAGTCTCCCACTACCAGACATTATTTCAAACAGAGAGAGGCCAAGTATGAGTGTGCTAATCCCAGCTGCTTTTCATGAAGACACTCAACAGTAGTGCTTAAACTAAAGTAGTAACACTGCTGTCACAGAGCTAAGAAACTTCCAACCCTGCAGTCACTCCAAGGGCATGCCTTCATATTGACTGAAAACTGGAATACAAAGCTAGTGGCTGATAAAGCTAACAAGAAAGAGCACCTTTTGCAATTACTGCCAAACTCTCAACAAATAACCCTTTCACTTGATTTTAGGCACTCGGCAAGTAAATCCCTACCCACAGTGTCATATTCCTACAGACCAATCCCAACAGCTACACTAATACTTAACAGTCCCCTCGGCAAGAATTCTATCATAGTAACACAAAGCTAATAAAAAGTTCTCCTGTCAATTAAGAAAACCAGAAATTAATCCAAATATTTCAAGACATTTGGAATTCACACACATGGATTTGCTCATAAAGAATATGCTAACACACCCATTCCTGTGGTAGTCAGAATGAGACCCAGATATCTAACAGATCATAACAATGCCTGAAAAGAAGTGAGAACTTGACAATACTACAGTACAGAGGCTGACAATTTCTGTCCTGTACACAGTTCTTTAAAAAGCACTAATTTCACAAATGAGACAGCAATACTTACCTTAGGTGGTTTGAATGGGTAGTCTGTGGGAAAGTGAATTGTCAGGAAGAATACACCACCCTGATATGGACTGTCGTTCTGTCAAAGCAAACAAATAATTCTCCTATCACCATCTTTAAATATCACTGAAGATCTTGTTTTTAAATAAATGGAGAGGAAATTTGTTTAAACCAAAATGTTTAATCCACCAATACAACTGAGACATAATTGAACTTTAATTCTTACTTCCTAAGCTGAGTAATACAGAACACATACACGTCACTTTCCCTGTGGACCTCTCCAAGCAAATGCATCATAAAACCCAGCAGCTCTAGCAATCCACTCAGGACTACAGGGCAAAAGCATTCAAATGCTTCTAAGACAGCCTCGAGAAGTACTGTTAACAGAGTGGGGGTCCCATCAGATTCAAAAACCTCCTCTTCTGTGCTTGGAGCTTATTTATTATGACCACCCAAGTTTAGAGTGGCCACAGATTCCCATTCCCTCCTAAATTCTGTCCTTAGCTTCAGCCCTGCAGAAAACCTATGAGTACACAGCTAGATCCTTATTCCTTGAAAATGACCCCAACAAAAACCTTCAACCACCCATCCTACCAGCACAACCAAATAGACAAAACAATAATCATAATTCAAGTGAATTTTTCCTCTTTTTCTGTATTAGAAATTCACTGTAATCTATTATGAGTGTATTTTACATTTCCCTGCTCCAAGGAAAGAATTAGTGGAATAATTCATTCAGGTGTCAACTACAAGCAGTAAAACAACATGTGGAAGTAAAAAAGATGATAGTAAGGAGAAGAAAAAACTGGAGTGACTAAATAGGGATTGTATAAGCTAGTAGTTACAAGAAGAAAGAAGCAAAGGTTTTTACTCAAAATTACAACTAAATTTCTGAAACAGAGCTAACCATTTCATTGTTTAACCTGAAGAATACTTTGCTATTAATTCTGGACTCAGGGCTAGGGAAAATGAATTTGAGGCATACACAGTACACTTCTGCATTATTTGTAAATTAAATTATCATCTTAATTGCAAAAAACATTTCACCAATGTAAGAAAGGAACTATGTACTACTTAAATACTAGAAAATAAAAATCTGCAACAAGACAAGACAGGGGACTCAAATCTTCAACATGTAGGATATACCTTAATCCCATCTCTGATGAAACCTAATGATCAAGATATAACCTCTTGGTTATGGTCAATAGATACCATATGAGGCCTTGAGGAGCCAAAAAATACCAATCTTTTCACCGGACATATTCTGGGGATACATTTTATCAATAACAAACTCCTCCTTAAAATCTGTTAAAACAAAGCATTCTCTTATACACCTATCCAGGAAAACCACAATATCCTATTGCAAAGATTGAAGACCAGATGATTGGTTCTATAATCTCTGTCTGTTATGAAAGGCAGCACCACAACAGCACTAGAACTACTAACACCACACTGACACACTTCTGTCAGGATACTGTCCAATCTGGAAACAGTATTGCAGACCTTCTGACACCACGAAAACCACATGGGGAAAAAAGGAGCTGTAAGTTATTAAACCACAAAGGAAAACTAAAAATAATAATCCAAATTTAAATTCAACCAGTGTTTAATACCTTGTGACCCTGCAGACACTAGCCACATAGAATCATCATACCCAGTGCAGTGCCCAACGCTCCTTGCCATTTAAGCATGAATACAGCTATTGAACAATTCTATCTCTTTGAGGTACCTAGTTACAACCAATGATGACCAGGTACTTCAGGATGAAGAGACATTTTTCAGTCCAGTGAATCTCTAATAACACACTTGTAGCTATATATAAAGCCAGGGTCATTCAGCATCACTGATACTGAATTCCTACTTCATAGCCTCACCAAAGGCTTGTCTTCACAAGTTACAGAAGGTTTTGTCTTCTAAATACTGGTAACCAGAAAACTTTAGATGTGAATAGCTTCCAGGTTGTTTTCAACAAAAGCAAACTTTTGGCTTCCTTAATGAGGAAGAAGTCCCATTCAGGATTCAAATGCTTACTGAACATTTAACACCAACTTTTTTTTTCTCCAGTCATAACTGAAACTTCTCATTTCAGTGATTATTCCCCTTTCTATTCCTTCAAGTATTTAAGATCTCAGCATTACAACACCAGACCAAATAAGGATTCCCTTCTAAGATCCACACAAACACATCCCAACTAACTCGTAACAGCAGTACCAGGTCCTAGTACAAAGTTCATGCTAGATTAAAACCTTAGAAAATGTTAAATGCAAACAAAGTTTCTAGATATTAAGTAATAATATCTAACATTGCTCTAGAGATTATTTCAGCTGAAATACATGTCCTCATAAATATACCACAACAACAAAATAACTGGTGGACTTTTCTCCTCCCTCATTCTCCTTTACTGTAATGAAGACATCTATAACTTAAGTCAGTGAAGGAGAGTTAACAAAAGTATACCTTTTAAAAACAAACAAACAAACAAACCAACCCCCCGAACAGTTTTCTCCTCATCAGGAGCTACTCATTTAATATTACATCACAAGAATTAGAATACTTACAGGTCCCATAATTGTGGCTTGCCAATGAAACACTACAAAAGAAAAACTCTGCATTATTATCTAGGCATGATATGCTTTGAGTCAGCAGAACAAAACATAAAACTTGAAGTTACTTACTGTCATCTCCAACAGGACCTGCTGAACACTGTGCTGGAGGATCACGGGCTAAGTCACTAAGTTCCTTTAAGAAAACAAAAACAAAACCAGTAATTTTCACTTCATATCTAGCGAAAACTTTTAACAGTTTTTCCATATACAAGCCCAGAAGAATGTGCAATTAATAACTCTTAAGAACCACTGTATCAGTATCAAAAATGTCTGTAATAGACAAAGGAGCACTGAAGCCAGCTATAATGACTATGTCTTTCCAAATTTATGCACGTCTCTACTGTGAAAACACTCCTGCAGAAGAAATAAGCAGGACACAAAGCCTTAAGCTGCCAAAGTCTGATCACTTTTTGATCAGGATTTACAAGGACTCAGTCTTAGCTAGAGAAGCCTGAAGTGAGAGAAAACTGTTGGTGAGTCTTCATGAAACAGGAAGCACTCTGTATGTAACATCTGACATTAGAACTAAGAACAGCAAGAAAAAAACCCATACAAACTTGGTTTCACTTTACCCACTACCACCATTAGGGATGTACCTCACAAAGATCAAAACAGACAAGAAAATTCAAGAATCTCACAAGTGCTGTAGTCAGGCAAAATACCTGTATTTGTTATTTTTAACTTTACATTTAAGACAATTATGCCTTTAAAAATTACTGAACTGCAGAAACAGTTCCCTCTCTCCCCCATTACAGAGCAATGGAAACAGATATTTCAGATGGAGAATTCCTTGTGCAGTAACAATACCGCTGTGAGGAAACCACGACGCTCTCCATTAAATTGTTTTAATGCTCCACAAGTCATTTGTTTGGACACTGTCTTAAAATTAAATTTATACTTTCAGTTGAAGCATGTAACAACCACCTTCTTTCCCCTGCTCCCTTGAATCTAAAAAGGGCTTCTATAGATAAATCTGCACTTGTCAAGGTATCTACAAGTCTTGAGAAAAGGCATAATATTCAGCCCCTCTTTCATACATTAACAGTTTCACTCAAGTTGTTGGTTCTTTCTCCTGCAAGTCTATGCAAGCCATTCAGCCAAGAACTTTGTCACACATTTAAGAAAGCCAGGCATACCTATTATGCTGGAAACACATGCATATTTGGACCAGACAGCTAACTCTTGCCTGGGAAGATCCTAATGTACATCCTTTAAGTTTCACAAACTCAGCACTTCATAAAAATTTACTAAGTATAAGCCAACACAAAATGAGGAAAAAAAAACAACTTATGTTTCTTGTAACATAAACACTTGCTCTTTGGTAAGGTGATAGCTCCTGCAAACGCAGAAAGAGTAACACCACTTCAACATGTGCAAGTCCATACATTTTAAAAAACCCACCCCAATTACAGATGCACAACCAAACACCCCCCAGCAAACAACAAAACCACATCACCCAAAGCCCACAACAATCCCCTTCCCTACAGACACCAAGAAAATTTAGTCCCAGATTTCCCCTCCGTACACGTGTTAATTCTGATGAATTTTCCAATTAATAATATTTCCATTTTGCACTAGCATCTGAATGTTTTACAAAATGAAATCGTATCAGTTTTGATAAGCAATGGCACAATGAAGCTAATAGTACAGCTCATTTCACTGCTGCTGTTTGTAGAATTGTGGGCAACAGCTCTTTCCTCACAGTACCATCACAGTAAGTACATTTAGAAGGCATTTTGCTACACTCTCCAGATATTACTGGGGGGCCCAATGATAGACTTATTTCTGCCATTTAGTATCACTTCTTCGGTCCATATGTTCATTAACCTCCAGAAAAAATTGTTAACTTCGATTTATGTTATCCATGTAAAGGCAAACAATAAATGTAGAAGCAGCTTCTGATAGAAAGGGGGGTTTTTTTTAAATTTTCAGGGCATTTTTTTTCCATTTAACAAATACAGCAGGTTTTGTTAGTCAGGCTCATTTCCCATTGAAATGTATTTTCCAGTTCCAAGAATGATCAATCATTTCCAAAATCTAAGTGGAAAAAAGATATCATGTCCCTTGAAGTAAGCTGCAGCAACAAAGCAGAAGGACACAAATGTTATTATTTTAATGCAGTAGTACAGTTATTGCTGGATTTATTCAACAGTGGAAGTACATTTAGACCCTTGAGGGGTTTTTTAACTATCACAGAGACTAAGAACTATGAAAAAGCTCTTCATGCCATTTATGAAAATTATAAAACTGAGTAGCACGAAGACAAGGATGAGAAAAGATCAGCATAACATGGACTGTCAGAGATATGTGCATTAGACTAGAGAGGTCTTCAAAAGGTACCAGTATCTTCAGAGAAACAAGAATTCAGTACTCAAGAGAAAAATAGTTGTTTTACCACAGCAGGAAAATTAGTAATTCAACATCAATAATTCAACCAGGAAAAGTAATTGCAGATGTAAGACATACATTAAATTTAGTAAGTTCCAGTGAAACACTGGTGCAAAAAACCCATTAGTAATACTAAAAAAAATTTAAAAGCTGAAACAAATGAGTTTCAATATTCCAGACTCCAATCATTTCAAAATTTATGTCTATACTCCTTTTCACTACTTGAACTGCTCAAGGTAACAAAGTAGCAGTGAACTTCATTAACAAAGGACTAAAGTTTTGTCTGGTCTTAAACACTTTGGTTAAAAAAAACCCTAACTGTGCTAATCAAAGCGGCCCAATGTACAGATAATTCTGGGAACAAATGATACACCAGTTGGCATTTCATCCACAGAGCAAGTAATTCACCCACTAAATTTGGGGAAAGAAAGCTGAGGTGGCATGTGCTCCTGTATTTGCTTCTCCAGGGTACTACAGTCAGAAAGTCTGTAGTAAAGCTGTTTGCTTCAGCAGAGTGTGAAGGGCTGTAGAAGAACTTGGGGAAACATGAAGCAAACCCTGGTTCACAGAAACACCAGACCAACTTCAGCTCTCTGTTCTGTGACACTTCACATCTTACACAAAGAGGGGACGCTTTCTGCAACAAGGGAGTGGAAAGTTCTGAGTAACTTTAAAAAGTACCTCCTTCTGAAAGCTACAACTCTACTGATCACAACAGGCAAACTGGAATAACTGGAAATTGAACAAGCAGAGGCACGTGGGCTGTGAGATCTGGAGTGCAGCTGAAGCATTTTGTTCATGGAAAGGAAGGAGTCCTTTTTTTTTTTTAAAGCTTCCCACTCAGCAATATAAATACAAACCTACTTTCTCAGCTTAGCAATCAAGAGTAATGATTTTATAACAAATTAATATTTAATATTTTTACATGTAAGAGCTTTCTGCTTCTCATATTCCCTCTACTGTACATACTTCTCCAACTTTGCTTCTTTTTGTTAGCATGGTTTCAGTAGTGTTTTCCCTTTCTCAAGAGGTATTAAACTATATCCCAAATTTCCTTAAAAATTCCCGAAGTGGAACACACATTTTCCTGAAATTGGTTGCTACAGTTTTTCACTTTAGATGTGGCTGAAAAGAAAAACCAAAACAAAACTCCCATGCAGCAAATGTGAAAGACTTTACATAGAAACAATAAACCAAATCTGGTGAGGAGTGACACACTATGCACCTATTGGAAAGGATTAGTCTTGAATTACAACAGTGACCAGCAGTCTCTGTCACTGCCAGAAGTTTCCGGTGCAGCTCCAGCATTTCACCATTTCTGTGTCCCAGTTTCCAAATATAAAGTGTGATCGTTCCTGCCTCTCCGCAAGGATGGTTAGTCACTCACCATTTTACAGACCAGAACACCGTTAAAAGAGTGAGCACCAATGCTGCTGTTAGAGGACAACAGCAATGGTAACACAGACAAGGAGCAATACCATGTACAGGTCTGCAACAGAGTTTTGGAAAACTGAGATCAATAGAAAGAGAGCAGCAGTACCCATCACTGCGACAGATCTGCCCTAACACAAATTCAGCACCGCTGTCTTTTGCCAGTTTCACATTAGGTTTCTAGCAAGATTCACTGAATTCCATTTTTTATCTCCTCTTTCACTATACGTTTATCAGAAAGCTAACAAAAAAACTGCACTCCAGTACTTTCAAGGGAAAAAAAGCTTATAAGAAAGCTAACTAACCTGGCTTGTTTTGCAGCAATTTAATCATAACTAACACAGAAAATACGGCTTAAGCTTAAAGTGAGGATTTGAAACTTTGACGTATGAGTGCAAATGCAGGACTACGATCCTATAATAAAACCAGAAGTATCTTTCTTTTCTTGACAGAAAAGCTGCTTAAAAAATCCCTCAAACAACTCCTCTCTACCAGCTATTTAAAAGATTACAGAAGCCAATTAAAGAATGAAGAAACTTTAAAGACTGACAAAGGATATCTCAGTCAAATATGCACAAACAAGAAAACAAGATTTCAGGTCCCAGAAAATTCTGTAAGAAATGACAGCCTGGTGCCTACCAAGCTGCATTCTTGCAAGGTACCAAATAATGCAGCATCTGCACCAGTTTCTTCCCATTCATCAGATTCCACAGTCCCTGTGGCACAGCTACTTTTTTTTAGTTTAAGCTGGAAATAGCCAGGCCTTACTTTTAATGATAGTAACAGCTGACTTAAACACAGTGACAGAAGATCACTCCTACCAGAATGACTGAAGATTGTCCTCCACGGGCCTGAACTCACAGTTACACTGAATATTGGTTCACAAGTATTTGTTAAAATTACATATTGCAGCTTTCTGGTTTGTACCCAAGAAAGCACAGAGGGGTTAATTTGCTTTACATTTCCAGAAAATAACTTTGAGGACATAAAAAGTAATATGCAGTTAAATCAGAAGTTAAAAACATAAATCAACAAACCACAACACAAAGAAAACCCAAACAATAACCCACAACACACACAAAACCCACCTCTCAAAACCGAGAAAAATCCCAATCCAGCCAAAAAACAGGACGAAGGGAAAAAAGAACACTTAGGCCAATCAAAAAATCAACATTTATTAACTTGACTGCTAGTCTAATGATGTGTAAAACAGGATATTTCAAACTCTAGGCAACCAAAAATTCATCACTGCATTGGTCTTACTCATTAGCTCACAGCTGAAAACAGCTTTAAAAAAGAAGGAAGGATTGGAAGCAGCTATAAAGGGAGGGGAAGAACATTTAAGCCTGTTTGAAGATTAAGAAGTGTCAAGCAGCAAAGAACTACTGCCTCATCCCACACACCTGCATTTGAAACATTTGTTTCAGCATGGTAATTAATTACACCTGCAAGCAGAAAATAACAGTTTGTAAGGACACTGAACGTGGATTTCTAAGCTGAGTAAGAAAGCAATGGCATAACAAACATCACAAAACAAACGTAACCAGCACAAAACTATCAGTTTCACACAAGCTGGCCTTCTGGCAAATAATAAATAGATAAAAGCAATGTGTAATGGCAGTGCAAGATACAGAAAGAGGTAGGTTCCTCTTGATTAAAAAAGGACATTAGAGCAACTATGCAGAGAAAACACATGAAAAGCAGTCACAGAAAACAGCAAGGACAAAAAGCACAGAAAGGTTTTTAAGAAACTCAAAACACAGCTAGGAATGTAACAGTTGTGATTCTCCTGATTTTGATTATTCTGCTTCTATCTTTCATGGTTCTCCCTTCAGTCCTTAGTACTGGATTTTTCAGCCTACACCCCACATATTGTTTGCACAGTGTCTAGCCATAATACCATCATGGTATAAAAAAGATAAACATTTAAATATTCATGTTTTAAGCCTTGCACTCAAGGAAGGAAATACCAGACTGCTGTGCCACTGTAATTAAATCACTTGGTGTACTTGGACTGTGATACAAACTACTCAGGTGACTACCTACTATCTCTTCAAACAACATAGCTTTCAGTACACAAGCCCTTTGTGAATGAGAGTATTGTCTACAGCTGTTCTCATCTCTTCTGAAATCTGGAAGGTGTACAATGCAGGTAATGGTTTTGGGGAAATTTCAGTTACTGCAACTAAAATGTGTCTCTATTTATTCCAATGTTTTGCAGAGTAGTTGGACAGATCCAACTGGAAAAGGAATGCAGTCACAGACTTGGCTTTCCTGGTCACTCCCTAAAGGTTTTCAGAAAAAACTTTTTAAAAAATGTGGCAACGACACACCTGTGGCTGTGCTTTGAACTCAAAAGTACAGTTTGTTTCCCCTAAAGTAACCAAAACCACAGAAGTTGTTTTACTCAAGATGGAGAAAATCTGACTGCTTAACACACATAAATTCTGAGGTGTTATAACAATCACCATACCCTGAAAACAGCAGAGCGTATTAAAACACACCAATGCTCAATGTAGAGGACTGTATACATTGGCTAAAGTACATTGAAGGGTCAAGTGTGAAGTGACGTAGACTCTTACTGGTTAAGTACAGAGTCATTCAGTGATAGCTGTGTATTTTAATTCTACCATTTCCAAGCTTTTGAATATTGGACACTGAAACTTAGCATGCCTTTTCCCTCGGGAGTTTTTTTCCTGCGAGAACCACAGTAATCTTTGGTTCTGTAACCCAGGACTACAATGCAGCCCCCAAAGAAAAGGATAACTAGTATAAACATGCCACATGAGAGACACCCTGCACCTAGCTAAATTAAACAGAATGACTAGGAAACAAAGGGGCAGATGAAACTCAGTACAGACAAATGTGAACTGATGCAGCTGGAAAGAAGTTTATACTCGAAGTAGGGCACTCCACCCTAATGGCTACCTCTCAGAAATGTGATTTGGGCATTTGTGCTAGACATTTTCACACAAATGCTGGCTTAATATTCCTTAGATGCTGGAGTTTGGCAGCATTACGCAATAATCTCGCAACACGCTGCCCTTCAGCTTGTTGAGGGCACAGTAACTTAGAGCAGAACCTCAGCCACCAACATCTGACACATAACCAGAAGCGGCACCTGTACACCCTGCACTCCATGTGACACAAGAATCACAGAGTATGCCAAGACTACACAAACAACAACTTTGGAGACTGGCAGTGTGCAGGACAAGGTTTTGTAGAAATGACAAGTGGCCTCAATGGGGCACAACATCAGTCAGCCTCCACTTTCTGAAAAGCTACAAGAATTCTCCATGTTCTCAGAAAAACAAGGACCATGTAACAGAAAGTTACCAAATTAGTATACTAACAAGTAACACCATGTCTGTAATCAGCATGGTGAATTCACCGTTTAGCAGTAGCTTAATATAGTATTCTGAAATGTATTAATTAAGCTAACAAACTCTGAAAATCAGCTCTCCTTCTAAAAAACTGTCTTGACGTTCACCACTCCATATTTTGTATGAATACAAAGATGCATGTGAAAGTTATTACAATACACCATAGGGGTATATGCTGTGGACACAACTATGTGGGATTGACTACGCTGCCTCAGCTACAGCATACAGTTACCCTGTCATATGATGCTATTTCTGTAAGTACCCTACATAACCATTCTAAGGGCCAGTCTGTAGGATTAGGTACAGTTACACACAAGATGAACTCACACCAAGACAACAGTGTAAAAAAGTAAACCAACTACCACCAAAACAGAACACAAACTATCTGGAGTACAATTGCTCTTACAGTTAAGTTCCACCTCAGCTATCTAGGGAACAGTGATGTACAGAAAGATCTTAAAAAGTAAGTAAGTTTAAAAAAAAAAAGTTTCAAAGCATCTTTACGAGCAGATTGCATCCTGATGTAGGGGAGTGGAAGGGGGTCTTGCTCATATAGTGGCAAATAGTAATTCAGGAGATCCTCCTATATTATCCAAGGCAAGAAAAAATTAAAACTAAGGCTAAAAGGAAAAACAAACTTTGCATTTATCTGATTTAAGGGAATTTTCTGGCATTACTACTCAAATAGGCCAACAAAGGTTGAGAAGTACTGCCTTTGAGCAGTGCACTTATTTATATTTATTAGAAACTTAGAAGAGCTCACAGAGGTGATGAATACCTGGCAAACCTAACTCTAGATTACAGAGAAAGCTCACTATAAAGTTAACTGAACATTTAATACAATCTTCATGCCTTCCCATCAGAAAGACCTAAAGCACTTCAGCATCCACACTCAGTTCAGCTTGCAACTCTGGTGTCCAGATGCTTGTGAAAAGATTTAAATGTTGGTCACCTTTTTCTACTGGGCTGTAACATCTGCAAAGCAGTCTTCAATCCTCTTATCTTGCTTTCTTAAGACCATAAAAAACCCTATCACAATTACAGTGGAAAAAACTGCAGGAGATCTTGAATATATCTGGAATATCACACATCCCAAAGGGATGATGTTCAGAACAAAGGCTTCCTTTACACAAAAATTTAATACTGATATTTACTGTTGGTAAAAATCTCCCAATCTATTTAGCTTTTTTTAGCTGAATCCTGCAAAGCTCTATTTTCCAGTATTAAACCTTGTCTACGTTCAAGTGTTTTACAAAGAGTTGCCAAAGGCATAAACACCAATTTAAACCTGTGAATATAATTTCAACTAACTTTTTTTTTTGCAAAGCTTCCCCAACACAACTATCAAATTTAATCAGTGTCCTATAGAAGACCAGTGAAGACAAACTGGTTTTGTTGGTTTTTCTTTTAAATCTCCAGCATTTTCCATTTAGAGTTTGAGGCATTAAATTTATATTCCAAAGTTTACAAAACTGTCAAGCATGTGCAACTTGACAATTTAAGACTCTATTTTAATAAAACTGACTTGACAAAAAGCAACTACATTTAAAAATGCATTACTGACTGCAGAAATATATACACACACACATTCACACTGCTGCTTTCATTTTTTAGTTTCTTTTTTCCTGCATATTCTACTGTCAGGTTACTCCATCGAATCAACCACAGGAAAGAATGTCTTTAACTCAGCCCTTCCAATGTAAGCTATAGCATCTTAGCCTAAAACCATCAACAAAATTCAGCTTATTCTGAGAGATCAGAACTAAGGCTGAAGTGCAGACCCCAAGTTCCCATCTGCCAGCTCTGACGCACGGAGGGGGATCTACACAAGAGCACAGGGCAGACAGTTAAAGCGGCAAAACCTTCATATTTGCAATAGAAAGATTTATCAGGGACGACATATCAATGCCCTAATCCCAACGACACAAAAGCTCAACCTTTTCCCACTCCTGCTTACCAGCTGTCACTTGACATCTCAGAGAAGGTTAAGAACCTCCACCTCTCTCTCCTCCAACAGTTCAACCCAGTGGACACAGAAAACACATCAATGGGTAGGGGATAACACCAGGCTGGAACTGGGCTCCACAAGGAACAGAGATGCCTTTGGCAAGAGGCAGTTCACTGCTCAGTACCCAACAGCTGCTGCTTACAGCTGTTTAAACATCCTTCTCCACTCTCCCTTACTCGTTAACCATGAGCTCTGAGAAAAGCCTCAGAACTGGTTACAGACTGGGCAGGAAGTTGAAGGGAGCTCATTCTCTGGAGTTCCACATCAAGCCTTCTGTAGAAGCAACTCACTCTAGGAATGACAGCAAAAGCAGAGACTTATTTTCAAAACCAGATCTCTAAAAGCTGAAACGATCATAAAGTTCATAAGAGCTGGCCAATCTTTTTACTCTGTATACATTATGCCACCTAAATCCTTGATATACTGGATAACTCTTTGTAAAGTACTGAAGAAGTACCCACCTAATGGAATATTGATCTCTGAAGTTCTGCAAATCACTTAAGTGAGACAACAATCCCCATTCCCTTCCCACTCCAGTGCACACATTTAAAGTTCCGTGTTGACTGGGAACTTATTTCACAAGCACAGTGTTCAAATAACAAGAGAAATCTTTTTAAGTTATTGCAGTCCAAACTTTCTAGCTGAGGAAGCACTGGTTTTCCTCTTTCAAAAAAAATGACCAGCTCTTAAAACATATCCAAAACTTTATTAATAAATGCTGGTCTTCAATACAAACTACCAAACTTACCCAATTAAAAATATTATTTTCATTTTAATTATATTAATTTCATAGTAGAAATGTCACTTTTATTCAGATAAGCTAAATCTTAAACAGAATTTAAGTGATGACAGCTTTCATCTAATGCTAAATATTTTATTCTGACTTAAAAAACATTGAAGTTCTTCAATACTAGGACCTCCCAAACTCCATTACTGCAGTATCATGATTTAAAAACCAACCACTGCCTTCTGGCTCAGTGTGACCCTTTTTTACCACCAAGTGCAATAGTTGTGCTGAATTACCTACCCAAGACAAGGCTTAGTCTAGCCCTGGTTATTCACAATAGCCAAGGTGAAATTACAGTAAAAAAGGTAATTCAATACATACAGAGAGCATTTACAAAGGTTTAAAGCATTTCAAGCTTACATCAACTGAATTTCACTAGCTAGCTAATCTTAACTTTCTGAGCCCCTAAACACACAAATCCAGACTTATTTCTAGACATTCATTCAAAGCATGAGTTCAATCACATAACTTCAAGTCATTCAACTATTTTGAAAAACCCCAGCCAACAAAATCCAAGACTGCCTGCAAAAGTGTTGCGGGTTTCATCCAGAGAAGAAAACTTAATTCCAACCAGCTTTATTATAGATTTTTCTTAAATTCAAACCAAGTTCAAAAGAAAAAAGTAGTAGTTTAAAAAAAAAGTAATAACCAGGCTTTATAACCCTTCAGCTTTGGTTAAACTAATCCATGCAGTCCTCACTGATACACATTACACCTCATCTCTGAAAAATACCATATTTCCAGAGTTAGCAGCATTTCTTCCTTCTGGAGAAGGGGGGGTTAGAGTAGCAATTAATTATACATCTAGGAACAGTGCTGGAGGGTATAGCCTGAAAAAATAGTCAGTCTCCACTCCACCATTGTCAATGGAAGCCTTCTATCTATACTTAAGTAGCAATAAATGGTTTTGCCACCTTCAGCCTTTAGCTTCCAGGATGCCAACTCCACTTAAGATTTTCCAATAAATTATTCCAATATAATGATGCTAGCTTGTGCTATGCTTAATCAAACGGCCATAAAACACAGCAGGCACAAGTTTTCTTAAGAATTACACAGACGAGACATTTCATGCATACATCTCCTGTATTAATTCTATTTTTAGCCTATCAAGATCACTTAGGCCACTTATATTACCTCACTTTAATGGATGTGTAAGGCAGTGATAAAATGGATGTGTACCAATGATGTAACGTTTCCAAGTTTTCCAAATTTTACACATTCCTGATTCCCTACTCCTACATAAATGCTGTCCTGCTACCGGATCATCACCATTTGAAGAGGAAGTTCCAGCATGCTGCAGCAATTACAGGATGTGTTTTTAGCAGGCACCATTGACACTTCAGACCAAGACAATGTGCCACAGCATGCACCAAGCATTTAGATACCTGCTCATAAATCAACGCAAATTTCTTGGTAATTCTAGGGAGAAAAAAAAAATTGGGGAAAAATTTCATGCTCAGGAAAGAAAATACTCAATTTTAAGATGCAGGTTCACATTATGCCATGGGAAAAGAACTTGCTTGTTATCATAAAACAACTGCAAAGCAAGCCATATCAAGGACAGTTTTGCCAACTGAACACAAGCTGCCCCCAGAGCAGATGGCACTGATGCCATGACAAACTCCCGCATAGCAATAATCTCTCTGGGATTGGCTGTGGACCTAACTACTTCAGTTCTGGGGAGCGTTTTACACAGGGTGTTCCAGAAGTAGACAACCCAACATGTAAATACTCATTTACTTTCATTTTCAAATCAGAAGTAGAATTTGCCAGTTATGTCTTAAAAGTGTCTGTATTCTGAATGTGTAACAGTCCTCAGATTAAAGGTACGTACACACACTAACAGAGCCTCAAAGTCTAGTTTATTCCACATAATGAAAAATGTTACTTTGGTAAGTCAAGTCCACAAAGAGGGAGTTAGCCAAACAGACTGAAAATACCTTCACTGGTACATTCAAGATGTCACCTGCTGCAGGACACAACGAATTCTCGTCCTGACAAGTAATAACACAAACTAAACCAGCTATGTATGATTACAGCATTCTGAGGTCCTGGTTTCTCTTGAGCCTGTTCTCATCTACTGCCAAAAACATACTAGAAGGAAGCAGAGTTCCAAGGTCTGATCTCGGATCTTACAATTGAAAGACAGGGAATCCCAGCTTACCAGTGACCATGCTGTTCCCTCTGGGCTTTACTGGTTAACAGGATTAAAATTACATTCACAACCATTACAGAACTGGCCCTGCTATTTTTTTAATGTCAGCATCAGCCCCTGTAAACATTTGAACTGGAGACCAGCAGAGGAAAGAAAGCAATGTGCAAAGAATGGTTTCATTTCACAAATAAAAGTCCACCTTCCAGGCTTCCAAAAATCAAAACTACAAACTCCATGTTAATTTAGAAGTGTATCTTGTAGTGTAGTGTGATTAAACTGATTAGAAAAACCCAAACAAACACACACAAAAAAAAGGCGAAAAGAAAAAACCCTAACTCAGCGATCTTCCCAATCCTAAACTCTTGCACTGGGTAAAGGAAGAACCTTGCTACTACACAGCGCAATAGAGCATAAGGACCAATACAGGACAAGAGACTGTACACAACAGGCCAAAACGCTGAAGTCAGAGAGATGACTTACTGGTTCAAGAGTCACGCTGAATCGTTTTCAGGTTCTGACCACCAGATTACTACGTAAGTGGGGGGTTTGTCTTGGTTTACATTTGACAATAAATTCTTACCTGCAGCGCCTGAATGTGTTTCATAAGCATGAGCTGATGACAAAGCATACCAGGGAGTAGCTGTGTTTCAACTCAAGTGATATCATCCACTAATACAGGGAACAAGTTTTGATGGCAGATTCAAAAGGAATTGTTTTGAAATTCTTGCCAGAGCATAGCCATAATTCAAAGACAAACCATTCAGCTAGCTATCCAGAATGGATTTAAAATTTTCGAGGATAACAGTACTATCCATTCACTAAAAACATTATAAAAAACGCTTTTTTGTCTAAAATAAGACCACAAGCACTGCGTGAAATTAAAGTGAGACTAGCAGGCGACATAAAGTTTACACACTGTCTACAAAAGATGTTTTGTGCACCGAAATTCACCGATTTCAGGACACACTGACGTCCTGCCATCTTGGCAGGCTGTGAGATGACCAAGAAACTCCTCTGAGCTCTTGAAGCACGTAAATGCTCCACGTAGCTCGCGTAAGGAGCACAGACCAACAGCGACTTCCCGGTAAGGCCGCTGCGCTCCCATCGCGTTTTGCCATTACATCCCAGCAATTCTCAAACCTGCCGAGAAAACCTAAACCTGCCTAGGGGCAACTTCACACCGGGAGCCTTCTTACCCTGGGAGAAGCTTAATAAAAAATAACCAACACCACCACTAAAAAAAGGCAAAACAAAACAGAAACAAAAGACAGAAAAGAAGAAGAAGAAAAAAAACAAAACCAAACCAACAAACTTTCATCACCTCGGCATTTTTTCCGAGTTAGCCGCCGCGAAGTTGCTCCACCCGGCTCCGATTGTGCAACGGAGGGGGGGGGGGGGGGGGGGGGGGGGGGTGGCGGCGGCGCGCAGCGCGCTCCCGCCGGGCGCGGGGGGAAGCGATTCCCGGACGGGCGATGGATTCCCGGGGGTCCGGAGGGCCCCGGGGCGGCGGAGAGGAGCAACTGCGGGGCGAAGACCGCACCGCGGTGGCTGCTCTGTGTGCCCGTGCCGCGTTATTGCGGAACGAGAGGGATCCCGGAAAGCGCCCGGGCCAGGCGGACCCGCCGCCATCTTACAATGCGGGAGAGAAGTTGCACAGCAGAGGGGAGAACCCGGCCGAGGAGCCCAGCTGCTGCCCCGGGCAGCGCCGCCATCGCGCCGAAACCCCCGGCACACACGGGCCGGCGCCATCCGGGCCGGCTTCGGCGGAAGGGCAGCGGCAGCGACCCCGGGCTACGCTGACATCCGAGCGGCCCCGGGATCTGCTTCTCTCCGACCTGCCCGGCCTCCGCCCTCAGGAAGAGGCCGGGGCCGAGCTCTGAGCTCAGGCCCGGGGAGAGCAGCCTCGCCGCCCCAGCCGGGCCGCGGCCCCGCCGGAAGGAGCCGCCGCTTCCCGGCCTCTCCAGCCTCCGCCTCTCCCCCCCGCCCGACTCCTCCAGGGGCCGGGGGGGGCGGGGGGGG
>VZSR01000318.1:738622-780540 GCA_013398615.1 Brachypodius melanocephalos | reverse complement strand
GGCTCCGGAGCTGGGCGGCGGGTGCGCACCGCTGACGGTGGGTCCCGCCCCGTCCGCCTCCCCGCGAAATGGCGGCAGCGGCCGGATCTAGGTCCGCCCGCTGACGCGGGGCGCCGTGTTCTTCCGCGTGTCAGCTGTCTGTCAGCGCCGCGGAGGGGTCACCGTCCGTCCAGGGACGCAGGGCCCTCGCCCGCCCCGGCGCCCGAGTGGCTGGAGCGGGGCTCGGCCGTCCTGGCGCCTGGGAAGAGCCAGCGCTCCCACGGGCACGGCTGTCCCGGGAGTGCCTGGGCACGGAGCAAGGCGGGAGCCCCAAAGCGATGGGAATTGCGCCGTTCGCCGCGGTGCGGGTGACGAAGCTAAAGCTCTGCTCTTGCCCGGGAAGAGCGCAGGCCTAGTCTGAGGATAACGGGCCTGGACACTTCCTTTTAGTGGCATATTGGCACACACGATCATACCAAACCAAGCGTCTCAGTATAGGGGAAAAAACATCACCAAAGGGGAGATGGGGTGGCGTGGACTGTCATTGACGCATCAAAGAGAATCATATAATCATCAAAATTGGAAGTGACCTTTAAAATCATAAAGTCCAACTATCACATGGTATTACCACTGTAACCCCTAAACCGTATGCTATATGCCAGACACCTTTTAAGCATCTCCAGGAATGGTGACTCCACCATCCTCCTGGGCAGCTGATTTCAATACCTGACCACCTGAATATTGAAAATAATTATTCTAGTATCTAATTGGAAGCTACCCTGTCTCACCTTAATGCCATTTCCTCTAGTTCCCTCACAGCAGGCAGTCTAGAAGAGACTGACCCCCACCTCACAACAACCTTTTAGGTAGTTCTAGAAAGTGATGATGAATAATAATTTTATTTATAGTGATACCATCTATGACACTTCCAGCTCCTGGGAGGCTTTTTATTTTGTGCAGCAAGGGCCGACAGATCACTCTCAGCCAGGCGTTTTTTCCTCACAGTAATAAATTGTGCAGGTTTATGCATAGTTCTCTGCATGAGGAAGGACGACTACTCAATTTCTGTGAAACGAGAAAGATTGCCCTTTTGCCATAATGATGGGATGTATTGGAGTGACAAACAGCATTGGCTGTCCAAGGGGGATATCCACATAATTGCACTGGACTCAGTTTGTGTTTGCTATAGTTCTGTGGTGTTAGTTGTCTTGCTGTCTAAGATACTAATTATTACTGGTCTGGAGAAGGCAGAATATTCAGAAAAGCTTACTGTGTAACAACATTTTCAGTATGAAGCTTGACGATAGGCAGTAGTGGATTATGAGAACAGTGGGGTTTTTTATTACTTTGAAAAGTGGCACTGTAGTAGGACTGATACAGTTCTTTAACACGAGTATTTACAGGCTAAAAGAGAAAACAATGCCTTGTACTTGTAAACTCCGGTTATCTTGCTATAATCTCCTAAACCAATCATAGCAACTTCCTTATGTAGTCTTCATTTTATGCTTATTCTTTTAATTGTACTGAACATCATGTTCAGGAAGTGTAATTCCAAACTATTTGATTTTCATTCTTATCATCTTAGTCAAGAATATTGCTGAAGAACACCTTGCTGTTCCTGCTTTGGATTATGGATGCTATTAAACTGCTCCAAATCACCAGCGTGTCTATCTTTGTACCACAGACATGTTCCTCTGCCTTGTAAATTGCTCAGAAACTTTCTGAGCTTCATTATTGTTTGTCATCTCAGGAGATTTAGATACTTGGCGGTATTCCAGTTCTACATTTTGTAATTATTATTTGAGATTAATGACCTCCAATATGACTTTATGTTAACATTTTTGATCAGACCTGTGATTCATGTTTTGTGTATAGTGAAAGAAATTAAGAACAGCACAAACATACTGTTGACAGTGTGTTATTTTCCCTGCTAATTTAAGACAACAGGAATTGTTAATCTGGTAAATCAAGTTTTGTTATATGTTAAATTCAATATCTCTATTAGCATTTGACCCCAAAGAGAATTTAAAATTTATTGGATAGCTCTTGTTTATAGCCATTGCTCAGAAACAGATTTGCAAATTTTAGTTTAGTATACTTGTTTAGGCAAACACTTTATTGCACTTGCTGGTCATTTTTAAAGAAACAAATCTGCCCATTTAAATAATGACCTTTAAATACACTTGAGAAAAAGAATAAAAAATTATGGCTCTTGTAGGAATGAAAAACAAGACATGCAGTCATAGTTCTGTGACCAGTTCTGCAAGTCACAGCACACAATTCTGCTTGGAGAACATTATACTTTTCACTCTCACCTCCTTTTCCTCAAATTCTGAGCTAAAAATAATGTATTTTCTCCTCAGTATTTGGAAATAAATAAAACCAAACAGTATTTTTACTTCATTAGGAATATTTGCGCAAGTAAGGTCTCAAAACCTGAATACCCCGGTGTGCCCATCAGAGAGTTTCTCAGCTTTACCACACGCAGCATGTATATTCTTTTGCATAGATTCCTCATATGGTAATATAAAATGCAAGAGGCATAGATGATGGTTACTGAATAAAGGCGTTGCAACTTATTGTGGAACTATTTGTGTTTGCTTCATTTTAATTTGATTTTTTTAAGCTAATCCTCAGAAGTGGCTGTAGAGAGGTATTACCATGTCTAATCCTCCACAGTAGTGGAGTCGGGTTAGACTTTTGGAGCTTTATTATGCAAAATAGCTCAGTAGATGTGGCCTGGTAATAAACAGTTTGCACAAAAATACTGAGAGCAGACCAGCTCTCTTGAACCCTGTCTTTGAATTTTGTTTTTTCAAGTATGGTGTTCCAGAGGCCTGTGTGGCCAAGTGATCAACAGCCTCCAAAGGCTGGATTCACCAGTCCATTTCAGCTGCTTCCCGATTGTCCAACAGAGGAATGGATGGTCCAGCCACGAATGGAGGTTGCCTTGTTTGGCTGGTTTAGCACTGCCCTTTGGGGACTTGAGGGAAAAGCAGCCCAGCTTTTTAGTTTAAAGGTTAACATAGGTTACTTGTACATCAGTGCTGGTTTGTTTTTTTTTTTTTTTCACTTCTGCTTGCCTGAGACTACCCAGTTTTATATTTGGAACATGCTATTCTACCTGTCTTCAAAACAGGTGGAGCAACAAAGCATCCTGGACACCAAGCAGCATTCCATACAGGATGCTTCATATATTGGAGAGGAAAGGGGGAAACAAGATGCAAATGTTTTCCAAAAAGATTTGCCATTTTAGGAGAGAAAAAAAAATTACTTCAACAAAAGCAGGATATCCATCTAGTCCATCCAATTGATTACTATTAGTTGCTGTTTGGAACACTTCAGCTCATGCTGCTGGAAAACAAAGCACTAAGATGAACAACAACAACAACAGCTTCTCCCTGTTTGCATGTATTACCAGGCCTCAATTTTCTCTTCAGCATCCTGTCCAACTTGTTTTTCCTTTAATTATTGTAAATCAAGCTTGCAGCCAAATCCTTCTTTAATCTGTGCAAAACTCACCTTATTGAAGACCCTTTTGATTCAGTGGGTATCACAAAGAATAAGGTCACAAGAGAAAGCTGATAAAATTGTTCCATTGGCCTTTTTTTAATGCAAGAACAAAAGAAAAAAGGCTGAATTTGCCAAGTGCCATTACAAGACAGTGAAAAAAACAGGTTTGGGGATGTCATTGTGTTCCACTTGATCTGTTTCAAATTCCAAAGATCAGCAGGCCTTTCTGTGTAACTGGGGGCCTTCTCCCTTTCAATAAGGATGACGAGGTCACACTTACAGACTTTGTAGTGCATGCTCAGTTCCCTGGCTGTTGCATCTGGGAGCATTATGTCTCCTTCTGTTATGGAGAAGACGTAGCAACCCCCTTTCACATCTGGAGTGAAGCCCAAGGTCAGTGTGTTAGGCAGCAGTTAGCTTTTTTAGAAATACCAGATAAAAAGTAACTTTCTTGATATTCCAACTTGGCCAATTCTTCATCTCTCATTGTTTCTTTAACAGCTTCTCTTACACTTTCACTGAAACATTTCCCAAGGTAATCTTCATTTCGTTTGAATTAGAAGTGCTTTTCCTCTCACTTCTAGGTCATGGAGCAAAATGCTGAGTCCCTCCATCAATCCATCTTAAGTTGTTGCAGCTTTGTGGAGGGAGTTGGAAAACCTAGTGTTTAAGTTTACATATGACTCCCACTGAAAACCCGGAATGCTTTGTTGAATAATAATATGCTAAGTTTTCATGGCTTGCACAGTCATGTGGGATTCACAAGAGCATAGAACACTTCAGTAACTTACACCAAGATAAAGAGACTGAAGTCTCCCACAAAATCTTCTGGTCCTCAGGATTTTGTTTGGCACTTCACTGTTTGGCACTTTTTTATCTTCATAGTGATAACGTTGTTTTCTTTTAGTTAAAGATTCTTCTCTTGAAATCCTTCCAGTTATTTTACAAGAATATGACAACATAAAGTTCTTTATGCTATTTTCACAGACCTAAGCAACAGAATCTCTGAAAATCACTACAGGTTATTTATTAGTATGCATAAAGAGTATTCCTTTTTCTTTTTTTCCCCAGAAAAATTACCACTTGATCTAGATGAACAATATATCCCTGTCAAGTCACCAGCAGTTTTTGTCAACAAGAATGTTCCTTTTCTGTGCTGATTCAGCTCTATGGATATTGAAGCATGAAAGTCAGATGAGCATGTGCATGGTGTAATTATGATGCCAGATTTGAAAACCAAAAATGTGTGTTGTGCAGTTACTAACTACCTCTGTTTCCTTCTTTTGCATGAATTCTTCACATGCCTGAATAAACATAGATAATATAAACATACATGACAAAATAGCAGGGGTGTGAAGGGCTAAGAAATTATCCACTGTTGCTAAAATAAGGTAACACAGGCTGAATTCAGCGGGCAAAACCTCTCTCTGGAGCAACTCAGGAGTTTTATCAATTCCAGGAGGCCAGGGTACATCGGTACCCTTGTCAAAAAGGTGTTTAATGGCGACCTACTTTACCCTGTCCCCTTGGAGGTGGTTGCTTTTCCCTGTTATTCCTGTTTTTTGTCCCCTCAGGCAGCATTCAGACTGCAAGCTAAGTGTGTATGGGTTGCACTGCTACTGAAAATGACCAAGCTGTTAACAGCAGTTTTCAGCAGTAGGTAATTTGACCTATTGTGTTTACTAAAGGAGACATCAAAGGAGTCTCTGGAGCGCTTTCAAGATATGTCTATTTTTATTACTTTGATGTAATTGATTACTAGCCAGATTTGGACCATCCTAATTCGGTTGCTACTCCAGTGCTTGTTCCAGGATGCAAATGTACTAAACAAACCACAACCTTTGAGGAGTGTTTGGATTTAAGAAAGGATTTGACCGGTGTACCTAACAGGCTTTATAAGATGCTAGTTCAGATAAAATGTTAATGCTTTAAGGTAATTACTCAAACAGGCCAGTTAAGGTGTTCCACAGGTTCCCCAGTATGGGCACAGCTATTCAGGGGTCACAACAGGCTTCAAGTGGATTGAAGTGCAGCCTTCCATTCACCTGCCCAGCTACATGCAAAGTACAATTTTCACTGTTTGACTAGAGGTACAGGGAATTAGTTAGCCTGAGCTAATCAGGACACTGATGGTGTATTTCATACACTGAAGTATAAACCACCTTTTATCTCACTAGGTTTCCCTGCAGAAATCAGCCAGTGTTTCCAGAAGACCTGAGGCAGAGACCCTCACTGAGCTAGGAGCTCTAGTACTATTGATGTCACAAATGACCTGCAGCAAACTACTTCTGCTGGCCTTGTCTCCTTCTTCTGAGGCGGTCCTGCTGGTGAATTGTTCGCATATTTGTAGCTAAATAAACATTACACTTCAGCAGAGGCAGCAGGCTCACTTGCTGTCACTCTTCATTTAGAGGGATTTTTTTTTTCTTGAATATTCTTCCTTTTTCTTTTATTTTCCCTCCATTGTGTTTTATACAGAATAATGCTATGTTTCTCTGGGGAAATTATTACAGAGTCTTGTAGAGTGCTGTGTTCTAATTGTTTGATGCTGTATTGACTTAATTTAATGATTTAAGAAAATAAAGTTCACAGAAATACTTCAGGGTTTTTTGTTTGTTTGTTTGTTTGGTTTGTTTGTCTTTGACCTGTTAAGAGTATATGCTGTTTATTTAAACAAGGGATTTAACTAGCCAACTATCATTGGAATGAGGAGTCATTTTACTTTTCTTTCTGTGCTTTTGAGCAATCTCATCTTTAAAGATTTGCCTGATCTTTTCTTTGGTACGTTCCAGTTAACCACAAAGTATCTAAGAGCATACTTAGACCTCAAATATCCAGGTGATTACAGCAAAAATATCTCTTAGAAAGATGGCATATTATTCTTGTTTTCCATTTTATGGTAATTTGGCAAATATTGTTGATGACTCTAAGTCACCAATACTGAAATTAGCCAGTTATTTCATCATTATAGTTAAGGTGATAGACCAGGACAGTGTTTCTGAGAAGGTGGGTTGTGACAGACATGGGAGTAATGAAATATGGCCAGGTGTTGTCAAGTTGCTGAAAATTTTGCAAATCATAAAGCAAAGGCAACCTGACTTCTGTGCTCCTGCTGACTTTTATGCTTCAAGGTCAAGCATGCTTTTCAGTTTTTCAAGAAATACTACTTGGATTTGTCACTTTTTGAAGCAATAAATGTGAATCTGTTTTTATAAAGACAATAAGGACTGCAAATGTTCTGGGTTTTTTGCTTCGGAAAATGGGATGTCATCTTGTTAAAAAAAATATATCCCCTGAAAAATACTCACTTAAGGAGTTGGTAGTGGAATCCAAGATACTAATTTTCTCTGTCATAGCGATTTAAATTCAAAATAACAACAAAAAAGATATTTTCCTTCCTGACTATTTAGCGGCTTATCTTAAATGATTTTATGATCTCCACGTAGCTCCTATATAAGAAAAGCACTGCTGCAATAGAAATGGAGGACTCGGGTACTTGGAGACTAAATGATATCCTTACCCATTCATCATTCAGAATATTTGACAGTATCAAATCATGTTGGACAGGCAATTTGAGGGACTGTGTGCATCAGTGGTTTCTACTATACTTGTTTCCTGAATAATCAAAACATTTCTGTCCCTGAAACTGTCAACTCACACAAAAGTAAAAAAAAAAAAAAAAAAAAAAACAAAAAACAAAAAACCAAAACCAAACCAAACCAAACAAAACAAAAAAACCCCAAAAACAAACAAAAACCCCAACTAAACAGAAATATTTAATTCCTCTTGGGAAAACAGTTTAAAATATTCTGAAGTGTTTTAATAAATTAACTATAGACACTATCACAAAATTAGCTTTCAATAAAAGACTTTCTGTTCTAATAAAAAGGGGCACAATGATCTTTTCATAGTGTCCAAAAGCACTCTCCTAGCATGTTGTTCAACACAATGCCTCTTAATTATCATGTACCTTTCACAGCCATTAGGATTACATTTCCTGTAAAGTAAGTTCTGTAAATTTGGGGTTGATATGTTTGTATCCTACATTTTGTGTTAGTTACTTTTTTTTCCCCTTTGAATCAGCAGAGAAACCATCTTACTAAAAAAAAAAAAATTACAGACCTTACAGCTCTGTACACTGGGGTGGAGGACAGAATTTATATAAATTTCTGTCAATATCTTGAAAAGTAAATGAGGAAATAACTTAAAAATCTAGGGAATAGCCAACTGTGTAGATCTAGAAGTGCACTGTGGTATAACTGAATTATGGTCCAGAGGATGGAGAATGTCTGGAAAAAAATAGAAAAGAAAAAGCATTAATAAGATAGGCGTAAGTGAGGCTGTGTTAATCTTATTTACCAACTGTAATACTATTCCATGTCATTGCCTTGGAATCAAGATAGCCACTTTTTCCTTGCTTTCATCTCCATCTGTTGGACATACACTTGTCTGAATTAAAGAGGCATGGTGTTTTGGGGTTGGGGTTTTTCTTTTACTCCCCTTTGTTCTTCTGAGATGACAGAGAATGAGTAGGGGTTACTGTCAGTGCCAGACCTGGCTAACCTTGAAAAGAAGAGCCAGGCTCAGAAATCTCCTCAGAGCTGTTGCTGCCCAGCTGTCTGAGAAGGGATGACAAACTGCTGTCTCACTGCAGCGTCACTGGGCATTGTGACACAGGAAGAACTTCAGAGCAAAGTGCAGTCCTAGAGCAGAGATCAACTACTCTGTCCTCAGCAGGGACGCTGTTAGTTTTCTGTGCTATAATTAGCCAGCGCCAGAGAATGCACATTACGTCACAGGAATTAGTCGTGTGGCATTCTCACCTTTGCCTTCCAAAATGAAGGAAGTATCTTTCAGTGACAGCTCTTATGCCAAGGGAGTGAAGTACTAAGGGAAAAATATATATCCTCAGATATCTGGTCAAGAATAGACAGTCTTCACTCATCAATACATTTGAAAAAAGAAAGGTGAGTGGTCTGCTGCTGAGAATATACTGACAGACATTATCTATCTATCTATCTATCTATCTATCATCTATCTATCTATCTATCTCTTCTTGTCCCCAGAATTCCCATTATGAGCACAGCTTGTAGTGTTTTGATAGTGGTTTTACTTCACATCTGTTCATTTAACAGTGTGTACTTCCCAGATTATGTCAGCTTTGTCCTCTGTAGGTCCTTTAGTGAAGGGGAGGATGGATCTGTTTTCCATCACTGCAGCTTCCTCCCAGGGGACAATCTGGGGATTTTGCAGTCTGGTTTATTGCAACAAACCAGGCAGAACCTGTTACAAATCAATAACATATGTGGTCTCTTATGAATATATTAGTGAATCCTAAAGATACTTGTTCTGATTTGAGTAAAACTTGTGAAATAGCAGCTCCCTGGAAGCCAATCAAGTTTCACATCTTTTCAAGTCTGTATGTGATGAGATTATTCTGGATCATCATGAGCAGTACATACTGGATCAGCTACCTAGTGCAGATAGAAAAACTGGGTGATTTGTGTAATGGGTCAAAATTTAAAACTCATTGCAATATTAAATTTACTGTGTACTTTCTTACTGTGTTACTTGACTGATGTTTTTTTACAACAGTTTCATGTCATACAACTTGTTGCTTTCTGTGCTTTGAATAAATGCAATTTCAACTTAGGGTAACGGAGTGGATATTCACAGTTTCATCTTGTGCTATTCCTGCAACTGTTAGAGTAGCTGTAGAAACCACTCCCAGTATAACTACTTCATAAGAAGTCAGCTCCAGCTTGGAAAAACCCATACAATGTAAGTAGAAAGTAACTGAACTTTGGCTGGGGATATCTGGGAACTTAGCTATGAATACACTTATTTTTCCTTGAGCTGGGGATTTATTCAACTTTGTTTTATATCCAACTCATGGCTAACATTTCCCACTCCCCAGCAGTAGCAAGAGAGAATGTAATTAAAGTGTTAAACCCATTGCTGAGAGATCAATACATGGCATTTTTCTTGAATAAAAGCAGTGTCTACTGTCCTGTTCTCTCATGCACAAAGTTGCCATGTTGGAACCTGATGCAATTCCTAGAAATCCTGCCATTTTTCTTTACATTCTTATTTTCATTCTTTTCAAAATTAATTCTCTACAATCTCCAACAATAAGTGCCATTCTAAGCCGCAGGGATTTTTAAAATTCAACCAATAATACACGCTGTTAGTGGGACACTGCAGTTACTTAAGCAATTATGATAGCATCTCCTTTCAAAACATAATGGTTACCTTGTAAAATTCTTGGACATTAGCTAGATTAGAAAGTAATACCATGCTCATTTTAGTAGTAATTTTATAATACAAACATTATGCTATCACAGGATTACCCCACTGATTTTGTTATAAATGTGAGTTGTTTCCTTAACTTAATTTTCTCTCACTTTGCCCACCATGGGCAGGTAGCTATTTTCAATAAACACTAGCAGAAGCCACTCATGGTTCCAGGTCTCAGAGCCAAGTGGAAGCACAACTCTCTCAGCCTTCTTCTCTGGGCAACTAAACCTCTGGATGTAAAAATCTGAAATAAAAACCTAACCCGTGTGCAGTGCAATCGTGCTCTTATATCTAATTTTAAGCCAGTCTGCTTTGATTTTGAGATTCAATTATTTAATAGTAGGATGTCAACAGTGCTGCATAGCTAGCTGATGGAGACATTGCATGAAGTGAATCACAGTTCCTACACCTCTTCTGGGGTGTAATGATTTTTTGCCTGGTTTTGGGGAAGGGGAAGAGAGAGAGAGATCTTTGCTTACAGCAGGAACAGCATTTCACACCCCATTGTGAAATGATTCGAATACAAAGGGAGAGATCTGCCTTCCTCCTCAACAGGAGACTTGTGTTTGCTGGTCACAGAAGCCAGCCCTTCAGTAGCAGTGTAGTTTTTAGTTAGCAGTAGCATTTTAGCCTGCTGCAGATTATTCCAGGTGGTCAGTTTGGAAAATGGCAATACCAGTTCCAAGAAAAGGGTTGAAACAACACCAGACATCCTCTTGATAGAAAAGCTCATTACCATGAAAGAGTACTGAGCAAATTACTGTGCTACTTAAGCTTGTTTTACTGATGTAAGAACAGTGTGTCTGCTGCCTCAGAAGCTTTTATCTTTTATCCTTACTGTTATGTACTTCGTAAAATAGAATAAATATATGTAATTTATAAATGTTCTTCTCCTTTGCAAATCTCATGTGTTCTAGACAGACCAGTAAATATTACCTCATTTTACTGCAAATCTCACGTGTTCTAGACAGACCAGTAAATATTACCTCATTTTACAGCTGAATTAAGGGCGGAGGGAAAAGAAGCAATTTTCAAAGGGTAAAATAAAGAAGAATACAAACAGATTCTTTTCATCTATCCTCAGTCTGTCCGACCAGGACCAACCAGGCTGTGGATGCTGAAGGCAGCTCTTACTTCTGCTGTGAGCTGGACCAGTGCAGCTATGTTGTTGTGACAAGACCAAACTCTGCCAAACACCACTTCCACCACAAACTTTTCTACCATTCTTATCAAAGCATGGGCTGGTTCTCATTTGGGAGATGTTTGGGGAATTCCATGTCAAAGACCTGAGCTATGGAGATCTCTCCATGTGGGCTCCATGCTCCATTTTATCTGTAATGTTCTTGCTAGATGAAAAATCCCAGTGATAGATGATACCTAGTGCTGAAAGCAATATTCTTCTTTCCATACAGGTGGCCTAGGTTCTGTTCAAGTTCTGTTCAAGTAACCTTTTTGTGCTGCTCTTTTATTACAGCAACTTCTACATATCCTCCCAATACCAGAGTTTCAGCAGCCAAATTTAGCATGAAACACACAGAGGCAATCTCTATTTTTTAACAGCTCACAGACTGAAACTAAAGATACAAGAACGAATTGTTGCATGTTATTTCCCCACAAAAAAGTGAGAAAATTTTCCCAGATACCAAACATTATTGATATTTGAGTTGAAAAATACACTGAAAAAATCCTGAAGAAGCGATCTGCCTCTGGAGTAAGAATGTCCATGTAGGGTGTTAAAGGTGTAACAGAAGGAAGATGTCACACCTACCTGCTAAATCTCCTGATGTTGACTAATCTTAACTTCTGAACCCATAATATGGTACCTGAAGGTGGGTTAATGTGTAAACCCCCCTTCTTTCCTGCAGGACTGAGCAAGCCTGAAGCTTACATTCTCCACCTTAAAGCAAACAGGACGTCTGCAACCAAATTGCAGGGTGAACATGCATCTCCTGCAAATTCAAACTGAATTTCTAAAGACCACTTTTCGCTTCCACTTTGGTTTAGAATCTCATTCAGGTTTCATTTTCTTTATAGCTTTGCCGTAGTCTATGACTTTCAGACTTTGACATACCAAACCCATCCGTGACTCATGTCAGCTGATCCCTACACAACAGGAGGGGCATAGGGAGAGCAATTCCTCTCTGCAACATTTGCAGATGGACTTGCAGTGTGGTGAGTACAGCACTGATCAAAGGCAGCACGGCAGGGCTCAGGAGCTTCCCCAAAATGTCAGCTGTGTTCCCAGCATCCAGAGAAGGCTGGAAGAGCAGAAGAATGTGAAGAGGTAGAGAGTAGGACAGAGGTTCTCAACTTCAGTGTGAAGTTGTTTGATTTAGGTCTGGAGTATTTACCTTACGTATTCTTCCCTCGGAAAGCCTCACAAAGTCTCACAATTATACATCACAACATCTGATGTATAATTTTTTACAGGAATAACCAAGTGTTTTACCCTTTCATTATCTTGTCTAATAGCTGGCATCTGCCTAGACAAGAAGGAATCATCTTAGGACATCAGACACACTCATTACATCAATAAATTTAGGTGAGGTAGGGAACTTTGACACTATGAGATCACAGGAATATTCCCACTAGTTAAAGGTGATGATTCATCAGGAAATGTTAATGTAGGGTCACAGGTAGAAAAGTAATACACAGAAACACGAATAAGTGGATTTATCCTAAACTAGTATACTATAATACTATAGTGATACTATACCTTCTAGTATTTTCCAGCAGGAAAAGTACACAGTTGATTTGGGCAGATATGGTGGGATTTCAGTACGCTGAGGGAGGAAAGAGAACTGTGCTTCAGTCAGGATTATGTAAGGAAGGAGACAGGGCTTGTAGGATTGCGCTGCTTCAGCTTTCCTGCTCGTGCTCTGTGCTATATGCTACTAGCACTCGATAGATTCACTCATGGTAGTAAAGCACCTTGAACCAAATGGTGGTGTCATGACCAAAGGATTAACGTTAGTGTCTCCAGGTCTGGATGGATTGTCTAAATTGACCCAGAACAGCTACGTGCTTCCCACTTTTCCATCAGCCTATACAGAGGATTTTCTATGACAAAAAAGGACCAGTCTCCTAAACATAACAATAAAGTGAAAACAAACAAACAACTGGATGTGATAGGTCTTGTTCTGTGCAAATTATTGCCAAACATGAGGTGGGTGGGCCTCTCTCTCCCCGTAACTTTAAACCTCTCAGCACTCATGTTCTCTTACCTCATTCACATGAAGAAAAATTTTCAAGCTTTTAACTTCAATATTTATAAGACCATCAGCACGGAGTACAACTTGAATGCAGCAGGGTGAGGACTGGTAATTACATAAAACCTGTAAAGCATAAGCCACATATTATTAAATGGGGTCCCTTCCCTTCCCTTCCCTTCCCTTCCCTTCCCTTCCCTTCCCTTCCCTTCCCTTCCCTTCCCTTCCCTTCCCTTCCCCGCCCGTGCGCCCCCTGGCGGCGGCAGTGCTCCCGCCCCTCCGCGCTGGCGGCAGCGCCCCCTAGCGGCGCCGGCGGGAAGCGCGGCCCGGGCGGCGCGCGCGGCGGCACGGGCCCGGCTGCCCGGGCGCGTGCGCGGCCCCACCCCGCGGCGCGTGCGCGGCGGGCGCATCCCGGGTCGGCGCGCGGTGGGACGGCGGCAGAGCCTGGCAATGGTGCTGGAGACTCTGGCCCGCATCGTGAAGGTCCAGCTGCCCGCCTACCTCAAGCGCCTGCCTCTGCCCGAGAGCGTCGGCGGATTCATCCGCCTCACAGGTAGGCGCGGGGAGCGGGACCCCCTTCCCGCCCTGGCGGCGCGGTCGGTCCTGCCTGCGATCTGGCTCTCACCCCTCGCTCCAGGCATCGCTCGCTGTCTCCCGGCCGCGTCACGGGACGGGCAACCCAAAACCTTGAACTGTTGCAGCAGGGGGATGACCCGACAGGAGGTGTCGGTGCCATGTGGGGAAGGGGGAGCTGTCAGGTTGAAGTGCAGGGACAGAGTAAAACGTTCGCGTCTGAAATCCCTGTGGGAACCAATGCCAGGGAGCCAGAGGCCGTGCGCCGAGATGGATTGGGATTTAACCAGAGGCCTAAAGCACAGCCTCTTCCTCCTCTTCACAAAGGTCAAAGGTCTTCACAAAGGTCAAAGACAGCATCTGTACCGAGTTAAACCAAAGAAATCGCTTTCTGGGAACCTGCCACATACATAAAGTTGGGGTAGTTTTTTTAATTTAGTAATGTTTGTAAGTGTTTTCTGCGTGAGAGAGTAGAAATGCTAGTTCATTGATTGTAGCCCTGTGACAGAATGAAGGAGAAAGAAAAGTGAGTAGTGACGACTTGTGCGGGTGCCCAGGCTCGGCGATGGTAACACAGGCGGGCCCTCAGGCAGTGTCAGGTGACGGGATTAGTTCGGTGACAAGAAGGAAGGAATACTCTCCACAGAAAGTAGAAGCAGAAAAAGTTATCAAAGTGCAGAATCAACCTTGTATCTTGCAGCACTAACACCATGACTGTAATAGTGTTGGAAGAATGTTAAATTTAGAAGAGGCACAGTTTATTTAAAGCTGGCTTTGAGCACTTCTTTTTTCCCCAGCATGTTCATACTGCTTGTGAACTGCAAGTCTTATTATCTTCCTCAGGGACAAGCAAATCTCTTTTAATTTAACTGTTCTTCTACAACTACTCTCTCATATGAAAAAGCTGTTAATTATATTTACCAAATAGAGAAATTCAGCAGCTACAAAGTTGGGAGGTAGGGGAGCATAAACTACAGAACAATGCATATTCTCCTATTTCTAGTATTTGGCAGTTTCCTAATGAAGCCAGTTGCCCTTCAAGAAGAGTAACCACAACTTGACTTAAAATTTGTTAAGCTTAGTAATATTTTTAGTATCTTACTGCTTCACTTGTCCAGCCATGTCTTTCTGTAACAGGATTTTATTTGTACAGTCTCTGTACTCATAATGTGTAGTAGTAATACGATTTATTCTGAAAACCTCTGAAAGGTTTGGTCTGTAGACCAAAATCAGGACTTCGGGGCTTTTACATAGTATGATCAATGAGGGAGGACTGTTTCGTTGTCACATTGTTTACCCCATTGACTTCAAGATACTTCCTCGAATTTGGAGGGCAATAAGCAAACTGACTTCTTAAGTATAGACCAAACATGTGAAAGGTCAGTCCCAAAAATATTAAACAAAAGCAAAAGAAGGAGCTGAGTCAGAAACTGCTTTTGAGAACTGTTAGGATTTAATGAGCATACCTGAAAAATCCACTGCCTCTACTTCTTAGTGATTTGTTTTTGGGATGGACTCTAAAAATGAGAGACAAAGGTATATTTAAAAATACATGGCTATACAGACAATATTTTTACATTAATTTTTTTTTTCAGTAGTAAGCTAGATGAGTATCTGCTGCCATGCTTACACATCTTCCTCCCAGGGTGAATGTGAATGAAAATGGAGAGAAAAAGCGAAACTGTACAGGTGCTTCAAGTTATGGCATTGGGTGAATGCAACACAGTGAGACTTTTGACAAGGATATTGTAGGACACTGCATCCTAGGCACCTAAATTAAAAAATTACCATCTCTTAGTGGGTAAAGGTTACTGAAAGTCATTGAAACGTCATTGCTCATTGAAGAGTCGTGTGCTTACTTGCACGCAGAGCTGCTGTCAGTCTTAAGTTTCATTTGAGAAAATGATTGCTTGAGCAAGTGCTGCCTCTTCAGTGTTGTTGTGGTCTTTGTTCTGTCCTAAAATTACAATCCTCTAAGAGCAGGGGATTCCCAGTCCTGGGGTTATTGTGCAAATGAATTTTGCAAAGACAATAGAGAAAATTAATGTTCCCTTGTGTGTTTGCTACTATTACAAATTACAAAATATATTCTTTAGCAGTTGGCATACTTTGGTCCTTTTTGGAAAGTGAGAAGTAACATTGGTCTAAAAACATTTAAAATGCATTAATATTTGTCCTTTGGTGGCATCTATTGAATTTTATCAGGGACCAGCACTATGAAACACTGGGCAGCATAGGCCTTGTTTGCAAATGGAGACCAGAATCCAGATTTGGAACACTGCAGTCTTTTCTTAACTCATTTATTGCTTCTGTAAACTCTCCTTAGCTTGCAGGCAGATGCAACTTCAGTTCCTGTCATGCATGAGTTGTAGAAACAACAGACCAAAAGTATATGGAGCACCTTGTGTTTTTTATAGGATGTTGTATAGTGTACAGTGTGGTGGTGAAAGATCTGGACACCTGTCGTCTGTTGTGACCTTACAAAACCAGAGTGAAAAACTGCTTGTTTGAAGAGAAAGTCTGTTAACATCCTCCTGAAGGTAAAAACTCTGAAGGAGGAAGGAAAGAATGTTTGACCTTGGGTTTGAAAGTGGATATCTAAGTTATCATGCTGTGCTGCTCAGAAGCTTCTTTCAGTGTCTTCTTGTTGCTTCTTTAGCCTTCCCTTGTCAAGTTCAGTGAAATGAACAGTGTTGTTTCGTGCCAGCATTGCTTTTTGTCCTGGAAGATGTCATTAATATGGCATAGACATTCACCTCAAAATAGCAAACAACCAAAATCAGGATAGATCTGCTTATTAGTTCTGAAGAGAATGTAATTACTAAGTACTTTGAATATGCATGAAGAATGTTATCAGAGAATATACAAGCACAGTTCCAATATTCCTTTTGACTGGTAGTTAATACTTGTTAAAATTTTGCAGTTGAGCTGTTACTGTAAGAAGCTGCTTTTGGGTCTACATAGGGTTATTTCCACAAAAAGCAGCTGAAACATAAGTCAAAGATACCAAAGGGGTAGTTGATGGAAGACAAGCAGGGAATACCTGCTTTGATTTTCCTCTCAGTGGCTGGTCTGTACCTTTGTTCATAGTGTATGTGTTTCTTTAGTTTTTGGACATGTTACTGTTGGACTAAAAATTAAGACAACCACTCCTTGAAAATATCCATGGCCTCAGCTTCTCGGAATTCTCTGGTTTCCAATACTTTTCAGGACTTACCTTTGGGATTGGTCTCTACGTAACACAAGTCTGACGACTGACCTGTTCCATACACTACTCTTCATTTCCGTTTCCAAAGTCTGCCGCTCCCCATGCAGCAGAACCAATAAAGAATCTCCAGAATCAGTGTAATGGCTGAATTCTGAGTTGGCAGCTGTGAAAATAGTCTTGGGAATTGCCCTACATCTTCTTCAGAAAGGCATGAATGGCTTCAAAACCAGAGCAGTCTACACTTGCAGGAAGACATCATTGCATTAATTTGGAGGAAGGGTTTTTCCCATCCCTCCTCTCCCAGCCTAAAGATCTCTGAGAGTGTCCTGTATCTCATGCCTTAGAACATGATCACATTGATTTTTCAGTTTAACATAGGAGCTTCAGGCAGTCTTCTGGCAATAACAAGCCAGTTTATGATTAGTGTACACATGAATGTAACTGGGGGCTGTCCAGAGACTCCCAGATTAGAAGTAAGCACAGAATTTACTGGCTAGTGAGGACAAAACTATTTATCAGCAGTTATCTTGGTACAAATATTAAATAATAACCATCCTAAATAATAGCCTTGTACATCCTATTCATGTTTATTTCTAATTTCCTTTCTCAGAGGTTATAGCTATCATGCTCCTCCTCCACTTGCATGAACCCAGCTGGCTGTGAGTCGTCCATAGACGCGACCACTGTTCTGATTTTGATGCTGTACCAGAGTGTGAGACATGTCCTTTTTGTGTGTCAATCTTAGCCCAGTTACATTCACCACACAGCTGATAGATGCCCTGGTCCTGGTGTGCCTCTTGGAAGGTCTGTTCTGTCTTGGAGTTCAGAGGAGTCGATTTGTAGAGATCCACATTTTTGCCAACAGTCAGGTTGAATATAAAGTTTGGAATTTTTTTTCAGTGACCAAATATTTTTCATCTCTTTTGAAATACATTCCAAGTCAGTCCTTCAGGTAACGTCAGAAAGTGCCTTTGGATTCCTAATGCAACTGATGGAGTGTTCTGGAAAAGTGATGATAGAAAAGGGAAACAGGCACTGCTGTCCAGGAAACTCAGGATTCTGTATAGCTGAAAATATTTAAGTACCTCAAAGTCGATTATTATTTAGGGCTTGCAGCTTGTTGAAGGAGCTAAGGAAAGTGCATCAGAGATTAATGTATTGCAGTGAGTCTTAGTGAATGTTGTGACTGCTGTTGGGTGCAGTTGGGAAATGACTGCTGAGACTTCTTGCAGTGCCTTTAGCATTTATGCAGCTGTGGTACATTTCCAGATAAATGCACTTCATGTGGCTGTCACGTCAAGGGCAACAAAGGACAAAAATATTAATCCCACAAATGATTTTCATTACATGGTTTGGTTCCAGAAAATTCAGATCCTTAAGAAAAATCCACTGGATTCTAACTGGAGAAGTATTAGTATAAACGTGTGTTTTACTAGTACAGATAAAATCAAGCTATACATAATAATGTATTTTCTCAGGGCTACAACCTACCTGGCAGCCTTAGCCTGCTCTGTTGTGTTTTCTTTCTTGTACATCTTAATTTCAAAAAACAAATTGTAGAACAAAATCCTGCTATATTCTGACCTTAAATAATTTAGAAGTTGATTAGTGTCTTAAAAAGTGCTTGTGCAGCTGTTTGTGCTCCAGCTTCTTATACTTTTTTCTTTCTCTTCTAAAATATTTTTCAACTCCCTTCTATATGAGTGCTTAGATTTAATATAGTCTCCAGAAATTTAGAAAAATGCTCTCAACCTTTAGTGCACCATGTTATTTAAATTGCACTGGAGTATTGTCACAGCACGTTTTGCTGGAAAAGTGGGTCCACCTTATATATATAGATAGTCTATCTATATTGTTATATATATATATTAAATACATATATACATAAATGCTAATTACTGATGCATTTCCTAAAAAAAGCATTGTCTTCTCTCATCAGTATGTCTAAAAGATATATAATGATGTAGCAGGGCAGCCAGATCTGCAGTGGATACTTTTACTTTTTACCTGTACTCAAAAGTAGTTCCTTACCTTGGTAAAAAGCAATTTTCTGTGACTTGACCTACTGATCTTAGGTGTCTTTCTTTCTCTGTGTTGTAGAAACTGGTTGTAGGTCTCTGAGCAAACAGAGGTCTAAAAAATAAAACCAAAAAGATTGGTGAAGGTTTTGCCAGTGCTTTAACGTTGCCCATTTCAGTAAATCTCTTATTTGTTTCGTATTTATTATGTTCCATTGAATCATCTTCTAGAGTGATAAAATTCAATTTCAGATTAAATTCTACGAGTAAGGTTTTTACTTTGGCTGGAGTAAATCCTAGGACTTAATCTATGTCTCTTTTTCTGCTTGAGACTCACCAATGGAATCTTTTTTGCCCCGAGGCCCCTGCTGACTGAGCAGCATGCCCTGAGCCCAAGCCATTTGAAAACAGCTGATGCTGCACCATCCTGGAGTGGTGTCAAGAGCCACCCTAAATCCCACCTTATCTTTAGTTTCAGAATGGCTGCGGTTACTGCCTTTCCTAGGCGTGCTGGCCTTGCTCGGTTACCTTGCTGTTCGTCCCTTCCTTCCCAAGAAGAAACAGCAGAAGGATAGCTTGATTAACCTCAAGATCCAGAAGGAAAATCCCAAAGTAGTGAACGAGATAAACATTGAAGATCTGTGCCTCACTAAAGCTTACTGCAGGTGTTGGCGTTCAAAGACGGTAAGACATTGTGCTACTATAGGATTAGAGATTGAAGCTTGAATATTTGTATCACTGTTTTGGTGGTGGATTGCTCTGTGTTGAGCTGTTGTCTTTGTCTGGAGTTGGAACATGTTCCTGAACTTTGGAGAATGGAATAAACCTATCTACATGAAGAAAGCAACTGTAGAAACTTGAAAGAACCACATTAGGGTTTTTCTAGAAACATTTAGAGAGTGACCACACCTGAGTAGAATAAACCAAGCAAACCTGTTTTACTATTTGGAAATACATTGCAACTAATTAAAAGATAATGACTCTTACTTTGCAAAAAACAATGCTTAGAAAGTTGTCCATATTAGAATAAAAATAAGGCTGGGCCTGTGTTGGTGAGGGAGACTCCCATCTGGTCCAGAGCAGTGAGATGACTGGTTGGGATATTCCATATCCACCAAATCAACTAGATGTAAAAGAGTTTATTTCATCTAGTGTCAGTTTTCATTTCCTGATTCAATTTTGAATGTCCTGACCACACTTCGGTTTTGTTCTCTCTGGACCAAATGTTTTACTTTTTTAATAAAAATGAAAAGTTTGCCCTCAACTGAAGAAGCTTACTCAGCTATTCTCACTTTGAACTAATCCCTTCAGCCAAGTATTTCAGCTTTTCTTGAAAAAGTACTTTCTGGTTGCAAATGACTAAATCTATTAAGGCAGTCTTACTAGTTCTACGATAAATCCATTTGTAGCTGTGATGGCTGCTTTGTTTGCTGTTCTTTCATGGAAAAAGCTTTGTCCCTGACTTTTGTGTCTAAGAACAGCTATTTTAGGATCTCACAAATGTAGCTACCCATTAACAGTGTTTGCTTTCCTTAGTATCCTGTGTCTGATAGGAGGCAGGGAGTGTGACATTGAACCAGGACATCACAGGAGGAACTAGCAACATTATCAGAGCGCTCAGAGGGTTGGAAGGAATACAGAAATCATCATGCAACTACTGTACAGAATTATGCTAATTCATTGTCTATGTTCTTTTTTCAGTTCCCTGTCTGTGATGGCTCCCACAACAAGCACAATGAATTAACAGGAGATAATGTAGGTCCACTAATACTCAAGAAGAAAGAAGTATAGCAGCTGCTTAATCTAGATCACAACTCATAAAAAGTCTTTTATACTGTTGTAGTTGCAAGGGACAGCGTTTTACTATGTGATTGGTATGATTTAGTTTCATGATTGCTGTAGATTTCTTCTTAGAATAAACTGCATTTAGACAGTGATGAATTTGTCACTGTTTTGGTACCTTATTCTGAGAAGAATTTTGCCTGCTTTGTAAAACTGTAAAGTACCTATCTTTGTAAATAAGTCGTTTATTTCAAGAATAAATTGACTTTCTACAACTAAGCCTCTTTTGTATAAACATACAATTATAAAACTGTCACTGTTTCAAGTGATGTTAAGTGCACTTTTCTGTTGAGTTTCTTCTCCTGAGAAATCATGTTTTACTTTGCTTTTCAGGAACAAATTTAAATGTACTTAAGAGAGGGAGAAAAAGATACCAGCTTCCTCTGTGAATATACATTCAGGCAGCAGATCAGTGTTAAGTCATGCAAGCTGAAGGTCTGGCCTGCATGGTGCCTAAGTGGGCAGTTTGTTGCCCTTACACAAAGCAGCCCAGCTCAGACAAACCCCACACTGCTGGAAAGTTTCACACAGCATCCCAGGTGGAGTGCTGGCAGTTCCAGGCCATATATAAACCAAAGTATTGAGCAGGTCAGCCACCAACATTACCCCTGTATTTTGGGCCCTGTGTTGATGGTAAGGAAACACAAATTTGCCTTGTGCAAGTTCCCTTGCACTATAGTCACTACTTTTTGCAGTGGGAATTTTCAAGGGATGAATGAGTTGAGACAGAACTGAGGATGCAGAACTGAGCTGTTCTCTTGGCTTGTTACCCATTCAGAATTACTATTTAGGCAAGTCAGAACGTTGCTGTGGTGAGGCTTCATTTCAGATGCAGATAATTACTACTTACCTAACTGCTAGATTTCTAATTAATTATTGTAAAGTGCTTCATTCTCCCATGAAATAGTGTATCTATCAGTTTAAAAATAAAAATTTGGTCCATGCTGTAGTTTTAGACAATGGTATCCTGACAGATCTCACCCATTCCTTAACAGCATTTCATCTGACCCATTGTTAGGTGGGAAGCCCCAGAGCTGTTGCCAAAACTGATCACCACAGTGCTGAAACAGAAAGCGAGTCAGAAAGCTGTCTTCACATAAGGGCTCTTGCAGCAGCAGCAGAATTAAGGTAGATCATTCTTTGTCCATTTGTGACAATTGTAGTTCTAGGTTCCAAAACCTCTTGCCTTGCAGCAAAAGATGGCAGATTTGCATCTGTGTGTTAAATGCCTGCTTTTACAAAGAGTGTAACAGAACCATGGTATAATGTTTATTGTTTAAATGCTTCATCATGATCTTACCTTAATGAGCAAACTGTAAATGTATTAGGATATAAACATTTATAAGAAAGAAAAATAGATAAAGGCAAGTGTCTTATACTCAGTTTTCCCTTACAGATGTATATAGAATACCAAACCCCAGTTCTTGGGTTTGGTGAAGAAATTACTGTGACATGTAAAGCCCTGTCTTGGACATTTTTTTTCAGGGTTTAAAATCCACAGTCTGCTATAGCAGACTTACTAGACACAGGCCTGTATATGCTTCCAGCTTTTATCAGGACACTTGTATTCAAACAGTTAGGTTTTCTCCGAAATCACAACCAAACCTGTTAAATTAAGACAAACCTTGTTAAAGTGAGTAATACAGCAACATGGTTTTGTTTCTCCCAAAAAGATCCTTGAAGAGAACAATGTAAGGTTTAACCTCTTCCTTCCATCTTTTAACACAGCTTGATTAAGTAATTTTTTTTTCTCCCTAGTTACTCTTAAAAGAGATAGTTTAACAGCAATCTACAAACATGGCTATAGGATAAACAAAGACAGTTTTTTTGTTTGTGTTTATATTTGTAAGGGACTGGAACAAATTTGTAGTGTTGCAAGAGCAAGTCACAGTTCTTTGGTAGAACATTTTAGTAATTTCCACAAGATAATAATATTATGAGAATCGCAAGATAAATCGTAATTTCCTTGCATTTTAAAATCTGTCAAGGTAATTATGTCGCATGTCCACAGAACTTTCTATAGAAAATCTCAAAGAATTTGCTAATCTGTTCTATATAAAGTCTACAGAGATAGATAGCTAAGAGCTTAAGTGCCTGTACAGCTCTGTATCTCACCAGCAACTGAGAAGTTAAACCAATTACTTGACTCTTCTAACCTACTTGGGAAGCTCCACACGCAGGAGTAAATTTGCCCTACATGCCAATAAAGACCAGAACTGAGGTTGTAGGACCAGGTCTTTAGTAATGATGGAAGATCTGGGGAAACTGAAATCAGCATATTCTGACACCTATTTACAAGAACAGCAATGTTTTCCTTTCTTTTCATAATTAAAAGGCTACAAATAAACTTGTAAAACAGCTTTAGAGAAATGTGTCTGACTTGGGGCAACTACTAGACAAAGCAGACGTAATTGAAGTGCAATTGACCAAAAATTTCATCTCTTGCACTCTTTATTTAAAAAGCAAGATGCAGAAACTATCATCCATTTTGTGGCAGTATTACACCATGACTGTTTCACAGTTAATTTTAGACTTCAGTTTAAATTCCATAAAAAGCTCAGTTTGGATGAAAAAGAGAGTATGCAGTGATTATAATCACATCATCATCACATCCCCTGGCCTGTGTGACTCCCTGCTTGCACATAGACAATAATGTCTTTTCCCATATGCTGCCTACTGGGAATGCTTTCTGCTGTCAGACCTTTCTGCTGCAGAGGTTCTTGTGAGCCTTCTGGAACAGCACGCTCAGAGTTCCCCCACACTATGCCTGTGATTATGTCTGCATGTCAGCAGGACTCTATGGTTATCAGTTACTACCCATTGTGCTCTAATTTTATTTCCTGCAAATAAGAGACTACCATGGCAAAATGATTGTATTGGTTTGAATTTATGCTTTATTCAGTAATAATTTTCATGGCATTTTATCTCTCAAAGTTAGCTGCTATTTAACAGCAGCTGAAATTGTTACGATACTTACTAAAAAAAACCAAGTCTCTTAAGTTCTTAGTCCTGATATACCCTTTATTGAAAAGATGCAAGTGTTTTTTTTCCTTTCTGGAAGACAAGGAAAGGGAAATGATAAAGGATTAAAATTTTTAATTTTAGATCTGCAGGTCTGTGTAACAGCTCCAACCTGATACTTTTTGAAGATTAATAAAAGCTGGGGGAAAGGGGTCTCATGAGAAATACCCACATAAAATGGCAGGGAAAGAAAAAATGATTCTATCTCATTTAGATTAGCAAAAAAGATGACAAGTTTTCCCTGGTATATGGTATTATTCAGGCACTCAGAATTGTGGAAGTGATCTATTTGGAGATCGATTGTAGAGATCTATTTGGAGACCTATTGTGAAGAGCACGCTGAGGTTAAGGAAACAGGTAAATCCCATTTATGAGAGGCTGTTTTGCTGGTGAGAAAGTATTAGAGGCTATCACGAACAAGAGCTCTTCATCAGAGGTTTTCTTTTGTACTTCAGGTTGTGTCCAAATTTAAAGGGCTGTAATCATTACAGCATCACACTTCTGTTACTGAACATACTCCAAATTTGGCATAGTGATCCCTGTGGGAGGATTCTACTTAAAAAACTTCACAAAAAAGTGAACTCTAAATTTTACTTAAGTAGAACTATTTTATAGACAGTAACTGATGAACACTATTTTCTCATCTAGTCACAGTTAGCTTTACCAACATTACAACTTCCAAATACTTAACCTCCTATTAAAACTACACATATTTCACAAAATCGTAGAATCAATGAGGTTGGAAAAGACCTCTGAGATCATTGGATTCAACCTATGACAACCATGTCAACCAGACTATGACTCTCAGTGTCATGTCAAGTCTTTGCTTAACACCTCCAGGGAAGATGATTCCACCACCTGAGTAGTTCATTCCACTGTTTAACAACCCTTTCTGTGCAGAAATTCCTCCTTATGTCCAACTTAAACTTTCCCCCCGGTAAAGCTTGACTCAGTCCTCTCATCCTGTCACTTTGCATAATGAGAAGAGGCCAACCCCCACCTGGCTACGTGCTCCTGTCAGGAGTTGTAGAGCAGCAAGGTGCCCCCTGAGCTGCCTCTTCTCCAGGCTGAACACCCCCAGCTCCCTCAGCCACTCCTCACAGGACTTGTGCTCCAGACCCTTCCCCAGCTCTGCTGCCCTTCTCTGGACACACTCAGCACCTCAATGTCCTTCTTGCAGTGAGGGGCCCAGAACTGGACACAGCTCTCGAGGTGTGACCTCATCAATACTGAGCACAGGGGGACAGAGGCAGACAGATTTGCTAGTATCTGTCAAATGGTACCAAACCTAAAAGGCAAGAGCAGGATTTTGATCAACAGAGGTTACTCCTGGCGGTAGGCCAGCATCTCTCCCTTCACATCATGTTGTGTGAAGGCTGAGGTACACAGGTGAAGCAGCAGCCATCCCAATCCCATACAACTCTCCCCCAAGTCCTTATAACCCTCATCCCATAACCCTCATCTCATTTTCAGGCTCTGTCCTTTATTCTGTCAGCACCAACATCTCTATTACCACAGTCTATGATGGCCCCAACTGTCTCTTTCAGCATGTAAGTACCACTTGCTGTTCCTTGCTATGACCAGAGCTGACAGTCCTTGAAGGCACAAAGGAATGCCTCAGCTGTGAGGAAGAACAGCAATAGGAAAAGGCAAGTTTTGGAATGCAAATGAGGGAAGGTGAGGGAATCACCAACCCATGGCAGGACTTGTTCACTATGTGTCAGCAATCTCTTACTTGAAAGTTGCCTTTGAGTTGTGGAACTTGTCATCTCACAGCCCAGTTTCAACCATCAAGAAGTTATTCACATTAGTCTCCATTTTTTTCTGCTTGTATTCTACCTCAGGACTCTACTCCATGCCTCAACAATTCTGATCCTCTCCCTGGCCTCACCACCCACACATTTCAAGTAACTCTTGACTGCTGACTTCTCAGTGACTCACTGCCAGGTCATCTCATTCACTGTATGTTCAGCTATTTCATCTCAAGGCACCATCATCACATAAAAATATTTTATAGAACTGCACCAGGGCTGCTTTAAAAATAGCAGGGGTAACTGATAGTTTTAGGTTCCTCCAGCAAGATCAGAGACATGCCATCTTTACTCAACAGAAGTGCCACGGCTGAAGGACAAGACTGCTGTAGTTGTCTGTCTTATGAAGGTTCACAGGCCTCTGCACCTTCCTCATCCTCCTTGCTATTTGTTTGAGCCTTCTGCAAAAGTCTGGGTCCTGCCAAGCCGATAACCAGAGCTCCAACTGGAGCAGTGATCAAGATAGCCAAGAAAGCCACTGTCAGTACATCCATTCCATACTTTGCCAGTTGCTCATCTTCATGATGTCTTGCTGTATCCAAGGCAAGAGAACCAATTGCAGCCTGCAGGGAAGAAAACATTGCTGAGATGGAGCAAGTAATCTTTAGCACCAAATGAGGAAAAAAGGGAATCTATCATTAGTCAACATTTCACATAAATTTGACATTTTTAGTACATTCAACTCATTTGTTTCTAGGCTGTACATAGCCAAGAAAACACCATATTACACCTGTGAGAACAATTTTCACTTGACTATGCTTGGAATTTCCTTGGCTAATGAGTTTATCTGTGTGCTTTCCTCCTGTGAAGAACACTGCATAGCTGCCATTTTATCCACATTTCCAGAGAATGTGTGATTAATGAAATAGGCTAGTATATTGTGGACTGCAGCTGTTAAAATGCCACACTTGGAGAATGTATCCTCACAATAATCAACTAGTGGCAGCTTCTGAAAATTTAATTCATTCATCATGTAATAAGCCTGGCCCGTTTTGATTATAAACTTTTGTTGGCAAGTAATCACGCTATCAAGGCAAAGTCTGAATGACTTTACAATCACTGAAATAAAGGAGCAGGAATGTAGCCAGCCTGAGACATCTCTATGAATACAGCTCTTAGACTACTCCTTACCAAAATAATCACAAACTGAAACCCATTCTGAGTCCTGATGTGACTGTCCTTGCAGACACTTCATGTGTAAGAGGGAAATGCTTTTACCATTGAGAGTTCTTAGAATCTGTATGTGAGGGCACAGTAATCAGCAATGGCTGAGAAATTGTTACATTTCCTGTGGTATATGTACAATTCAGTGCCATTATTAAGAGTAAACCCAGGATGCAAGCAAAACACCTGCATACAGAACGTCCTCCACACACTCTTCCAGCAGTTGGAATGTTTTAGAGTATACTACACTCAGCTGTCATTGAGCTTGAACCTTTCCCTGCTTACTGCTGTGCTAGTTACAGGGAGCTTTGCTAAAGAAAATAGATTTCGCCTGGAATCAAAGTGATGTTGGATTGTTTACCTGGACAGTGGCTTTGGGAATCCATGCCAGTGAGACAAATACCTTCTCCTTGAAATTAAACCCAGCAAAAGACACCATCAGGAATGTTGCTATGATTCGCACAACTAGGGCAATGCCTAATATAGCAACACAGAGCCCTGCAAGAGACAAACACTTCTCAGTACTTTTGTGCTTAGGTGCTTCTGTTTTTTTTATTTTGGGGGGGTTACCATAGTCTGTTTTCTTTCAGATTTCTTTATAGAGATTATTTTGAAGCCAGTAATGAAAGCTGGATAATTTGTCAATGATCTTACCAACAGTTTCAGGCCTAAGAGATGTAACGGATACTTCTGCTCCAATTAAACCAAAAAGAAAAGGTTGAAAGATATTCCATGCAACTGCCACAATTTTTTCTATTTCCCTCTGCAATAAAAACAGAAATAATCTGTAAATTCACAAAAAGATAGCCAAGCAGACAAAACACTTAAGTAACCATAGGACAAAGTGAAAATGTTTCATAAAGATTGTCCAAAATAATTCCTCTTTCTTTGACCTAATACTAAAATATTTCAAATCAGTTGCACACTTTTTGAAGGTCAGACTGCATCTAGCTGTCCTAGTAAATAAAATATTTGATGTCTTGAGAGGTGAAATAAAAAGCACTGGTGTTTGAACAGTAACAAAGGAGTTTGCAGACAAGAGGAAGAAAATAAAGCATTGTTGATTTTCAGTATTTAGAAAGATGTAATTTCAACAGCTTTGCCATGAAGTTTCTGAGCCTTTGGGAACTGCATGCCTAAACATGTTCTTCCATTTGTAGCTGAGCAGAGTCAGACTCTCCCAAGCTTCAGTCATGACCCAACTTTGTTCATGCTGAACTCAGAGGCCTCTCTCCGTGTCAGCAGGAGCAAAGTGAGTCTGAGCAAGTCTGAAATCACGTACCAGGAGTAAGTGCTGAACTTTCCACTGCAATATAGTATAAAGGCAAAACCATCTTTTCTCCTCATGTCTAAACTTAACACAATTTTCCTAAAACAACTGCTGCCAGGATAAACAGGAATCTTCCACTTACATGAAAAGGTACACATAGTGTATCAAATAGCACTTGTCTTTTAGTTAAGTGGGTTCTACAATAGCAAATGAACCTTCAGGCTGGACTGTGTGGAAAGTGCAGTGCTCTGTCACTTAATAATCAATCCAGGGGCTAGACATATCCCATCCTTGGTATTCTCTTTGGGAAGGCAACACCTCTTGCTCTTCTGATGAAATGGCAGGTTACAGTAATACAAAAACTTCTGTAACCTTAAAGAAAATGAGGTAGAAATTTTTATATATATATATATATATGTATGTATTTTTATATATATGTATATGTATTTATTTATATATATATATATATAAAACATTTAAGCCTATTTGCTGCCCATTTGACTGTCCAGGAATAGGTTCAATGTTCATTGTTCTCTGTAGACAGTGTTTGTTGAGTGTCTTCTACCATGGACAGTGGGAGGCAGTGGCCTTTGAGAAGCTCAGCAGGAAAACCTTGGTAATATACTGAGTACACAGACGCCTCTATCTCTATCTGAGAAAAAAAGAGCTAAGGCACTTGACATCAATATACTTAAGGCCATGAAGCTTCATTCACAGATCAAAAGAATTTAAACAAAGCCTTTATAGACTGCATATACTCTTAAATTCCTTTCTCTTGAAATGGTTTTAAAGCTTTTCAGTAGAGAGGTTCATCAGTTGTAATGTCCTTACCTATTTAAGTCCCAAGAAGAGTTTTTCATCCTTTAAAATTGGACAGTCTTAGTTTCTTTTCATTGTTATAACAAACCTTGAATCTTAGTAAAGTCAGGGTCAAGATGGGGATAATAACATGGACTCTACTATATCTAATCCCCTTTCCTTTTTCTTCCCCTTCTCCTACTGAATGTCACAAAGCTATAGCTGTGGAGAGAAGGATGCCCTCAAAACATTAAATGTAGATGGTATCAAGCAAAAGAGGCAGTCAGACATAGCAAGGTACAGAAGGGCAGTGGGGAAGCAGCAGTAACATGAAGTAGGCTAGTACCTAAGAGAAAGTGACTAAAAAGCTGTCTTTTGTATGGTTTTCGTATGGCCTTACATCATCATTTATTGTGTGCACCCTGCTCTCTAAGTTATCCAAATTACATTGGCTGGGATTTGGCAAAGATGAGAGAGGACAGTTAATCACCACTCTTCATTTCACTCCCTCCAAACCACAGGGAACAAACCCTCACAGTATTCAGACCATGTCCACAACTGGATGTTGGACACCCATCTGTAAATTTTACCATAAAGTGACTGTGTACAGACACTCACAGAACTGGGAATTAAAGCTTTGGATTGCTACTGCCAAGTGCCTTCACAACTAAGTCTCCTTCATATGGCTTAAGATGTCTAAGAAAAGCTGAGCATTTCTCCATCAGTATACCAGGCCCTGTATTGGCTTACTCTATTGCTCTACTGACATACATGGTAACTTTCTGGCATGGGAAATGCTAAAGACTTCCAAAACAAATGTAGAATGTGAAGCTTGCTTTGATGGCGTGGGTTTTTTGCTTGTTTGCTTGTTTTTGAAATCTGTAAACCCTCTAATCCTTCACAAATATACCATTACCACTCCTGACAGAAATTCAAGCTCCTGCCAGGCTGCACATTCACCAGACTTTGGATATGGTACACTTCTTATGGAAACATTCACCTTTTCATCAGACCATCCCACACCTGCAACAAAAGCTAAGACTAATGTGCAGAGCCCTCCTGATCCAGGGAAGCCAAAGTTGATGCTGCCAAAAACAGCAAACATAGACAGTCCAAGTACAAAATATGATCTCTTCCATGCCAAAGACGCCTGCAGCCAAGGAAAGAGACAAACAAAAAAGTGAATTTCTTTCAGAAATGGAGGAAAAAGTTATTCTTGTTGATTTTGAAAATAAGAACTTGAAAATTTAAAATTAATAATTTTGAAGGAATCAAAGCTTTCAAGTGAGACTTGAACTGCTCAGTTGGATTGAGGACTTTTTTCAGACATTAATTCCTAAGAATACAAATTTTGAAAATGAATTTTTTTCCCTCTGCCCATTCAAATTCTTACTGCCACTAGGCTATTTTTATCACAAGGAACATGATGCTCTGTTCCAGCAGCTTTGCCTCAACTCTGCAATAGCAGGATTTTCTACCTGTATAGTCAAGCATTATAACAGTTTATCCCAGGAAAGGTGAAATCTTTGCCACCAGATGTTTTTAAGGACAAGTCAAACATTTGGCAGGAATAATCTAGTTTTATTTCATTTAGTCACAGCAGACAGTTATCTACCATTGTTCCTCAATTCTATCTAACTGTTTAGCTCTTGTATCATACTTCTTACATTATTTATTAAGAAAATTTGATGACACTGAGGGCAATAGATGCTCTGAATACTGACTTTGGTAGTCCAGAGTGCAACTACATTCTCCCACAATTTTCTGTTCATTTAATTACCTCTCAACAGAAAATTCATCTACCACTTTCTATAAATTTAATTTTTACAGAAAGTAATGCATTCTAATTAATACTAATGGTATGATCAATCACTTAAAACCTCAGATACATCTGCTTCATTATTTTTTAATCTTAGGCCTACTGGATACATCTTAAAGAAGTAAACGTGTCCTGCATCAATCTAATAAATTATTATTTTACTGTCTGAAATGCGTATCAGACCCTTTCCTCCATTTCCACTACCTTCAATGAGAGCAGGACAGTGAGCTGGATTCTGAACTTCCATCAGGAAGGACTATGAGCTCATACATTATTATTGGTGCAGTAAATAAGTAATCACCTTTAAAACACATCCTCACTTGACAGGTTTTGCAATCTGGAAGCTGCTAGCACTGTAGAAAGCTTTCCCCAAAACCAGCTTCACATGAAGCTTGGAAATTAATAACTAAAGAAAATAATTCCTTAGCAAAGAATCATTCTATTATCATCTTTTTTTTTTTAAACTAGGTTTTCACCTGATCATGGCTTGGGAAATAGCAAATAAACATTCCCAGAATTCCCCCAGCTGCTATGCCAACAGCAACCTCCAGCACTCCACGGAGCACATTGTACAGAGTAGAACCTATTTCACAAAAGAAAAACATGGTCAGTAAGCCATACACAGACCTTAACTCAAACCATGCTCTCGACCTATGAGGGTGATTCCAGGACAGTGTCTGCTTTAAATTACCTGGGGCAAAGGAGTTCAGGAGGGAACCTATGGGCCTGAAGGAACTGGATGGTGCAACTTTCTTTCTCTAAAAGCTCATGTGAGGGAAGTGTGTAAGAGAAGTCAGAGAAAGAGCCACTGTAAGAACACTGCCAAACCCAGTGAAATTTCAAAGTGTTATGTTGGGCATGCAGAGCCCAGACTCGGCAGCAGTCAGGGAAAAATGTTCTCTGAAAGTTATTGTGACCCACAACTCAGAGCTGACAATGTTACACTAGCTTTTGAACATGGGTGATTTCCATCCCAATATCTAAGGCTATACATGAATTTTATAATGAGATGCCATTAAGTTACAAACCAGTCAGCCATAACAGAGTACACATTTTCCAAAATATCACTGTTCTGCATTTCATCATGAACAGATTAACCAGCATACCAGAGGAGAAAGCCAACCCAAGGCAAGTGTTGAAGCCTGTGATAGCCAGAATGTCGTCGATGCTGCCAGCTGCCATTAGCAAAGTTGGGACACCTTTCTCCACCCCATATCCCCCAGCTTGTAAAATCAGCATGGAGGGAACCACCACAGCAGGGGAGACTGCACCTAGAACAAAACTGAAAATACATAGGTTCAGCACCTCAAAAAAAAAGCACTGAACTAAAAAACTTCAAAATGTTCTGACCTTAATTCTTTTGAAGTATGAAGAAGTAGACCTGTATGTAAAGTATTTTCCTAACCTTTCCCCTCTAATTACAAGCAGGGATGTTTCTATGTAGATCTGCAATCAGTTCTTATTTTCTGCCCAACTCAGTACATTTAAAGTAAAGGGCTCCTTTACAGACTAAAACTGGAGTCTCCACTGCAGGCCAGTTACGCTCCCTGATAGATGCCTTGATTGTCCCACTTGGAAACCTGCTTTAGATGTGCTTATGACTCTGTCGTCCAGTTCCCTCTCATAAAATTCAGTGTGTGTCAGAGAAGGAGTTCACGTATCTTGTTCTAGTGTATGGATCTGGCCCAAGGCCACCAATTTATATAGGACTAGATGGAAAAGATCTTCTCTTCAAGGATGGTACTGCAGAATATACCATGCCATAACCTTATCCTTGACTTGTGACAGGAAAGCTGTCCCATGTGCATTTCTTTTTGTGGAAGTTCTGAATTCCAGTATGAAAGTTTTCCAAACTGTAATTTTCTGTCCCTAAGAAGCACCCTGTGTTGTGGTTCAAGACTCAGGGATTGCACTATCCTTCTTCCTTCTTCAAGTACTTAGGTCACAAACATGAAAGAGTAATGATGCAAGTACTCCTCTGCAGCCTGAAAATATGACCTTTAAATTAGCCACAGAACCAGACACAAATGGTAAGCAAAAGACCACAGGGGCTAAGCACAGCTTCCCAAATGGCACTGAACTGAGGTCTCTGCTTGGCACAGAGAACTAAAACCACTTGGATCATTTAGCTGCAGCCTGAAAACCAGCACTTTTGTCATACAGGAGAAAAGGCAGTACCTTACCCTAATATAAATCCCCATTGCCATGGCAAATGCAGGAACAAGTAGGCAAGGACAGCAGCTGTGCCTGTTTCTGAGAGGCACGGTCCGAAAGCAAGCCGTAAACAGACAGCTTTGAGCTTCTTAAGAGCCTGCAATCATACAGGCACAATAGTGTCAGTACCCTTGGCTTTACAGAGAGGAAAAACATTTACAATCTGATCTGGGAGTCTGATTCTTGTTAAAGAATCCTGTCTGAGCTGCACTAGAGCATATGATATGGCCTAAACTAGAGACAGGCCCAAGTCCAATCAGATTTGGACGTAAAATTTGAAGTGTGGCAGTGAATCTAGGTTTGACAAGGTTCCTGAATGTCACAGGAAGGAGTAACAGAAAATTCTGTTTGGCTTCTTGTCATTTGCTCCATCCACAGAAGATTTTACTATAATCCCAGAAGTTGCAAGAGCACTCCCAAAAATTGCCCCAAAATCTATGAACAAAAAATGAAAAGTTGTAGAGCAACATCAACTTGGCACAAGGAGCCAAGCATCTTTCAGCTGTCTCTCACGTGATATTCAAAGACTAAGCTCCTTTTGGCTCAGCAACTTAAAAAAAAAAATTCTAGACTGGCACATTTGCTTGTAACAGCTATCTTTAACAGTCAATCACAAACATGAGTCTGCTAGGACAGGTCCCTAATTTTGACATGGATTACAAAAAAACCCCAACCAAACCAAAAAAGCAAAACAAACAAAAACCCCCAAAATAAAAAAAAAAAAAAAAAAAAAACACAACAAAAACTCTCCCCCAAAAATATCAGTAAATTCCACTTTTTACCAGTTCAGTTTATTCCAGCATAATCGGGGCTGAGAAGAGAAACTGATTTCTTTGTCTTTACAGTTTCAATTACATGAGGAAGAATTTTAACTGCATCAAAGCATTGCCACACACAGAGTCCAAATGACACTTTTGTTGCCACATGGAAGAAAAACGAGCCAAAAATTAAGTTCCCTCAGCAAAAAAAATTGTCACAGAACAGAAGTGCAGTCTCACAGAACTGGACATCCAAACTGTATCTAACAACACACATGCTCATACAAGCCTCAGTGTCTTGGAAAATAAGATGATGATAACATTGGAAAACATTTTTCAATATTGACAAAACCTTATTTTCTTAAATAACTGAAGCATTGGCAACTCTCTAGTTTTTCTTGGTTAAGAAAAATCACTTCAGATGTTCTAAACTACTCATACTTTACCTAAGTTTTATATAAACTCTGAGTGGTTCCTTCAGCAGACAGGGGCCAATATGGTACAGCATTACTTCAGCCAGCTCATTTTAAATAAACAAAACCTTGCCTTCATCAATTTATGACATACCATGTTTCTTAGGGTGCAGAGACTATTTTTTGTTCATAGGACTGTTATGGGCTTCATTATAATGAGAATCATTGTTTCAGTGGTGCAGCAGGATTCATTTGCAATTAACATATTTGCATTAAAATGGCAATGATTAAAAAAAAAGTTAAAAAGTCGCACAGGGTTTACACTTTTTTGGTTGGTTGGGTTTTTTGGATTTCTGGCCACACAAATACATTCTCTTTCAAGCACTGGGGATCCCTTCCATTACTCCAAATTTTCAGTATAAACTAACAGGGAGTTTGTCAGGGAGTATAAAGTCTTCCTGACAGACCGTGACGGTGCACATATCCTCAATTTGTTCCACTCGTGAAATTCAGGATATGAAAATAATCATAATATCAGTTTTCTTCAGGTGTTCTTTTTTTTAAATTATTTGCCTACTGTACAAATCCAACTGACAATATTAATATACATGTAATTAGACAACAGAAACTATGCTTTCTGTAATGATCTAAACTGCAGATGCTCCAAGGCTGAGCAGTTCAATATTTTTAATGGAACCAATTACTCAATTTTTTTTTTGATTGCTGTTGTACAGTCTGTCACACAGAAATAGGTGGTGCCTTACCTTTGGATCCAGGCCAAGCCCTGCTCGGGTCAAGATAATGGAAAGAGCAATATTCCTCAGTGCTGCAGACCAGTGTGGGTTTATCTGGACAAAGTCACTGATGAACGGGGTATTTCGGATTAGGAAACCAGCAAGTAGCATCCCTTAAGTCAAAACAAATAAGCTCCTGTCAAATGATTTTTTTTAATTGCACAAGAAAAGCTTGCGTAACACTCTCAAAAATAGACACCGTATCATGTTTTTATGAGACAAAAAGAAACGATTTGCATTCCAAATTATTAGCCATGTTTTTAACAATGGGACTGAGGCATGAGAAGAGATAAGCACATTTGAAGCAGTGAAAGTGGCCTAAGAAAACAGCAGGTCACCAGAGAATAAATCAGCAGGATGCTGCTACACAGTTTTAGTCTCAGTCAAAAGAATTCATCTTTGTTTACCAGGTGAAGGTCATACTTACCATAAGAAAAGACACCTCTGCATCCTTAAAGATTTTTTTCTTGTTAGCTTGTTTTAATACAAAAATAGGAAGATCATCTGATATTGTGTTTGTATCTTAGAAGTTGGGAATTGTTCAAAATCCTCTTAAAGTGTAAGAAATGCAGGTATCACAGGAATCATAATGCTGCATTCATTAGGCAATATAATCTAAACCAGCTCATCATGGACTAACTTAAGCATTTTAAAGTGCTCTGGCAATGAAACTCTTACATGAAGAGGGGCAAAAAGGGGAAGGGAAATCAGAAACTTTGTCTTATCCTCTATTTGAGCTACCTGCAAGATACAACATTTTACAAATATTAGTAAAACTGTTCAGAGACTTCCTGCAAAGCTATCAAATCCACAGCTCTGGAAGGATATGGAAAAGTACAGGAAAAGTTGACTTTAAATAAGGTCAGAGATTCACTGTGAGTCCTGATGATTCAAAGATACATTTTTTGTGGCATAATTTTATATTAGTCATGTTTAGAAACAGGAAACTAAAAAAAGACAAAAAGTAAACAGATCAGTGTGCTCAGGTTGGTCCCAGCTCGGTGTGAGCCTTGACTGTGAACTTGAGTTTTCCTAGGACACTCTAAACTTTTAGACACTGTTTCTACCACCTCCTAGAAAAAAACCCAGTGTCATAATTAACCTGTGGTACCTCATGACAATTATATCAGGCTGGCATTGTGACCACATGCTCTTTGCAATGTTTGCATGAAGTCCAAGTCACTGGAGCTATCCTGATCTAGAAATCTACTTAACAAAGCAAAAATGTCCACCCCAAAGGATATCTTCACTGATTTGCACCATGTTTCCTGCTGCAGAATCTACTCTGCAACGTGCACCTAAAATATATTATGTGGTTGTTTCAGTACCAATTTCACTCCTTTTTTTTCCTGAGAGAGAGGCTCACAATAAGGTGCTAAACAGAATATTCACAGACATTGTCTATCTAGTCTTCTGAGTCATAGATTTCTCCAATTATCCTCAAAGACTGGGGATTGGAACAATGAACTCTGTCCTGAACAACTCAAGAGACATGTGCTGTCATGCTGAAGTTTCTGTTGTCCAGTATTAACTGTCTGACAAGCAGTTTCATGCTCAACTCATAACTTTTAGATACAGGTGTAATTAAAAAACTTCCAAACAAGCAGAATCCAAATGATCAGAAATACTTTTACTTGTTTAAGAGGGGTGTTTACTTAGGAAGGGCAGACTCCCTGTGTGTGACATTCTGTGTTCATATTGCAGGCATGCCATATGCAAAACCTCCCTCCCTCTCATTTGAATTTTTTTCCTCTGGTGAAATTAAGCAGCACAAGAGCGCACACAGAGCCTGGACAGAGCCGTGTGCGGAGCTCCTGTGTGAGGCAAACACCAGCTGTGCAGGCTACAGAATCACACCTGGGCACTGCAGGCCCACTCTGCAGAGGAGTTTTACTGCCTGTCAACAGCTTTACTCATTTATGCACTAAACAGCAAGGGGACAGGATACAACTGGTAAGAAGAACATGGAGCTTCATTTCCAGCTTCACTGACATCATGGCACTTCAAAATACTGTACTCATCTAAGCAAGTATAAAACCTCCTCTAGGAAAGAAACCTGAAAAGATTTTAAAGATGTCAGAATTAACATTATTTTCATCCCCCATTTCTGTTTTGCATTTCTTCGTAAAATAAAAGACGATGTTGATGTGAAAAAAAGTTATGACTGAATCAGAATAACTCTCTGCAGAAGAATTACTCTTTGTTGTGAATTTATTTTCTCACGTTTCAATTATCTTGAGATAAAGGAAGAAGAAAGAAAACCTTTGGACTACCAGTAGTAGGGAATTGCTGTAATGTTTTCTTTGGAAAACATTTTCATTATGTGAGATACTGAAGAAACAGCTCAGCAATAATTTTGCAAAGAGATTCTACTGTAAGATGATGTCTGGATTAAGATTCCTGTTTGGCATTATCAAACCCAGATTTTAAGTACCTGTGACACAAGGGTCTGAAGGACAATAAACTTTGAGTCTGTAGGCATACAGTTCTCTGACCCATGAAGAATTAAGAAGAGAGCCTTAGTTAATTTTGCCTGAGCCTGTCTGGGGAATTTTGCACCTTTTCAGAGAGGACCAGAAAAAGTCATTTGGAAAAGCTATACATTTTGAATGTTACACAGTTTATTTGTTCCCAATCCAAACATGTCTACTGTACAGATAGTACTTGATGATTTAAACAACAAAAAATATGCAGGAAGAAAAAAAGCAAGGATATCTTACCCAGAAGAGCAGGAAGAGGGGGTAGTGTCCGTATTTTAACAAATCCAAAAATTTTACCTCCAATGACAGCAAAGAAATAAAGAAACAGAATTCCAAAGAGATTTCCACGTGGGAGACACTCAGCCCCAGTTATGGACCAAACCACAGCCCAAACCAGGACCACAAATGCAACTGGAACAAAATGAAAAAAAATTACTATTTAATCATCTCTCAGAAACAACTTGCTGTTAGATCACATTTGTTTTGCTATTAAAGAAAAAAGTTAGCCATGACTTTTAGAAATTAAATTACTTACCTTAAAAATTAGTTTAATCATAACAACGCAGTTAATCTTTGATAGTCCCTAAACTGATGTTCTGATTTTATAGATGCTAAAATACTTGAAAATTGGTAATGGGAACATCATTAAATATCAAAATAAATTTAACGAGCCTTGGTCTGCTGTGAAAAGCACTTCACAGGTTCCCAGCTTAAAGCAAAGACTTTCACTAACTTACTTGCATTTGCTTATCTTCCTTCAGCTACTTCAGAACCATAGTAAAATATACTGCTGAACAGCCTAGCATATCTTCAAGCTGATGACTGCAGCTCCAGTCTAATTTTTAAAAGAATGGAAGCATAATTTTTTGGCTGAATGCATTCGTGCAATACACTGTTATCCCTGGGAAAAAAATTCCAAAGAGGGTCATGTCTCTGGGCATCTGGAGTACAAATACTTCCCTTGATACAGCAATCACAGCAGGATACTACAGAGGGGGAAAAATCCTAAAAAATATTATGAGAACAGTGTGTGAAAGTATTATAAAATATGTGAAAACATTATGCTCTTTCAAGGTTCACAAAGCTGTTCTGACAGTTGTCCAAAGAGAACAGGCATGCATACATATAAAACAGAAGATTGAAGGAGAAGGAAAAAAATGTGTTGAATAAATGTCCTGCATTTTCAGATTGGAGTTTTCTTAATCTTACTTGAGGGTTACAGGTGGCAAAGTAGATTTCCAGCAGATTTCCAAACATAAAAGTTTAAGAATTCCAAGTGGCTGTGGAAGCAGTCAAAGACACATGAAGTGTCTTTTGTTAGGTAAAATCTTAAATAATTGGCTTGCCAGGCATCTCTTTTGGGAGTTTTCAGTTTAGGACAAATTCTAAACAAAATGGATCAGTTTGCCTTGTAGTGAGTACTCTTGGCTTTGCAAGTCTGTGGTATTAAGGACAAACTATCAAGACAAAAATTAGGAGGTCTTCCTTCTGATAAAAATATTTTGCACGGCAAAAACATACCTACCATAGTAAATACATGAGACTGGCGAAACAAAAACTGTACATTCACACCTTTGTTTCTTCTTTTTTTTTTTTTTTAAACCTTTGGTTAAAACATTCAACAATGTTGCGATAAGTAAAACACAGCTATTTCCATTCATTATTTTCAAGGGCAGTGGACAAATATCATCCCATTCAGAGAAACAGGTACTTCACTTGCCATTTCTTATTTTCTTTAAACTCTGTCTCTCTTACCTACCATTTGTAACTGTTTGGGCCAGTAAACCCTGAGGAGGACATGCAAATATTTTCCTCCATGTTCTTGCAGGTATTGAAGACTCTGCTGTTGGTTCTGGAGGTTGCTGAGTGCAGTGGTTCAAGAGAGCAGTTTCTTCTGTTTGTACATTCCCATCAGTACCTTTGACATCTGCTGTTGGTCCCTGCTGGATGCAAACAAGGAGACTCCCTCAGAAGTGGCACTGTGTGTATCTGAAGCAGTGTGCAACATCTGAAGTCAGCTGAGATGCACTGGATCCACACTAGGTACAGATGACTATGTTAACTAAACAACCACTACAGGAACATCCAGCTTTGATATATTTTTGGCATTTTTGGCCCTGTGTTTGTTTTTTGCATGGCACAAAGAACTGCACGTGAGAAACTGCAGGACATTTGCCTTTATATCTGCACCTGACAGGGCTCCTGTCCCAATAGATACAGCACCTGTGCAGTAACAATATTTGCATATTTGATGAAAAAGCAGGCCAGGTTCAGCTCGTCTTGAGTCTAAAACTTAACATTTATTAGTATTTTCTACAATTTGATAAGGTTCTGCTTCCAGACCAGATTTCACAATACAGTTAATAATTAGCATCATTCCAGTGAGTTAGTGATTTTAATATAACTCCTAATAACTTTTGTTGCAAAGTCTTGAACCAAAATAACAAAAAGATGAAAGAAAGCACAGCTGGCCAGCACAAGCTTTACTCACATGATCCATTGCTGGAAGGCTAAAGCTGGTAAGTCAAAGTAGAGATGGAGAAATACAACCCTGGGAGTTATTCCCTGGAAGTTCCTTGAAGCTGTTCTCTTATACTGGTACATCTACTTATCCATATTCATAACCAAAGCACTTTTTGACCATTTTTGGATATGCTTCACTTAATTTTAGCCTTATTTTTGACAGTTAATCATCTGCCTTCCTGTATGATTATTCATGTCAGCATACTGTCATACTGTAGACATGGAATTCTGCTTATAATGTGGTTTGGCCCTTCTCCAGTAATAGTTCCACATTTCTGATTATTTTTCTGTCTCTTCCCTCTCTCTCTCTCTCTTTATATATATATATATGTATATTCCTTACTCAGAGTCATGACTGGAACACAAATCCCATGAGCTTTCAGCATGGAGTTAGTTGTTCACCCCATGATTCCATGATCACCATGTGCATAAAGATGTGCCACACAGACATCTGTATGAGATACACTCAATACTATATGCTTACTTTGAAGTGCTTTTACATTAAGAATTTTATTCTAAAAAAACGAAAAAGGAAAAGCAGGGTTCTCTCTGATTAGAATGATATTTTGAGATCCTAGTTAATTACCTCACTTTGCTCCTGCATGGGAATCATGCCATTTCTCTTGCATACTGATGGTTCGGAATCTTCAGTGTCATTTACATCTTCCTTTACCATTGCTGCAAACCTAAAAAGAAGACATAAATGTGGAAAAGTTAAAGAGAAGCAAATAATCACTATTTTCCAAATGGATGACTTCTCAGTGATGTTGTCTTTTCCCTACAGATCAGGTGGAAAAATCCTCTCAGTCCAATTTCAAGTTTAATAGTTTTTGTGTCCCTCTCTATGCTGTACCTAAGAACAAGTGAAAAACTAACTGAAGAACAGTATTAAGCTTAGAAATTAAGGCACAGAAAAAAACTCAAACAAAAACCCCAGAGTTTTAGAATCACAATTATTTGTGCTAACCTCTTCATTCCTTCTTAAAACTATGGCTGTAATACATCTTTATCTATTTGTGCCTCCTTTCAGCACATAATAAAGGTTATTTGCTGTCAGCACCATTTAGCAGGACCATTAGTTCTGAAAGTGTCACAGGCCCTGTGTACATGTCAGTGCAAGTGACCATTTAATAAAGTTAGAACAACTATAGTTTCTAAAACTCTAAGAGGTTTCTAAAGCTCCAGGAGGGGACAGTTTCCCCCTAACTGAAGCCTGACTGATCCAGGTTGATTTTTAGAGGAATTTTAAGAACATGTTTTGTTGGATGCTACTAGTTACAAACACACTGAATATCTATGAAACTAAAGATGCCTGTTCGAATAAAGATTAGGACTTTTCAGAGCTTGTAGCCTGATTAAACATGGCTCTTTTTTACTGATTATATCTCATGGAGATGCTTCTCAGAGTGGGAAATAAGATGCAAGTCATTTGTGGATAATTAACACTGTATTTGCTCACTCTAACTGGTCCACTTCTTGTCCCATAGATTCTAACAACAGATGTGGCAGTGTACATCACGTAGGTCACATATTTTTTGGTGCGCATATTTACTGTAGTTTCACAAGCGTGAGCCATCAAGGGGGGCAGGCATATATCTGGAGACAAGGCTTGATACTAAGCAAATCCAAAGTTGGCATATACTGAAAGGCTGGCAAAGGTTGGCATATGTTCTCTATCAGCTAAATTTCTTTTAAGTCTTTTTACATTGCTCTGGCCATATAAAACACCAGTGAAATTAAGCCAGGACTTCCGAGCCAAGAAATTCCTTCCTTGCTAGATGGTTGGAAGTAAGTCAGAGCTGATTCTCACAATTATCAAGTTTAAAAAGAAATATTTGATATTTGGGAATGGCTGATACCACAAAGAAAATGGCCATTCTAACGCCTATGTTAGCCGAGGAAGAAGCATACAATCACGCAGAGGCAATCATATGTCGGTGCTTTATTGGGTGCCCAGGACACAGGGGGGCAGCCCCCCAGATCATGTGCCCACGGCTTACAGGTGCTTGTGATTTTTATAGAATTACATTAAATCGACCCCTCCCCTTAGTCATCCCCTTAACAACCAAACATAGAATCAACTCCTCCCCTGACTACTAACTCTCATGGTTTTGGTTAACAATACTACTCCAACCCCTTGTTATACTTGGTCTAGTTAGAACAATCTGTTTCAGATTTATTACCCAAGTAAAGTCACACTCGAGTCAACTAATA
>VZSR01000318.1:709651-738522 GCA_013398615.1 Brachypodius melanocephalos | reverse complement strand
TATCAGCAACCTGCCAGTGCCTCCCTCCTTTGCTTCAACTGACCACTTTCCCAGGGTGGATTTATGTACTTAATTTTGCACTTGGTTTTTGTGCAAACAAAGGAGAGAAGGATACCGTTCTCCATCCAGCTTTGCACAGATCAATCACTTAGCTGTTGACACAAAATACAAACACTTCTGAGAAAGGCAAGTCCGCCTCACCACAGCTTCAGCTCCTCAAGGCACTGTTAACAGCAGCATATGGGACAAGAAAGATGGACTAAGAAGGGATATTGAGTATTCTGTTTAACAGGAATGGTTTCAGGGCGTGAACGAGGAATCTAACAGTGCTGTCCTTACCTGTTTTGTGGCAGGTCTTCACTGTGTTGGCAGGATGAAAAACCTACTTTCAGGAACTGTCCCCTTGGACCAACGGGACCAAAGTGAGTAGTTAGCGTACTTATGGCAGTATGGGTCTTTTGGAAATTCACAGGTTTTGAGTGTTTTGGGGGGGAGAGAGGGGGTTGTTTTGGTTTTTCAATTTCACCTTCTATGCCAACAAAAATCAGTGATTGAGAAATCACTGAGCGAAATTTATAACTCGGGGTTAAGGCCTATCCCATGGAAACCAGCCAGTAACAGACCTATTTTAGTACCTCCCTGTAAAATACACTTTTCTCGTTTTGAAAGCAGAAAGGTTTGTATTAGATCCTCTCATTTCCGTTGGTTTTGGATGGGCAGTGAGGGAGAGCTGACTGACAGGGACAGCATGTGCATGCCTACGGCATGAGCTCGGCTGCCTCGGTGACTCTCAGCATTCTGCTTTGCACACAGAACGTATAGAAAGCAATGCAAATTAAACACCACAAACACCACCAGAGCAACTGGCACTCAGAATAAATAATGATTAAAACATCCAAACCATCATCCACAAAAAGGCACCAAGTAAACCCGGCAGCAGCCTCCCGCCTGCCAAGCCTGCTCTCATTCCCACCCCCGCTCCCGTCACCCTTCCTGCTGCAGGGGATGGGGATGCAAGGAGAGAGGAGCGGCACAAAACTCACCTGGGGCACGGCGGGGCCCAGAGCGAGGGACGCGCTCCCCTCGCCGGCGCGTCCCCGAGCCGGGAGCTCCGCTAGCACGGCTCCGGCTGCTCCTCCCCCGCTGCTGCTGGCGCAATAGGCCCTCCTCCACAGCCACAGCCTCCCCAGGCCTGCAGCTGCAAGTGGGGATGCCCCACAGGCCTCCCGCAGGATGGATCACCGCGGGAAAGGCGGCAGGAGACTGGCCGTGGCCCGAGCTGTCTGGTTGATGGAGCGATGGACCAGACCTGAGCCCATCCAAGGCTCTGGATACCCGTCAGGGCACGCAGGAGGAAGATTTTTGTGTGTTTCATAGCCAGGCCCCCATGACATGCAGTGTATCCGGTACAGACGGAAAAGGCTTTCTCTGCTGCCTCTCCCATGGCTGTGGGAAGATGCATGAGCAAGCTACAGGCAATCCTTTAACCCAGACTACAGCACTGGAGGGGTTGGAGATTTGGTGCAAGGAAAGGGTAATGAGCTGTTGCTGATTCTGCTCTGGGTGCACACAGATAAAATGCACTGGGGCAGGCGGGAGAATTAAAACCCCAACCAACCAATCCCCAAAACCACCCAAACAAACACAACTTGCATATTTATGTTGTTCCCATTCCAGCATTTCGACTTTTTAAAGAGAAAGCAAGTTCATCCACCTCATTTGTAAGTGCATATGAAATAATGAGATAGACTTTCTCTTTTTCTCAACCCTAAATTTGCAAGCTGCTCTGAGTGCATGTGAAAGCAGAGTCAAATGCCACATGTTGCTACTTTCCTCCTGGTATCATCACACGGAGCTAAGATGACTACAAATCCAAGAGAAAATGAAAGCATTTTTTATCAGATTAAATTTTCCACGACTCAGAATCTAGGAAGCCTATTCCTCCCTCCCCCACAAGAGAAAAGTTTGACCTAGAATCTGAAAAGTCAAAAAGCCTCTTTATATTATCATTGGGGTGGAAGGAAAACAAAGAGAATTACCCAGTTCCATTAAAAACAGACCAGGGAATTAGGTCATGAGAGCATTAAGAAGCATTTTACTTTAATAATTCCTGCAAGTCTGCTGAAAAACCTCATGACATTGGAACACATTTCAGAGTTGCAACTGTTAACACCTCCATGAAAAGCACTGCTAATAAGGCAAAAGGCAGCGAGCTCTGCTGATTTTTTCTTTTCTGGTCCACCAGATTCTTGGCCTACCACTAAAAAAGGCCTTTGTGCCTTTACTGCAATTTAAAGGCAGGTGGTACTTATTTTCTTGCACAAGTGCTTTTACAAGAACAACAGCAGCAAGCAGCCATTTTTGAGCAACAACTGTGTAGTACAATCACTTCTAAGTGAGCTTACAAACACTAAGTAATGACGATAAATATGCAATAAGTATAATGAATTTTCTCTCAGATTCTTAATCGTGTTTTCAGAATACACAGTACATGTCCCCTGTGCTACTGCAGTGGGGAAATTTTCTCTTTTCAAGGTAAGCCTTCTATGTCTATTACAAAAGAAGGACTTTGGCCTTCGTATTAAACTCTGAAGCCATGCCCTGCCAGCCTCAATTTTTAGTATTTGACCTTATGTCAGTGAACATTTTTAGAGCCATTTGGAATAACTTTGGATTTGTGCCCCAACTTGATCCTGCTTGGCTGCCAGGGTCACTTGATTGAAATATTAGATTCTTTAAAACCTCATAAACAAACTAGAAGGACAGAATGCTCCAACCATGATTAAAAGTGAACGTTAAACCCATAATGAGCCCAATTAAGTCAACATCAACAATACTTTTCTCATTTGTAAAATTTACATCAACATACAATTATTTTAAAATAAAGAGGCCAGATTTTAACTAGATGTGTTTCATTGCCTTTGAAATCAAATAATTTATATTAATGCTTCAGCAGATATGAAGAAGCTTAAGCAGTAATTTTATAAACATGGCAGTTGCTGTTACAGAAACCTGCACACAATACTTTATATTTTACCTGTGCTTTAATTACTGATGAATCATATTCAGTAGAACGTAGTCCCTAATAACTCCCTCACATATATATGTATATAATGAACATGAAGATATGTATTAAATTACACAGAGTTTCATTTATGAGCTAGATAAATGGAGCTATGTTAAAAGTAACCATATTTATAGGCAGTCCCCATGTAATTCATGTTGGTTTTAAGCAGTATGTTAGCAAAACAAATGCTTTGTGAATTCAGGTTAATTCTTTGCCTTTGATCTATGGGTCAGGACCTCTGTTCTCTCCCAGAGTATGAAACTTGACAATAATAGGTTTCTATTTCATGATTCAAAACAACCATGTGCTATCACAATAAAAACATCAGCACATACTCATGTAGAAACAGTCCTTTTCGGAGAAATTTTGCCTTGTGCTTTAGTGTGAACTTGAGAATAAGGCATAGAACACCAAAGTGTAGCATCTAGCAACAGATTTTACTCTTAATTTGTCCGATATTAGTACATCATTTTGGAGAGGAATATATTGGCTCTATCTAGAGTGGTAAAGTCCACTCCTTTTGCTTTTGTGCTACAAGTCAAGCATATTCATGAAGATCTGGCCATGTATTTAAGAACCTTCTCACATATACCCCCATCCATACCTTCTAGAGTATTGCCCTTGTATAGTGGTTCCTGTACATGAAAATTTAATTGTGAGTACTTAATTTCCAAATACATCTTGAATAAAGACACTAGTTAATTCCTTTCACTCAGATTTTGCTTAAAACACAACTCAGATTTTATATCTTGAATAATAGTTTTGGCCTCATGAAATCTTAAACATTAAATTGCTGTTCTTTCATGTTTTTGGTGTTGCCATAAATTGAAGGCACATGAAGTATGTTTTACTCCTGTGTTTCTCTATTTAAGGAAAAATTAATCAGTAGAATCAGTCTAGACAGAGATAGCAGCAAATCTGTTTGGAAAGACATCACATGCATGATCTCAATCTTTGCAAGAAACACCATCCTCATTTTTTGCCCATTGTAATATGAATTTCCATTTGCAGGTAGAGTCAATCACAAGCTCCATCCTCCATCGATGATTAGTTCATTACCAGTCACATAGGCAGACTGAAATTACATAAAACAAACAATTTATTGTTTCAAGTAATTTTTCATGGCTGTTAATTACAGGGAAACAATTTTCCTTTATATTAAAAAAATCTTCTTTTTATACATCTTATTTATTACATCTTACAAAAATACCTGAGTGAGTAATATAATATCTAAATAGAAACAAACATAGAAATTAAAGTTTTTTACTTAATTCAAGGAAGTCCAGCAAAAGTATTATTAGAAGCGTTAAGATGAGAATGCATCCTGAGAGTACAAATTTACAAAAGCTAGACTTCAGATATCTTACCTGAAGGAATAAATACTTCACACTATGATTTTATTAAGTCTGTCCAGCTGAGCAGAATCTGACCAGGTCAGCCAATAATTATAATGCGACCTAACTAAAAACTTAGATTATACAGATAGTGGGGAAAGCAACTGAGCTGTTGACATTCTTCCCTATGTTAGTGCCGAAACATGCTGAATATATTGAAAAAATGGAATTCTGTTAACGCATGTGAAAACCCTGTGAGCAGACTGGAAAAAATTACTAGCACTATGGAAATACTAAAACCAAGATGAAATTGAGAAAAACACTGCTGATAGATAGCAACATTAATAGTGAATTAAATCCATAAAAGGATTTTGACATGGACATTAGGTTTGCTGGACACATCCAGACAAATCCAGTTCAGTTTTCTGTCTCAGCAAATTTATAGCAGCTGAAATAACCTTGGTGTGTGCTCATTAGTGTTGGTGCTGTTTGCAGTGGTCACCAAGAGTCTGATGTGTAACAACCACAGTGGGTCTGTTGTTTTCTTTATGCTGGAATGGCAGATTCACCCTGAGTATTAGCTAAAATCTCCAGCAATTCTGCTAATTCCGCCTCCTTGAAACATGATCTAGTCATGGTGCAGGCTTGGTAAAGCTGACAAGCTCATTCCTCTTCACCATTCAGGATGACTGGGGTCAGTCAATTTGCTCAGGTGACATGAAACCACCAGGCTATGGCACCAAATACATAATGCCTTGCAATCACTGTCAACATTCAGAATACCTTTTGTATTGCAGGATGAACTCAGTAAAAAAAGATAGTTTGGAGTGGGGTGTTTTTTGAATAATCCAGCTCCAAAGAGAATATAAATTATATATATATAATCCAAAGATAATATAAATTGTCCCGAAACAAATACCCTCTCTATTGTGAAGCAACAGAGTAGCATGGGATTCTGTGACAGGACATTTTATTGTCTATACTTACTTCATCAGAGGCCAAGTACACAAAGAGATGGGCCACTTCTTCAGCAGTAGCCATCCTGCCAGTCTTCTGTCTGGCTAGAAAGTCTTTCAATGCCTGGATATACAAGAGCATCAAAAATAAAAAAGCAATTATTTTAACTTCTTGACATGTACAAAGCAATATTGGAAACAGGCCTCTAGTAATAACTTCCTTTGGTGCACTAAGTAGGAAATTAAAGCTCGAAAAACATGAAATCAACAGGGATGTGAATTTCAAGTGGAAAAAAATTAGGAGACTTTTAGAAAGCATGTAAGTCTCCGGTTCCAGAATAAAGCCAACATAAAATCATTCTTCCTTTTATGGTAGCTATTCCCATATCCTTTAAAATGAGAACCTGCCATTATCTAATAAGGATGGTTATGCAGCCCAAACAACATTGAAATACATAGGCCAGAACGCCCTGTCTATATTTTTTTTGCACTACCTTATGGCTGACACATGCCACAATAGAAAATGTCCTTTGCTTTTGTACTGGATACTGTAACCAACACTTGGAGTTGCTTCCATGGATTAGACTCTCTACACTCACTAAGCAATATTATCCTTCTGAGGCTTCAGTTCTGCTCTGGCCTTAAGGCTTCTGTCTCGAGTTCAAGCTGACCACACTTTCAGAGGAGACAGCGATGTTAAGTTATCCACAGTACTCTGAGATTGAGGACATTCTTAAATATGGGCAGAAGTGCAGCTATATATTCTTTCTTAAAAGAGAGTTAAACATATATAGGCATGTTACCAAGCTAATAAATTGCTTTCTCACCTGTTCTGGGTTAGGCCGGGCTTGGATTCGTTCCTGTAAAGATGGTGTGTCAACAGTTCCTAAGCAAAATTTAAAATTCAGTGTTAAAAATAAATTCAGTGTTAAAAATCAACTGCATCAGCAATCACAGCAAAAGTTTATTTATGTTCTATTTGTATGTGTTAACACCTATATTCCACCTAACTTTGGAATATAATTCAGGAGAAAGACTGCAAAGCTACCAATAGAGCACAGAATTTTAAATTCCAGTAGAAGGCAAGAGTTTCAGAATTTGATTCAATACTTTTCATATGGTTAAACACTGTTAGCTACTTTGTGCCTGCTTCTAACTTCCTAAACTGCCTCTTTGAAAACAACCTTTCAAATACTGTGTAATATATGTATAAAGTGCAGATACTAGGTTAATCAGACTAAAAATCCAGTTTAACCACAGAATAACAACTTTTCTATATTAACTCTTTTTAAAGCATGCTCTATTCTTGTAGACTGCTGGTAACTTTAGTTACCACTTGCAAATCTATTCTTTGTTGAAAAAGCCAAACTCAATCTGGCCTTGTAGAATTTGCTCCTAGTTCACAGAATAATGTAAGAACACTTACCAGGACATATGCAGTTGCATCTGATACCTTGTTCAATGAAATCAGCAGCCACAGCCTTTGTTAGCCCAATAACTGCAGCCTTTGAAGTACTGTAGACACACCTGTTCACAACTCCTAACAGAAGGTCCGTGTTAAGGTAGCACAAAAACATAGTTAAAAAGGAGAAGAAGAAAAAGAGAAAGAGCCAAGATTGATCAATATGCATCTGCTTCTGGACTCCAGCATTTCCTGTAGCAGCTGTAGCCTCTCCATAAGGGCAGGCTAGACAGAATGCCAATTGCCAGAATTCTGCTTAGGTATACACCAGAGAAAAGCACACAACCTTTCAATAGTCTAAGTCTGGGGACTAGTCTAGAAAATATAACAAGCAGCAAAGATTTAGAAACAGCAGAAATCCATCTGTTAGTCGTGATCAGGCTTCTTTTGAAAGCATAGTTACAGCACTTATGTAATTGTAATTTCTTCATTCTCTCTCCGAAGAACATATGTACCAAGATATCACTGGAAGCAGTGCCTTTTTAGTTAATAAATACTGGTAAAAAGGATGCTACAAAACATTGAAAAAGCTCAGAGGTAAGGATCTTGGAGCTTCTACAATTTTCCATTGTGTCCTTGCGTTTATGTTTGAGTTGAATATGCTCATCTTTTTTCCTAACTGATCCCTCCACAGGATTTAGGAACAGCTTTGAATTTAGAATGTCCTCTAAGTTCAAAGTTGCACAACATTTATATTGTATATCCATCATCCTATAGATTTATATAAGGAACTCTAGCAAGCTACTGACCTTTGATGCTGGATGCCACAGAAGACATATTTATAATATTTCCAGATTTCTGTTTAAGCATCTGCAAAAGAGTACTTATATCACTCAAATGCAAACTATTCTGTCATCTGCAGGTTCAGCAAAACAGCCTGCAGCAACTCACAGAACAGCCCTGCATGCACCTGATACACAGAGCAACAAAGCTTAATTGGCATGGGTAGGTGCCATTGACTAAAGCAGTAAAGCAGAGTCTGAAACTCTCACTCAGTTCCCCCGAGCCATGTCAGGATTGAAAACTATGCCAGGAAAGGTGTTTTTGTCCTAGGTCACCACCTCTCAGTCATTCCCCTCTTGTCATGACAGTAAGTTACACCACACAGACATCTGCTTGTACCCTCTACCAGTGCAGCAACTCACTGATCCCACTCAAACTCCTCTTGTTTTGGAGAAGAATAAAGCACAACAGTTTAGTGTCTATGAATTGTAGCTAATTTTCTTTAAGTTATGACCTTTTTAGGCATCCTAAAACCTGATATGCCTGAAGTTGTTAAAAAATCCCAAACTCTGAAAATTAAGTTCAGCTAAGAAAAAACCCACCCCCAAACAAACTAAAAACGAAACCAACCAAGCAAAAAGAACTGGAACAACACTGAAAATAGTAGTTGTCATCCAATCATGGTCATAGCTTTCAAGTCTGGCTTTTGCATTTGTGGAAATGCAAACGCCTTATTCAGTCCACAAGTTTTTGTAGACCCAAACTTAGTGATTATGTAAAACCAAGAAGCATCTTCTAGCTGGTACCTTCATTGAATTGTTGTGCTCTAATCAGCATGTTAGCATCCCTAAATTTCTTCACAAGATAGTCTCCAGAGCTGAATAGAATTCATGTTGATATACATTATTTATAAATATTTTGTAGCAGTGGTATTGTGCAGCTGTGTGCTGTAGCATAATACTGCAATACAGTTAGCACTGTATTGCATTGGCTCCCTCACTGCTCTGCATAAAGTCTGAAATATTTTAGCTAGTTTACATAGGCCAAATAAATCTTCTCTACCATATTCTTTAGATAAATTGTCTACTTGAAATATTATGCAATGCAGAGAATGTTTTACAATAGGATCACTGTAATCTAAGGGCTCCCTATCCAAAGTGGCACGCTTGCATTTTGTATATTGTCACAGTGGCAACAACTCTGATCTCTCACACTTCTAACAATGCAGCAGAGACTAAAAGTCATGGGCAGCCAGGCCTTGCCTTTGGAAGGAACGTCTTGATCATGAGGTACATGCTGCGAACATTGAGGTTCATCGTGAAGTCCCAGTCTTGCTCCTCACACTCCAGAATGGTTCCATGATGAACAAACCTAGAATGAGTACATGAAGTGGATTACTGTCTGTGGTTTACATTTCTATGGCTCTTTTCCCACCACTACTTTGTAGTAATTAACTTTTCCAACTTTGAAAAAAGTGGGATAAGAGCAGCTTTGAATAATGCAAGCAGCAGTGTATTTCTTCTGGTAGGTATCAAGGAGACTGAGGAGACTCAGTATGTGAAACAAAATGGCAATAGGAGGATTTAAAAAAAAAAAAAAAAGAGCACTAGCAGACTGTCAGGTTTTGTTTCACTGTTGTGCTAGAAGGGCCAAAGCCATCAGTGCAGCATACCCATGGAGTGAGGAATACATAAGTTCTACAGCTGCTCTATCTTGGCCAGGGTTATGTGGCTGAGCAAAAAAAGTTCAGTTTTGGTGAAAACACAGAAAGGTTTGTATTAAGAGTATAAAATTCATTAAAACATAACAAATAAAATACATTGAAGTAACAGAAAGTAGTTCTGGAAGACAGGGAAAAACTGGAAAAATAGTTGTAGCAAAGAGAATCCAGTTACCCTGCAATGTTACAGAGGACATCAATCTTTTCAATCTCCTTGGCCAGATTTTCTATCTGCTCCTTTTTGGTGACATCCAAAACCCGTATTTGAATGCCTAGAAAAAACATGGCATTTGTTAAAATGTATTTGACTAAGGATTAGCTGATTATTTTTCTGATGTGCAGAGGATAGCACTTCCAATTCAGTTCACTCACTGATTAAGTTATTGCAACATTAATCTGGGACAGCATATCACACTGTTTAAAATTTCAGGAGAGAATTAAAATGATCAACTGTTTTAATTGTTATACAGCATAACACAAGCAGAAAAGCTAGCTTAATTTACCATAAAAACGTTCCAAATAAATTTGAATTCCACTATACTCTCACACAGAAGAATTATAGAACCTATATAATCATAACAAACTTTCATGCTCTAGAATAACACTTAGAATTAGTTACATGTCTTACAGTGCCATTACATGCCACATTCTCATGTGTAGTTGATATTATGAATGAGCTTTACATAATTTAATTAATAAGGAAAAATTATTTTGCATAAATTATTAAAATCATGAGGGCAGTCACACTGGAACAGGGTCCTGCAGAGGTTATTGAGGAAATTCCATTCTTAGAGATGTTCAGAACTTGATTAAACACAGCCCTGAGCAACCTGCTCTAACCAGTGCCACTTAGAGCACTAGATGGAACTACATGGCCTCCAGAAATCACACCCAGCAGATATGATTCCATGAAATACTGTAAAGCTGTCTGTAAAGCATCTGAGTGTTGTCTAACTTTAGGGAGAATTTGATTTGAAATGGATAAAAACCTGGAGTTTTTTGAAACCAAAGCAATAAGCTTATGAATAGGCTTTCTGTGCCTCAGTTAAATGATAGAGACACTTTTGAAGAGATTTGTGTGTTCAATCAGGCTACAGGCTGGTGATTAACACCACATTGGAATTACCTGTCCTGGATAAAATTGAAGACCTCAATGTGCCAAGTCTTGAATAATTATAGATTGACTAATCATATGTCTAAAGGATGAAAAAGGTTCTGAGTATATGGAAAGTTATTTCTTTCCTCATGAGCATACTAGCAGAGGGAAAAAATGTAACATTTTCCCAAACATCCTCAGAAGGAACCTGAAAAACCCTCAAGTTCCCAGACAATTACAAAGGCACTGCTTGTGGTGAACTCCAGTTGGCAGAGACTGATATTCATGCTAAAAGCTGTGCCAGCTGTGGTTTTGTGTATTTTACTGTCAGCCTTTAGTAGGAATTCATTAAGTCCACTTTCTTCTCTCAAATCAAGTTAGAAGCAATTTCAGCTGTAAACTACATCCAAGTCTTATTTTGTATTTCAATAATGAAAAAATACTTTTTAACATAATGTCCCACTTGTGTCACCTGTGATTAGAAACACATCTGTGCAAAACCCGCTCCTTCAAGAATGTTCCTGTGGTGTCAGGAGAATAGCAACCTTCAGGCCTGAACATCTGTACAGACTGAATGGGTGTATCCGGTGTTGCTAGAATTAAATTTCTGAAAACATATGGAATCTACAGGACAGTAAGGTATGCATTAAAAGGATAAGCCAAATATGGACCATAGAAATGCAAGACAATAGGTCTACCTTTTTGTATAGTGGGATGTTCTCTTGATCTTGATTCTCTTGAGAAAAGAGTGATGCACTTGATAATTAGCCTAGTGATGCCAAAAGGTAACTGAAATGGGTGCTATTCTAGCAAACAAATATCAACTTCTTCTGTGACACAAGAAACTCAGTTATTCCACATGTCTGGAATAATACTCTGATATGCTAATGTAGCAATATTATACAAGCCAGATCTCTGCTATTTCACACCACAGAATACAGTGATGCAATCATTGAAAGAATTTAGTCCGGATATTTTCCTTTTTTCTGTTTTTTTCAAGCTTTCCTAGTCTCAAAATGTATCTCAGACAGCCTACACAAAACTTGCAAGAGCTGAACTAATGCCTGCTGTAGGGCCATTTACCTGGATATTTCCCCAGTTCTTGCAGTTTAGACTCATTGACGTCTGTAGCAATGACTTTGGCTCCTTCTTTAGCAAAAGCCTGGAGAACACAAGAGAAGTTTCTATTTAGATATTCCAGATTGTACCAGAAATAAAATCTGTTTTAATTTCAGGTGCTTTTTGGCTTGAAATAGAAGCCAAGCCAAGCTGAAGGCAGCTGATTTCTCAGTTTTCATTCTGGGCATATCAGGGAGTTGCACACAACTATGTAACTGTGTGTGATAAGACAGATTTAAGGTGTGTTCCCTAAAGGAAGGAATCCATAACTAAAGTAGAAGAACGGTAACTAGACTAAGATAATGGATATTATTATTGCCCTTATTTGCTGCACTAGTAAGCAGTAGGGCTAGAATTGTCTGTATTGTTAGATTTAAATGAAGTTATGAAATTTGACAGATTAAGGCAGAAGTTGTAAACCAGGATTAAAAAAAAAAATTAACAAAATCCTTTGTATCCAAAGAATTGGAATAAAACAATATTAAAAGCAGCATGACTTTTGATATTTAACCAGAGACATTGCTTTGTTCTTGATGGTCTCCTCAAAAGCCTCTTTCTTTTTATTGTTACTGATAAATCAACAGCTAACAAAGTAAAGTCTGTCAAAAGTATTCTGACATCTTGGACTGTAGTCCCTAATCTTCAAAATAAGTGTCCTAAGTGCAGCTTAAGAGGATAGTGACATTAAACATACCAGTCTTCCATGGCTTGTTGGATTTACGAAGTGAAACTATCAGGAAGATTACCTGCTCCTTGAACTGAGTGATTTATGTAAAAGCCAAGATCAGTGGTCTTCTGTGTTGTCAACCACATGCATGGGAAATGAACCAGTCTGGTAAAAATGCTACAGGAGCTTTTCCTGAGCTGTTGATTACATTACGGAGATAATGAGATAACTCTACTGGGTTTTTTATTTGCCATGGAAAAGGGAAGTAAGCAGGGGAAGAACTAGTCAAAAGGAGTTACAAGCTAACTGGAAAGTTAATACGTACCTTGAATTCTGTTTAACAGTAATCAGAATTTATAAAGGGTTTCTTACAGTTGCTCATTGTGATCAATGTGTTAGTATCATGTGAACTTGATAATGTCAATAATGTCTATAGGTAAAATACCTTGGCTTTACTGTGGGGGATCCTCACAGTATCCAGCCTTAGACTAGGAAATATTTTCTCTGTCATCTCTGTTTTCTCCCAGAACAAAGCAACAGAGAGATTGGATAAAAGGTACAGACAGTGCCAACCATCTATTGTTAGAAAAGCAGTTGCAGTTGTCCTCAAATCTTGCTCTTATCCTTATCTGACATCTCCACTCAAGAGTTGAAGATTTTCATAAATTCAAACAGCACAAAGCCTGCATGATGCAGCATAGTGGCTACATTATTCCCTGATATTTTTCACTGTGTAGTTCTGGCCTCATCTATGTTTTATTAATTCAAGAACTGTTTTGGTACAAATGTCATTGGACAAGCTAGAATGAGAGACTTTGCACAGGCACAGCAGAACAAACGTTTTCCAACTCACAATAGCAGCTGCTCGGCCAATGCCCTGTGCTGCCGCAGACAACAGGATGATCTTCCCATCCAGCCGCCCCATGGTGCTGACCTGTGCAGGCACAGCAAGGCACAGAAATTTAACAAAGATAAACCAACACCACCCCTGAGAATCAGATGCAAATACATTCCCCAAAGTAGACATGATCCAGGGTGTACCTCTGCCATCACAATTGTCCTGTTTGGCTGCTGTGTGACCCTTAGTTATCCAGGGTTCTGAGGGGCAGGGCTGCCTCAGCCTTGGGGTTTTTTCAGTTATACATAAGGACCTCAAGCATGCAAAAGGCATTTAAGCTCAGAAGTTAAGCTTTATTATAAGAGAAATTGGATTTTTTTCTTCAATAGGCAAAAAAAGAGCCAAGATGAAACGGCAGTACAGTAGTTTGCAATTCAATGTTTCCAGTCTCTGTGGCATTCTCAGAAAGCAGGTCTGTCTTGTTTCTCTCAAACTACAAACACTTAACTTCCTAGACTGCAATACATTCCATACAATGCCCTGACCTTGGCATCTGCCCTCAGTTGTCTTGGGAATCTACCAGACCCAATGAAGCAGGAGGGTGCAGGGGGAATGAAGCTGCCAGTCTTGCTTCTTGTTCCCTGTTCTCAAGGAACATTGACCATGCTCGGGGCAGGGGGGAAACTCTAGGAGCTGCTACCTTAGATTGGATGGAGCAGCCAAAAGACTGTTCAGGTGCTGCGTTAGTTTTAACAAAACACAGCATGCAAAAATGAAGATGAGCAAGTAAAACATGCCAAGTCTCAAAGGACGTCCTAAAAAGTGAGGTCACTGTGTTCCAGTCACAGTGTAGTATCTGGAGTTTGTTCATTGGGTTCCCTGTAAGCAAAAGTCTTGGATCTGCATAATCCTCCAAGCAACTTTGTGTAGATATGAGTATAGAAAGGTGTCATAACAACAGTCTTTATATATATACATAAATCCAACACACCAAGTACTTCACTGGGAAATTAAAATAAAGGTGCCATAATCTTCCCTATGTCAACAGCCAGTGCTGTCCTCTAGAGATGTTCAAGTCAATGCTGAGACTCAGATTACTGAGACAAATTTAGTGTCCTATTTTTTGAATCAATTATTTTTATCAGAAATTCTGTTTTGTTAGATGTTTTTCCTGACAAAAGTTGCAGCAAAACTGTTTTCCTGAAGATTACAGATTCAATAAATTAGACTTCTGAAGCAACATAATGGAAAAATTCTTTTCTTTCCAAAAGCCACGTGGATCAGTTTAAGTACTTCCCCAAATCACCTTAACACGTGGGAAGCGAAATGCGTTATAAATGCATTCTTCAATCTAACAAACAGGTTTTATGAACATTGGTCATACCAATTATATGAAGCATTTACAAATAAATATTAATATAGTCACTCACCAAGAGATCTCAGACAGCTTTGTTGCATTTACTGACCCTTGTACAAAAGGAAGTTCTACAGGTTTGTTTTTTTTTTTTTAACTGTGCTTTTTGGGATTTGTAGTCCAACTGCTAAGTCTCTCTGTATGAACGTAATTTCCTGTTGAAACATTGAGATGCTGCCATCTAGTGAAACTCAGGATTTTAAAAAAGTGTGATTTTTCTCCTACACAAGAAAGGACACAAAAGTATCACCAGCATCAGCTGACTCTCTTACAATGGGAATTCAAGAGATCAGTAGGATTCCCACCAAAACGCCACAAATATGTTTTTCCAAGCAATGTCTTTCTGCAGTATAAACTACCAAATTCCAAACCAGGACAAATCTTGTGTGATTATTTTTTGTTGTTGTTAAACTGGTGATTTACCAACGTGTATTTTGTTTCTAGTGTTTTAACTTGCATATGTTAAAGCAGAATTAATATAATTAGACTGAAAAAATCTAGGACAAACTGATTAAGCTATAAGCTCACACCAGACTTAAAGCTATCTGATAGTATTATTAAGGAATTTGGTGTCCTACCTAAACTTCAGTCTCAGAAAAGCCACTTCTGTGGATAAACTGGGACACACATACACAAAAGTTCAGTTTATCCTGTCTTTCTGCTGAACTATCATAGCTTTTAAGTCTTTCTAAATCAGCTGCCCAGTAAACAAAGTCTTTTATGACTTATTTTGCTAAAAAGCATTTATTCTTCTGCCCCATAGCTTTTGCCACCCAAATTCAGCCACAGACCTGTTGCAATAAGTTTCTGCTTTTTTTAGTTCGATCACCAGAAAAATCACTAAATCTAGTTGCTCCAAGCAAGTAACAATTAAAAAAAAAAAAAAACACTGGAAATTGTATATGGAAGAGGTAGATCTATATATACACCTTCTTTCTCAATTCTGGAATAAAAAAAAATCACTTATTAGAACACCAAAATGCTGGTAGCCAAAGGAAATATCTTTAATCACAGTGGGAAATAAAAAAAGTAACAAATAAAACTGAAAAAAAACTCAACCCAAAACAAACCCAAAAAACTTCCAACCAACCTCAAAAAAAAAAACCAAAAAAACAAAAAAAACCAAAAAAACAACCAAACCAAAAGAAACCACCACAAACACACCAGCACCTGGCATTTATCCCTGTCAGAAAATACCTGCAGCTGTGGTCAGAAAGAAGACATTGCAATGCCCAACTCTGTAATGGTATTTAGAACCTGTATACTTTTTTGCTCATCATACCTTTAAAAGCTTCCCAAAACACATTCCAGGCCAGAGATTGAGATAAATCCATGAAACTTCCTAGTAGGTAGAGTGGTTGGCAGTTTTCAGCCATTCAAAGTAAATAGAAGGTTGGTTCTTTATTAAAAAAGTACCTCCATCAGATAAATAATTCTTGTGTGATTCCCCCAATTCCAGAAAATGTTGAATGCTCAGGAATGTCTCAGTGTAGCCATTTGCTTGTCAATTTTGGTGACCCAAAGAGGACCTAGCATCGCTGATTTATTCCTATAAAATAAGGATGATGCTTTTGGTGCAGCTATCTTTCTAAGGCATGACTTTCTCATCTCATGATGATGATTTCATCCTTAATGGAGTTGATCTCAGGTTCTGAGTGCTCAATTCCTTTTTAGTTGGCAGTGGAGGGCATGGTGGAGAGGAAAGGGAGAAGATCCATGTTTTAGACTTCAACCATTTTTTACAAACTCAAAGAATTAAATAAAAATCTGACAACAGGAAACTTCTGCACAAGTAATTGCTGCAGAAGGGTATAGAGGACAGAAACAAGAAGCATGATAATGATGGAAATGATGAAATATAAAATATAGTAATTTGGTAACATTTAGCCACTGACTGTTGTAAACAACCTCCTTGGATCATAGCACAAGTAAACAGCAAAACAATTTTTACATATTTAACACAATTTTATTGTCAAGTTAGAATTTCTTATATAAAATATACAAAATGTAGGTCTCACAATACAGATAAGTAGGTTAATAGAACAGTCCATCTTGCCCCAATGATCTTGTTTGTTTTCCTTTCACTAGAGAAGCAGAAGAGTGTTAAGTCCATTGCTTGCTATTAAAAAAATCCAATACACAACTTCAGACAGGTATATTGAAAAATGATGCAAAATGCAAAGTTGCTCATGGTACCATAATTAGGTGATCTGCAGAAACTTTTAAGGAGTTTAAGAGGAACCCTTGATTGTGTGCTCTACAAACAGAAGATCAATAACTTCAGTTGCAGTGTCCAAAGAGGTCAAGATTGTGGTGAAAATGCACTTTCTGTCGGCTTAAAGAAAGCTTGGTATAAAAACCACATACTACAAAACAAAAAGAGTATCTCTCGACAAGTCAGCAGCACTCTGAAGATAAAAATACCAACATCCCAGGAAAGGGCTGTTTTAGGAATGACAGAATGTAAAGTTTGAAACTGAGAAGTTTCACAGTAGATTAGTTTGTGATCCATTCCTTTTTCCATTTTTTTCTTCAATACATTAGGTTCTCTTTGCCATCAAAAAAATCCACATCAAAACCCCAAAGTAGAACATCAGCAGATTAGTAGGTTGTGGGGCAATGTCTGTTTTTCCATTTTTGTCCTCATATTCCAGCTTTCCCAGTTGAGGGAAGTAGAAAGTCCAAGAAGATGGAAGAGGCTGATTGTTTTTAACCTGAAGCAACTTTCTTTTGTATATGCAGATCCTGGCTGTAGCCACTGTAAGGGCAGCTTACAAGGGAGCTTCTTTACTGGGTGCTACAATCAGGTGCTTTATCTTTGTCTGAAGTCCCAAACAAGCGCTTAAGATGGTCTTCTGTGGACTCTGTGCCTGCAGGTCGTGTCTCTGTACATAAGACAAGAACATGAAAGCCCTTCTCAGTTAGACAAGCAGCAGGAATGCAGTGATTCAATCTTGATTAGCGTTTTGTACTGCAGCTGTGAAAGCTTCCCTCTGAAGAGCTTTGCATTGTGAGGAAAGCTGTGCTATTACTAAGTTGGCCATCACAAAGCCAGCAATGAGTCATGTTCTTTCTGTAAGTCTGCTACTAATACCTCAAAAACTGGCAACTCTTCAACATACCTGCTGGGGCCTTCTGAAAGCTGTAAGAAGCATGAGGGCAAAAGGTCACTAAAAGCACGCCAAATATAAGAAATCTGAAGTGAGGCTGAGGAACAGAAGTTATCATCAAAACAGCTATTACTGCAGCTGGAGTCAGGCAGAGTAGCAGATGCAACATCAAAAACTAAAGTCTACCATCTTTAAAAACTTCAGAAAAAAGTTACCCAGCAGTTAATTTTATATAGTTTTACCACAAATCTGTGCTTAACAAATGTAAAGTTAAAAAGCAAAACCTTTTAGAGCACCAGCTATCTAATAGCAATATTTTGCTGATTCACTTTTAAAAGTCACTCATCAATATTTCCACAGCAGAAAAGGAAAAAAAAAGTTTGCATATTCTTTGGTGGGTGAAGGATTTATTTTGGTATTTTGACTCTGTAGAGCATACAGAAGCTTCACAGCTCAGATGGTCAGTCAGCTTTTCAACAATCACATGACAAACCACTGAGGAAAACTGTTACCATGCAAGTTTCAGATCTCGGGCCACATTTTGCATCTTTGAATCTCTTAGGACCCTGCTACTATGTTACGTACCTGTTAGCACACCCAAGTTGGAATTATCAAAGAAATTTGTTGGACAAGTCAGAGGCAGAGTCTTTGGTAGGTCCTGAGTCACTATTTCTTGAGAAACAGTTTCCTTGGAAGGTGAAGGCATTTGCTCTTTCAAGAAATATGCCTTCTTAGGAGACTTTGGTACTGTCTCTCGAGTAGTTTCTCTTGAGGATCGTTCTCTCCATTTTAGTGCTCTTTCTTTCCATTTCCTGAGTTCCTCTTTCAGTTCAAGTTCATCACTGCAAAGAAAAGAACGCCAGCATTCAATTAAGAAAAGTTTAAAGCAGTTTCTTTAAGGAAAAAAATCCTGAAGAACAGACAGTGCCTGTATTTTCAGTTGACATATCACATACATGGCAATATAATAGCTGTGTTTCTTGGTTTCAGAGGATTTTGTTTTAGGCTGAAATTTCTTCCAACATACAATTTAAGTGTTTCTTTCAACATTTCAGTTTCTTAAGAAAACAAGCAATTTAAAGTTCAAAAGGCCTTTATGACTTTTTAAACCATAAAACTAGCTTTAAATAAAAGTTTATGATGTGAAATCTAAAATTAATGGTTACTCACTTCCATGGGTCTCCCAGAAAGAAATACTAATGATGTACTTAAATACAATAAATAATTTGACATGTTGCTAGATAGCTGTCCACTTACCTCAGTAGAAGGTCATTTTGTTTCTTCAGCTGCAAGTTCTCTTTCTGTAGCTTAGCTTGTTCAGATTTTAGAACAAGTATTTGTGTGCTCTGCACAATACCACTGCCACCACCACAAGTAAGGGGTATTTGGGATTGCTGAGGATCTTCTTCTTTCAGCACTAGAAAACAGATTTATACATTATGTGTGCATGCATTATTTGGAGAGTGTTCAAAACCAAGCCAATACATTTTTTAGCCTATTCCTTCTTGTGGTCCTGTATGTGAAACTTCACTGGCTTACAAGTGCCATTACAACAGTTACTCCTTTTTTCTACACAAAATACACTTCTGGTATTCACACTGCCAGGGAGATACTAAGAAACATGACAGATTCTTCACTGGGCCACGCAGAGGTAGAACAGTTATTGTTCCAAGTATGTCATAGCTGTGATTAGAGCTAGGTATTCATATATCAAGGAAAAAGTGGTGACATGAGCTACCTCCACTGCAGCTTATCCCTCCACAAGGGCAAACATGGCTGGAGGAAACACAAGAACTACTGTGATTCTAATGCAGTTCATATGCAGCTAATTTAATCTACTTTCCATCTCATCTTCCAGCACCCAAGTCTCCTCATACCCTTTCAGTACAAGGCCTACATCTCAATCTGGTCTTTACCCATATAACCTCAAAACAAAATGTTTAACATGAAAGAAATGAAAATTTACCAGTAACATCTTGCTCTTGGTGTGCCCTTCTCAGTTCTTCTTTTAGCTTTGTTAACTGTTGTTCTCGGTGTTCTGCAAGAGCTTTATAATTAGCAAGTCTATAAGAAGCAGGAAGGGAGGGGAAAATAAGTCAGAAAACCTCAGTTTAATAGTTATTACAGTTTCAGTTGAATCCCAATGAGCTATCAAATACTAGATACACCCATGTTTTACAAGAAAAACTACATAAACCTGGCTGTCAGTCAGGTTTTATGTAAAGTGCACTCAGAAGTTGGACTAATTATTTTTGGTGTACCCCTTCTCTCTAGTGAAGCAGAGAATGCTTTCAATTATTGCTCTCCACTTGCCTTCTTTTGTCAGAATAGTTATTTCATTTATGGCTGAACATGGTTGGTTGAGAAATTTTGGTGAGTGTATAGGGAAGAAGTTTTGTAAGCAACCCAAGGTGCATGTAGATTTTACTTTCTCTAACTACCATAAAAACTTACAACATCTCAAGCCGAATGCTTATTTCTTATTATGTGGGAAAAATAAAGAGGGAAGTAGAAGCTGAGAATAAAGTAGTTGATAATTGTAAGAAGATAAAATTTGAACTTACTTCACTTCAAAGGAGTTGGATTGTTTCATTCTTTCCAGATCACATTTTACCAATTGTGTTTTGAGATGGTCAATTTCTTCTTTATACAGCTCAGCACCTTTATCTAATTTTGCCTGAAAATAAAATATTTAGTACAAATAAGGGCTTGTTACTTAGCAATGAAATTAAGGCTTGTTTCCCTTGTATCTTTCCTATGACTAGAGCGGGAGTGGCCTCACTAAGGTGGCCACATTACCAGCTAGCACTATGGAAGCAGTTGGTGTCCTACTCTGTGTATTACATGCAATCATATTTTAGCAAGTTTTGCTGACTTCTGTGCAGATACACATCTGGGAATTTTAAAGTACTGTGCAAATATATCACATTGAGTAAATACTTCATGCTTCAGTTTAAAAGTTTTAAAATGTTTCAGAAATGCATCACATACAAGTGATACATTTAGTTTCTAGTATCATAATATGGATTCTAAATGTTGTCACTGAAGGTTGCACTGGTAGAATGTGAAACGACCTGCTAAACAGGCAAGTGGAATGTTTTACTCTAGGAATGCCATACTAAATAAATACATTGACTATGGCTAGCTAAGGTTCGTCTACAACTGTTGTCAAGCATGCTGTGTGTCTTTCATCAGAGGAAAAAGAGGATAGAAGTATTTTGCTCATACCTGAAGACTCTTCTTCTCTGTTAAGGCACTCCTGAGGCAATTATCCATCTCATTCAGTTTGGCTTGCAGTTGGGTGAGCTCACTTGTTTCTGTTCTTACTCTTATCTGTGCTTGTAACTTGCTTATCCTGTCATCTTTCTCTTTGACACTTTCTCCCACTTCATTTATTACATTTTTTAACTTCTGAATTTTTACTTCCATAGCCTATTGAGATATATCAATCAGTTATGAGCAGTTATGTCAAAAGGTAGTAATAGTAACAGCACATGGTCATAGTCTTGGCAAAAACTAGCTAAAACCCAAACCACACACACACACAAAAAAATCCAACACTACAGGCTCTATGGCAGCTCTTCATATCCAGGTCACTGTTTTGTGTCACCTTTTAATAATCTAGAACACTCAAGTGTATGAAAAGAAAAAATAGTTTGGAGAAGGGTAACTGTGACCAAAAAAATTAGGAGAGAGAAAGTAAGTTCTCAATTCCTGTGATTAAATTGAGAATTCTTCTCCAGCTTCATGTCTGACATAGTGAATACCATATACTTACAGGAAGCATCAAGAATATCACCCTATTAAAGTCCATACTTCAAAAGCAAATAAAAACATTTCATAAGCTTCTAAACTGAACTTCTATTTGTGTACAGAAATCAGGCAATTAAAATAATCATGTTACAGGCAAGAGCTCAAAATTCCACTTTGGAAATAAAAGAGCTACTAAAATAAAGTGCACTCTATTTGTATTGTGGTGGCATAGATTTGCAGTTGCCATCCTTATTTTCAGTTTGGAGTACTCTCCCTTAGAAAGCAAGTATCAAAGAAGTTTTCCTTAGAAACAAATATTGGTTACCTTTTTATCTTGTTCTGCAGCCTTTAGTTTACTATGAAGCCTATAATTTTCTTCTTCTAATGCCAGACTGACAGAGCCACCAGGGGCCAGTTTTTCTTTTAGAGTGTTTAGATCCTGAAGCAACTCTTCATTTTTCTCTTTTCTCTGTTTTAACTCAACATCAGCATTTTTACTATAATCTGCAGCTCTGGCATCCACCTCTGAAGAAAGTTCAAGGAGTATCTGAAAATCAGTAGCATCATACAGAATATTTTTTAATAATTTATTAATCACTAGAAACATGGCAAATGAAGAAACAGGAGGTACCTTAGCCTGTACTATTTTCACATTCTTGTTTCAGTGCCCCATTTGAAAATGCTTGCTGTCAGAAATGGTATCATTATCACTCAAAAGAACAGTTTCATTTCCAGAAGAGAGGGAGGCAGGAAGGGGCACAAGAGAAGATGATACTGTATTGCAGGTTTACCAGTATTTACTGCATTTACTCAAACTCTGATATTAGAGAAACAAAGGAACTATATTGGGAAGACTTCTTGAACATCAGCCACGGAAAACCATAATTATTCACAGTTATTTTTTTACTAGAATGTATTCACTGACTAAAGGAATTAAACCTACATATTGGACTATTCTAGAAACCCACATGTTTAACATGTCAGATAAATAAAAACTTCACAATTATCAGGAAATGACAATGTTTGCTAGATTTTCCTTTGTCAAAAGCTTTGATCCACATATTAGGGTCAGGGAATTTTTCTAGAAACCTTGCCAACACTGTGAAACCCCAAAGAAGTCAAGACTGACTATTGACTCCACAAAATAAACTTTTTAAAATAGGCTAAACATAAGATTTATACAGAAAGATGAAATCTTGTGAAATCCTGCTCATGATGCACTAAGCCCTGAAAAATGCTGTCCAGGTTTCAAAAACAGCCAAGCATAAGAAAGAAAGAAGCATAAATATAAATTTAACTGTGTTTTAAAAATGGCTACAGTAATTTTGATAAAGTTTGGCAATAAAAGCAAGATTTTCCAGAATTAAGATTAATAAAACCCAAAATAAACAACCCCACACCCCTCCCATTTATTACCCAGAAAGTCTTTTAGAAAGCCAGTTTCCAACTCTGCTTGAAACATGATAGATAAGGAATCTTTAAAAATCTTTTAAGTATTTCTACGTCTTACAGTTCAAATATAAATAAGCGCTGATAATAAATGAAGGTTCATTTAAGAGCCTTTTTTGTCTTTTTTTCAATCACAGGCATTTGCAGAGTACTTACACAAAATGCATTTCTGATTCTGTAATATTTAATTTTACCTTTACTTTAGGAGTCCAGAATTTAAAGACTTGCAAGAGTCTTTCATTATCTTTCTTTAGTTCTTTTTTCAGTTCCTCTGCATCCCAGTGAGTTCCTGAACAAGCTTCCCAGAACTGTATTGTTTCTTTTCTAGCACATTCTTCCTGCTGTAACTCTGCTTCTACGCAGAGAAGTTCATGTTCCATTTCTGATACATCTTTGAGAATACTCTTTAAAAAAAAGGGAATTAAAGTTTAAATACTGGTTTGATTATCATATGTCTAAATGTACCTTCTGTCCTCTCAGCTATCAGTATAGCAAGAAGTTTGTTTTAGCATCTAATTATCATATAAAAGGAGCTTTGCTAGACCTAAAATTACACCCTATTGGGAAAGCAAGAAGACAATTACATTCCTGGGGCAGGTGGAAGGGGAGGAAAAAAAAGTGCTTATCAGCAAAAGTTTATTCCATTGTTTTAGAACAAGTCATCTTGGTATTGGAGAGTATTGTAGAGGGCAAACAAATAATATTCCTGCTATTTTCTAATCTATTAATTTTATTTTCAGATACTTTACAAAGCAAAATCCTCTTACTACAGATTTAGTAGCATAAAAAATAACTCCATTCCTTCACCCTGCCTTAAGTGAAGTTTTAACAGATAAACCCAATGCCATTAGATTCCCACCACCACATGACCCCATGCCTTGGGATGGGTATTTATTTTTTTTCCAAATATTACCTCTGCATCCAAGTGGAAACTCTGCAGCCCTTCACTGCTGTTTAACTCTTGAGATGATACTTCATTCTGCTTCAAATTAATCTTCCTGAGACATTGAATCTGGGAGTGTAGGTGATCCTGTTTTCTCTTTTCCTCAAGCAATTCCATTTCATACTTGTGAACAGTAGCGTGATATTCTCTTTTCTTTGTGCAAACAGAACTGAACAGAAGCTGTAGCAGAAGCACAGGATCTATCAGCAAGCCTGTTTTAAAATGGTACCCTGCATCCATCTAAAATACAGTATTTTATAGTTCAATCTGTTTACTCCCTGAGCCTCTAAATGTCCAGGATGACTAACACATGACTAAGAAAATCAGGATCACAAGTGCATTATAGTAATGGCATGTAAGCCTTTTAGCTGGCACAGCACTTTTCCAGTATGCTATTTTTGTAGACTCCAAAAAAAGCCAAGGAGTCTAAAAGGCTCTACACAGCCTTCCACAAATCTAAACTTTGAAAAACAAAGTGAAATGTTCTTTGTTATATTTATTTTCTCTTGGAATTGTGAAAGGTGCTGATGATCTATGAGAATAATATCACCATGCTGATTTAAAACTTTATTCTAGCAGAGCTCACTAGTTCAATCTTAAACATCTTTAACCATGAAAGTTAAAAGCCATCTATGGAAAAAAAATAAACCTAAAATGACTACATTAAGTTACAAAATGAGGCTCTTTGGAACATCAGTTCAACTTCCAAGTTAATGGATATTTATAGACATGTCTGACTCTCAAGAACCTCACCCCTCTCTCCAGCCTGTGCGTGTTTCCATGCTCCAACCAAAAAACACCAGCCCTTAATATTTCATGGTAAATAAAGAAACAGAAAAAACTTTTATCATTTACTGTACTTCTGCATATGCTAACAGGAATTCTTTCCCCACTACCCTTAACCTTTTTGCTGATAATTTTAGTCCAATGGAGACACCGATGGCTGTAAAATCATCAAGCTACTTGGGTAGCTTTGCAGAGTAAACATGCACTTCCAAGCCGTCTTGTATGTCTCTTTCCCCCACAGAGAAACACATACTTAGTCATCGCTTATTTGATTTATAGACTACAGAAAGAAAATTTAATTTTCCAATTTAAACGGAGCAATATTAATGAAATATTTCTGTGCAAAGCAGCTGAACTACAGTTAAAAACGAAGTTTGATTTACATAAGTAAATAGTTCCAGTTTTCTAAGATTGTAAAGCAATTACTATCAACTTATTTTCTCCAATGTATGGATTCTCAAAACCCAAAGCTAGGGTATATAAAATCCTAGCTATTACCCTTGAGAGCTTATTAAAAAAACCCAAAACCCAAATCCAAGCACTATGAAGCATCCACTTATTCAGCATTTTAAGTTGGTACCTTCAATTTGGTCAGTAACTTCTGGAGACGAGTGTTCATTTCTTCATTTTTAGTTTGAAGCGTTTTGACTTGTTTACTCTGCTCCAGTGTAAGCTGAGGCAGTATCACAGCTATCAGTGCTTTCTGAGTATTCAGTTCACTCTTTAGCTTAAGAGACACTGTAGAGAGACACTCATATCTCTTCCCCATATTCGTGAATTTCTCGAGCAGCTCCTAGATGCAAGTGAAACAAATTAATTTCTTCACACTAAGGAAAAGTGTGATTAGCTATAAACAGAAACATAAAATAAATTACCTGACTACAGTATGTACTGGTTTTACAACAGGAAAAGTTACTATGATTAAGACTTTGGTTTTGACTTGCCACAGGGATATGACAAAAACACTAAGCCAGGCACAAACCCAGATAGTTTCTTATTTTCCAGCAAGTCATTTCCAGCAAGTCATTCCAGAAAGCTCAAATTGTCTTTGTGGTTTAGATTGCCTGGACACATCAAAACTTGTAAATCAGTCATGAAAAAAATTATTCCTTGCTCACAAGAAGGCCAGCCGGCCTTCCCTCAGAACAGACTCTCAGGTTTATCTGCTTCTCCTTTCTTGAAGGAAAGGGCTCATGAAGTGGCTCCTAGCACTCTGCCATGAAAAGGAAGGTGTGAACAAGCAGTGACCAGGCTCAGTAGTGCTACAGGATTGAAGACCCAGCAAACTGCAACTCCAGTATCATGTTTAATTATGTCTATGATTCACATTTTAAAATAAGTATAAAACTCCCCTGACATACTCCCTCCATCATTGGTTCTTAGTTGAAAGAACCAAGATTGACCATTTTTCTTAACTCTTCATCTCACAGTAAAAACACTGGAGCATTAGGAAGAGGCAGACCAGATCCTATCCATTACAGAAGTCAGAAGAGGAGAGTGCTCTTAAAAGGGATCAGCTGATGTTAACTTCCTTCATTATGATTCAACTTTATCAGTTGTGCTGGTATTTTGTTTTCCACTGGATTGTGGTTTGTAAAGAAACTTCTGTGTTGTAGTACAACCCTCTGCTCTTTGTAGTTTGGGGGTTGTAAGTCTTTGTTTTGTTAAGTTGTAGTTTATCTCTTCATTGTAATTTGGCATTTTGGTGTTTTCGGTTTGTGGGGCTTTGTTATTGGTGGTAGTTTACTTTTTCATTGTAATTTAATTTCTTGTTTGGGCACCAGATGTGATGATGCAGAGCGATGCAGAGTTCCCAGGCAGTGCAAAGGAGAGCCCTTTATTGCAGGCTTGTTTAAGCAGTTATCTGGTGATCAGTTCACATAGTTTTAAGGCACAAGAAGCCCAAGTCAACCAACCAGCACACACCACGATGTGAACACGATATGGACATGTGGCAGCCACACAGCATGTCTCTCACATCTCAGCAGCTGAGTCATTCTACCACAGTTCCCTTCTACTTAGCCAAACTAGCAGGCCTGAGCCATAATTTTACAAGGGTAATAAGGCCCTTGTTTTATAAGGCTTTACCTATATGCAACAATACACATTCATAAATCCTGGTTTATTTTGGCTTTCAGTACGTTATTAGCACTTCTTGTATCTGTGTGAAAATATACGCAGGCTAACTAACTAAGGAAAGGTCTGAGGAATTCCTACTTTGAGGGCAGAAGCACTTGAATGAAATTATTTATTTGACACTAATTTAGTGTTTGATGAGGAATAATGGACAGGAGGATCTGGGGGGATTTCACAAAACTGAACTGGCAAAGTGCTTCTATTTGAGGTTCAACAAGGGGAACTGCCGGGTCACAACACCCCCCAATGCAGTGCTACGGGCTGGGGGAACAGCGTCTGGAAAGCTTTCCAGCAGGAAAGGACCTGGGGGTGCTGGTCAACAGCTGGTAGAATGTGAGCCAGCGTGTGCCCCAGCAGCCAAGAAACCTTCCCGGATTGTGTCAGGAATAGCATGGCCAGCAGGACGAGGAAAGGGATCAGCACTAGCAAGGCCACACCTCAAATCCTGTGTTCAGTTCTGGGCCCCTCACTAAGAGAATGGTGCTGGGGAGCGTCCAGAGAAGGGCAATGGAGCTGGGGAAGTCCTGTGAGGAGTGGCTGAGGGAGCTGGGGGTGTTTAGCTTGGAGAAAAGGAGACGACAGGAAGACCTTACTGCTAGACAAGTGCCTGAGCGGAGGGTGTAGCCAGGTGGGGTCGGTCTCTTCTCTCCAGTAACATGTGAAAAGTTGCACTTTCATTAGAGGGAGAGGCTTAGACTGGTTATTAGGAAAAATTTCTCAATTGAAAAGGCTGTCAAGTACTGAACAGGCTGCGCAGAAAAGTGGTGGAAACACCATCCCCGGAACTACTTCAAAGATCCTTACATCCAGCACTTAGGGACATGGTTTAGTAGTGATTGTGGCAGTGCTGGTTTAAGGGCGAAATCTATAAGAGGTCTTTTCCAACCTAAATGCTTCTATGATCCTACGTACTAGTGATTTTCATTGAGGTGGCTGGACAGCAATGAAAGCAAGCAAGATGTTCCATGAATATTAAACTGAACTTCTCAGTTGACACGAGGTGTGCAATCACTGAACAACAACAGCAAATCAACTGATCCCATGGTATGCAGCATCTTAGCAAGAGATCCAAACCATTTTATACATAATGCACAAAAGGCTTATGCTCCATGACAAGTGTCATTAAGTTCTTATGTGCATCCTTGAAACAAGTAGAAAAATAAGCTTACCTTAATTTTCAAGGTTTTTTCTTTCAAGGTGTTGTCAGCTACCTGCTCTGCAGTATCCATTGGGTTTACCTGAACAGACATAGTATTCAGGTTTCTCTGCTTCAGTTCTTCTAAAGCATCTTCCAGTTTTGCCTTTGTTTCAACACACTAAAATAAAAGCACACATATTTAAGTACCATTCAAGATTATGAGTAACTCAAGTATGCAAATGGCAACACCCACCATCTCAGAATTTCTTTGCAATTCTGTCTTGAGCTGGTCCCTCTCAGACCTGACATCCTGAAGAAGTTTTTGTATCTCATCTTTTTCTTGATTAACTGATGAGATTTCTTCTCTAAGTTGTAAAGAGTGATTAGTTCTTTCAGCTAATAACTGGTTCTTCTCACATGATACACTATTTAGTGTCTCAGTTAACTGTTGAATCTACAATGAACAGTGGAGAAAAACACAAATCACAATTTGGTGGGCATGGTCTTTATACATCTTGTGAAGTAGTCAAATCAGTTGTGTCAAATACAAAAATCACAAGTTTTAATTACTAAAATTCATGCTAGCAGAAAGAAAAGTTTAAAGAAAATTTTGGTGTTCTAATAACACAAAAAAATATACAAGGAAGAGGAATAGCATGACAGGCAAAAAAGTCTGCATTAGTCAACTTTGGTCTTCTGTAAAGCAAAGCGAATCAAAGGAAAAGGCAATCAACCTATGTCTATATTGCAAGAAAATTAAAATAAATAAAAAATGAGCATAAAAAATGGACAATATCTTTATATCTCCTCTACTGAAGAGTAATATTTGCTAAACTGATGCAATCCTCAGTTATACTCTTGGATCAACAACGGAAGAATTTGACAGGTGAAAAACTCAAAAGTACACACTGAGAAAAGAATGAGTTGGCCAGATCTAAGTGGAAGACTTTCAAACAATATTCATACAGCATGCAAAGCATCAAAGACTCAAAACACAGTTAAGTTCATGCTGTCTACCTTGAAAAAGTTGGAAAAAAAGGTCAAGTCCTAATTATTATATTAAACATGCACATATACAATAAATTCACATTCATTCCAAGGACAGACCATTTCAATGGGCTACAAAGCTGAGACAAATTGAGGATCTTATTACTAAATAC